>CM033629.1:27926042-28401042 GCA_019453435.1 Rhinogobius similis
CATTGACTTAAACAGATCCTCAAAGTCCTGGTTAACAAAAATATCCTGCAAGAGACATAGAATAACAAGTTAACACGTTGAAAGTATTCAGTACAATTTTAAAAAGTAAACATTATTTTTTACAGAAAGATCCAACATCTCCATGGCTGAATCTTTGTTGTCCTTAATTGACTTGAGTAGCCCATAGCAGCCAGCACTCTGGATAGGGTTTCTTCCCACCTGACAAACGAAAAGTCAATATATTTCTTATTAAGCAGTCTCACGGTATTATCACAATCTTTACTTCATGGTACAATATATTTATTGCGATACTGTGGAGAGGCTAACTATTTGTTGATGTTATACTTTTTTTCCTTTTAATGACACGCCTTTTGTGAATAATTACCATCATAATCCAAAGAATGAAGATATTAAACTGCCCAAAAACAGTCATGTCTGCACTGAAATGGAGCAAATGTAGTTCTCTCTGTTTTTTTTTTTTTAGCTGCTGCAACAACAAAACAATACATTTAAGTAAAGAAACATGTAATTTGATATATTAGGACAGACAGCCCATGATATTATTGTGAACCTTGTGAAAATACAATCACAATATTTTCTGCTATTTTTTAGAAGACATAACTTTTGAGAACTCAAGATATGGGCTCATTAAGAATTTTTTTGTCTCCTCTTGCAGTGCTGATGTCCTTGTTCTTGTGACTAGACGGCATTATTTTGTTGTATGTGCTGTTTAAGGATGTTTAGCACTTTAAATAGTTTGTCTCAGTTAATAATGTGAAACACTGTTAATCATTGTTGTTGGGAATTGAGTTAAGGGGTATCAGTGGCTCAGTTTTCAGAATGATCGTGATTAAGTTCTTATTCGCAGGTCAAATCCCGCTCTCGACATAAACATCCTTGGTTGAGCAGTCAGATCCACTGGCCCACAGGTTGGCAGTGCGACTCCAGCTCCCTCAAGTGAATACTGCCATTGTGTTCTTGGGCAAGACACTCAACCCGCCTCGCGAATGGGTGAGTGGTTGTAAAGTGCTTTGAGTGCAGGTGGAAAAAGCACTATATAAAAATGTGACCTTTTACTCGGCTAGGCTTAAGTTTAAGCTTTTGGCAATTGTATTTTTAGTTTTTTATCTTAACGATAATCAAAGTTGTGCAGTCATGACTTATTGTATGTAAAATATGCTTTTATTAATGTTTTATTTAAGCCACATGGCAATATTACTTGGAGTTATATAGGTTATTGCACATCAACAATAAATAATGCTGTTAATTATTAAGGCATTTCTAAGGTAGCTCTATAACTACAGGTGGAAAATAGCACTTGTACAGCCTGGCACATGTATCACGCCTATTAAAGTTAATGTAGATTGTGCAATGTTTCTATGTCATTAAATAAGTATTAAAACTAAACTAATAACTTTTTTACCATTATAGGCGGTCGAGGAATATGCACCCATCTGTTATCCAGTTTATTATTGTCTTTTAAAGGTCATTGGATTCTCTTAAATATCATCATAAATTCCAGATTTAGACTTAGACTGTAAGGCATAACTAGTAACTTGTATTTATACTGTTTAGTGTAGCCTATTTCATAACAGATCACAGTTTGCTGCGCAGTAGATTTCCAGTACAAGCAGCAATGCTCCAAATTTAGCGTACAGAAAACCAATACTGAGAGTCTATAATTCAATATCTCTTGTCTTGACAGTTTTGATGAAAAAAAAAACACCTTTAAAAGAACACCCTGTTGCTGATTTCAAAATAATACACTGATACTTTTTATCTTATTTTTCGCGCTGATGCTCCCTATTGCTAGTGGTGCCAGAACCAATCTCTCTGAGCAGCTTACGTTCAGGGATTTGATAGTCTTGTTTGCTCTGAGGCCCATGGCGAGGCGGATGACTCCTTCAGGGGGGATGCGGTTGTTACTGTGACCAAAAAAAAAAAGAAGTAAAAAAACAATAAATACAAAGAGGGGGGCAGTGAGGTGTGATGGAAGTAATAATAATGTGTTACATTACAAAAGGTCGGTGTCTGTAGTGTGTTGACAAATCCACAAAAGAGAGTAAGAAGTTGTAAGTACCATGTGTTTATGGTAGGTTACATTACCACAAAAATAACTAGGTTATTGTTTTTACTAATTTTGGTCTGCAACAATAGCATCTTCATTTTAATTAGATTAACGTATTTGCATAAAACTAGAATCTGTAATAATTTTGCAAATTTGTTTATAAAGATTGCATCTAATTTACATTTTACATACAACAATGATAGTGAATACAATTATACAGTCAATGTCTGCTTTAAAATATGCTTGGGAATATTGTATGGAATTAACTTTGAATTTAAGTGCCATGCCTATTGGTTTATTCTCAGAACCAAATTATACCTTATGTTGAGCTCCTCCAAAATATTGTTCTCATTAAGCATCTGTCCCAACACAACAGCTCCTTCTTTCCCGAAACCATTGAAGGACAGGTCCACTGATCTGAGAAAAATATTGCCCTGGAACACCCAGTTAAGTAAGATTTAGTTGACCACGCTCAACCACCTTGACAAAGCAATAATAAATTATATGAGGGGAAAAAAGTACCTCAAAAGGTTAAAGAGAAAGGGCAGAAGAGTGATTATGCTGCGAAAGTGGTGAAATTTGACAAGAAAAATGGCTACTGTATTATCTGTCATTTTCCAGGTGCAATTAGAGCAAGGGCATTACACCAAATTATAAGTTACACAACCTGCCAAGCCAAGAGCACTTTTGTATCAAGTTTTACATACAAGAAAAAAATAGAGTTAAATAGTTTAAACTGTGTGTTGTTGTTTTTTTTAAACCACCACAATACTCAAGAGTGGTATGCAGCAAATTGTTTTGGAGTGTAGTTCTAAAAATGTTACAAGGTTGTGGGTTATTACTGCAAGGCCGTTGGCTAACATCATGGCTCCTCTGCCCCGGATGCAGTTCCAGGCCAGATTCAGACTTCTCAGCCCTGTGTTCTCGGACAGTCCTTCTCTGAGATGGTGTCCTAAAACAATAAGAACAGCCTTGACATTTTCCCAAAGCTCTTCACTCTTCAGTCACACTCAGTGGACACTCTTCTTCTTAGTAGATATTTTGGTTGGTCCACTAGGTCACATCCCATAGCCCATCTCATCGCTCTACAAATGAAGCAATCCATCTCTTGCTAAAACATTATATAAAGTAGATTGATTTGTCTAAAATGTTGAATGTACATGCAACAAGTCAGCAACGCACAGATTTCCTGGTTGGCCTGAAAACTGCTTTTTAGTCCGTATAGAACTTGTAAACTACAACGGAAAAAGATGGCGGCCGGAATAAGTTGGATCAATTAAACAAATTAAAAAATCATCTCAGGGGCCACCATTTGGCCCGCATAGAAAAAAAAACAAAACGCATTGAATCCGTCAGTCAAACCTACAACCACCAAAATGCAGCGCATTGCCGAGAGTTGAACCCAGCACGGATACTCTGCACTTCTCCACGGACTTTTCAACTTTCCTCAACATATAAATGGACAGAGAACACGTGGGACGTGAGTGCAGGAGCTTCAGGATCAGGTCAGAGAGAATGTCAAAGTGGTAGAAGCTTAACTTTGTTTGGCGAGCTAATTTACTCTCCAAGTGAAGTTAGGTTTCACCGCATTGTGTTATGACCCGAACATCGCAACACGCTCTGTCTGACCAAAGCCACCAGCATCGGCTGCGTTTACAAAGACTCACAGCAGTGTGTGAGAAGTATCAGTGAGTTATAGGTGTACAATACACATGGGGAGGGCATCTGACACACCCACTTTCTCCCGTGTCTCTTTCGGCTTTATCTCCTTAACAAACAGCACTTGTCCTAAAGCTGCAGGTACTTGGACTCATGACTGCTGCAGATGAAAGTTTATAATTCACTGACACAAGAGTCACAGTTAAACCACTGTTTGAGATAAACAGACAGAGGACCCTCTTAAAATCCCAGTTACATAGTTTGTCATTTGTGAATTATAAAGTATTATAATTTCTAAATTCTAAAATATACCAAATATATCTTGTAAATGTAAAACTTCTGGCAACCAAAATCTCCTACAGGTTAGATTTTGTGGGTAAGGAAAATGTATTTTAGGGCGTTTCAAGTCTGTCTCTGTTGCGGCCCCCGACCAGCTCTGATTTTCTAAATTCGGCCCCCTCTCAAAATGAGTTTGACACCCCTGCTCTAGAGGAAGCTGCGCCTTCTATTACCAATGAAGGAACATCAAATGATTACAGATTAAGATCCTGACATGTATTGAGTCTGCACTGTATTGAAATGGTATATGTGGAGATAGCTTCAGAACAGAGGGCACTTAATTGTGTCCTTTGATATTTGTATGCTGGCAGACAACAGTGTCTATATAGAGATGAATCATATGGTAAATAATATAGCGCTCCCCGTCTCCACACTCATATTTATTTCTAATTATGACCATCAGATTGAAGTTTGTCATTTCTCCTGAGCTGCATGTCACCCTGTATAATACAGTAAAGGGGCTCATAATGTAGAATATGCTTGACCTTTGAATGCCAGTCTGCCACTGCCTGCTGTCACACTGGGTTAGTGTTTATTACTTGATTATTTCTCTAAAACACCCCAGGTCCATGGTGTATATCAGAATGAATGAATGAAAGAAACAAGCAGTCATATACAACTATGGCTTAGAGATTATGAAAAATACAGAACATACAACATCACAAGTATTAGGCCAGCTAATAAAAAATGTTTTTATGATACATCATGGCTTGAAATACCTTCATGGTACAGAGCAACCATCATGTCTCCAAATACTGAACTGGCCTTATCGATACTACATACAGAGAATTGAAAAGTGTGCTGTCGGACATTTAGAGAATTTTTGACAGCAGTCCAGACTTCTGCATCTGATGCTCTATGCTTCGATTAACAATTTTGACCACACAATTTTGATTTAATGCTATGAAAGAAGGGTTTTGGGCAGTTTAATTCCGCTTGGGGTGCTAATTCGCCATCAGCCACCCGACAGTCTTTTTTAGGCTATATGCCAACGATATTTTAAAAAAGTGCAGTTAGTTTTGCTAAAAGCTGAGTTTAAATACACAGGTGTCTAATATTACCTGCTGTGTCTCCAAGGGAGTTGTGACTGAGATCCAGATACTGCAGCTTGCTGTTTGTCACCAGAGCTGGAGAAAGGAACTCGGCAGCAAGGTCCGTGAAGCCATTGTTGGACAAACTGAGCCGAGTCAGAGTGTTATTCTCCTTCAACATACTGGCCATGGCCTGCGCTCCGACATCCCCCAGCCTGTTGTCAGACACATCCACTTCTGCAATGTGGAGTCATGGACAGGTAAGTGTGTGTCATATGGGAGAGGTTAGTATGTCATATTTATTTAGATGTGTATTTAAGCTGTTTAACTTTTGTACAATCAGCATGTTAATATTTATTTTTATTACATATGGCCAAACTTTACAAACTTTAGCCTAACATATTTGACAAGTCATTCCATCATTTATTATTCATAGCCATTCATATCCAGTTAATGTCTCTTGAGTCATTGTTATCTGCTGTACTGGCTGCCATACACATGCCCTGGTGTCAGCTAATAAGGGCTGCACATGTTGAAACATACAAATTGGCAATAAGCTCAGAAAACATTCACAACAATTGGATTAGCTTAAAGTCAAACCGCGGCATGTGGCACAGGGTGTTAAACATCCCAATAGCCTGAACTGCTCGTCTGACTGACATTTACCAAATAGACGAGTGAAGCCCAGATGTTAAATCCTGTGCCGTGGCGTATAATTGGGGTGAGAGTGGCGTTTGAGTAGGAGTAAGGTGGCACTTCTCCAACACAAAGGTGACACGAGGAGGAAGAGAAAATGAGAGTACGCCTGAATGGCTGCTAAAAACCCACCTGTAATGTAACAATTTTCCTTCAGCATTTGGGCTATCTCAGCTCCGCCCAGTCCCTCCATCCAATTATCTCGGAGGTTCAACTTCAGGATTGAAGTGTTGGTTACCAGGGGAACCGCCAGTGCTTTGGTGCCCTGTAAAAAAAACAAAAAAAAAATCTTGTGTTTGTTGGCCGGACCATGTTTTTGTATCTGTATTTAAAGTGCACATGACATTTGGTGGCAAATGAGTACAATGCAGTACAGTCTGTGCTATTAATGAGAAGTTTGTATAAGTTTGCCTGTCCTAGAGAAAATGTCACACATTCAAATAGCTTAAATCTTGATCTTTTGATTTACTTTTTTCATTCTGAAGTAATGCCATACTATATAGAAAAGTCAGAGCCATTAATTTTGACCATTTTCCGCTTAATATTCACCTAGCACTTGGCAAATGCACTTGTATTAATCTTCATTGCCCCAAACTATGAACTATATTGAGTCATTCTTTATAATTTAAGATGTTGAATGGGTGAAGTCTGATTGACAGTCTCTATATTATGTATTACAGACCACATTCTTTGAAGCTGTGGATTGTAAATGTGCAGTATGTACCTTTTCTGGTAGATGGTCCGCCACCTGCTTGGCCTACAGATTGCATTGATTTTCCTGTTTGTTCCACAGTCAGTATGGCATTATATCCATCGGGAAATTTCAGGTTAGACCTGAGTGCAGGTTTTCCCAGGTCTATATACCAAAACCTTTTACCCATGAGACACTTGTAGTTGTATATATCCTAAATTGACAGTTTATTTCTGTAGAACATTCAGGGCAAAGCAATAACATCTCCATGGAGACAAGCCAGGAGGAACTCTCTCTGCACTAGATGAGCCACCTTCCGTCCTCTTGAGTGGTTCTGGCTCCACTGTCCAAATGCATGCGCGTCAGTCCTGGACCATCTTCAGCCTGTCCGTCTGTGGGAGTAGGATCTCTCCTTCACTGTGGTTCTCCCTGAGGTTTCTACTTTTCCCACTGGGTTTTTTATAGTTTTTCCTTGCTGAGAAGGAGGGTCAGGGACAGGGGATGCTCTGGTTATCCATTTGCTAAATTCTCTTGAACATTGTTTATTTAAACTGCTTTCTACCTGTGGCCCGTTGAGACAACTGTTGTTGGGATTTTGGGCACTATAAAATTAAACTGAAGCAAGTGGCAGAAATGTACATGTTGCACTTTTAGAAACACAATCATGTGTTTGGGTGGAACATTAGTGAACATCAACAAAGCAGTAAATTTCCCTTCTATCTGTAAGAGTCACATACTTTTGCAGACATTAAATAAGAAACCCTCTTCTTACATTGCCATGACAGGCAGGTGAAGATGTAGATATAATCAATTTTAATTGTAAAGGAATGGATTTACATTCATTTAATTCTTCACTACAGCTTTTATTGCATTTACAGTTTATTCATTATAATATGTTTCTATGAATATATGAGCGATTCAGTGACTTTTACTTTAGTCTGGGAACGTAAGTAAATATCTGTTATATGGCAATACAAATCCTATATTTTAGTCTGGCAGCTTTTGGCAGGTGGCAAAAAAATATTGTACTTAGTGTGGGATGTCTCCTGCACCTTCCATGACAGTATTGCAGTTCAATCATCCATGCAGCAAAAACACAAAATTGAAATAGAGCTGCATGATGAATTGCAATGAAATTCAAATTGCAACGTGAACTGATGCTATTAGCAAATTACAACTGCAGTTATTTAAGTCACATAATTTCTTGTGCAAACAACAAAATGTCCTGTCTTTTTCGGTCTAAAAGCTGCTAATCCTGTAGTTTAGACCTCGCCTCGATTCTTTGATTAGTTCAACTGTTCTTTACTGTTCTGTTCTGTCTTTTGTCAAATGTGTATGCCCCTGGATGTTAAAGTGTGAATGTTTAGCACAATTGTACAATGAAAGCATTCATTTCATATCTAATCACAATGCATGTCTGAAATATTGCAATTAGATATTTTGCCAAAATTGTTCAGCTCTAAATTGAAATGTTTATTTTTTGAAGTTTGCTTAAATTCAAGGAATTGTCAGAAACAATATCAGTACACAATTTTATGCAACATAAAAGGGAGCAGAGCTGTTTCCCTGGAACTACTATTTGGACTTGAATACAGTGTTTACAAATACCGAGCAAATAATCACTCCTGTTTATTAAAAATAATTTAACTAACCAAAAGTGTCTATCAAATGGGAGCATGCACTATTGTCATTTTTACTACTATGTAATCAAATAGCAACATTTATATGTAACTATGGGTTTGATGTTTTGTTAAAAGCTGTATGAGAGCTGTGATTTTGAAGAAAACAAGGCTAAAATACATGTAGTACAAACGTTAATGAGTTCTCGGAGGAAAACAACATTGGTTCTATTTGTAGTGTGGAGGTTTTGCTCTTAAAATAAAGCCCTAGACGAGGCCTGGATGATTTCATATGCAAATGTATATAGTCTTGTACGTCACACACGCTATAATTCTCCAAGAACGGGGCTATTTCCTGGAGCTTCAACTTTATTGGTCTAATTCCTGATTCCTCTCGATATGGTGATGAGGGGTGCATTTCACATCGGGGATATGACTTGAATTAATCAGCCATCCACCGAGCAAAGAGCGGGGCGCGTCTCCAGCAGCGCTAGATTGAATCATTTGAGAATATTTAGTGTTAGCTTAACCTGGCCCTGACCTTTGCAAATGGTGCATGCTTCGTGAACGCATTATTAGCCATTGCATTAGCGTTGAAGAGTGTAAGGTGAAGAGTTGGTCACGTAGGTTGCATTTAAAAGCCCTTACCACATACTTGCATTCTAATTTGGTCATTGTGTTTGGCTATAAGTGACAGCCACATGCCACTAGCTGACAGCAAGATAATGGCACAGTGTCTTTGTTCATGTTCTGTCACTGAGCTCAGCTTTACTTGTCAAATAGCCCTCCTCTGTATGTATAGCATAAAAATAGTCATGTATGTTTGTTTTATTGCATTTGTCATTTTTTGTGTAATTTCTTTGTATGTTTGTCGTTATAAATGATTGAGTTTGATCTGTGCTGCTGCCATTTGGCCAGAACCCTCTTGTTTCCTGGTCAAATGAAGGATTGAACGAATGAGACCACTGCCAAGGCCTTATATGCGATGATAAAGACACTGTACAGTTGTATAAGGTCTACTGCATTTAAACAATTGTCGGTATAGCCTTTATTCACATACATTTACTAAAGTCTCTTTGAATTGGACTGCATTCTTTTATTCCTGCTTGAGTAGTACGTTTGACAGAGTAACAGTACTCTTACTCAAATAAAAGTGGTTGGTTACTCTTACCACTGTGAGTAAAGTGACAAATGTTTATGATGCTGACAATATTAAATTATTTGAAATTTGTGTTTCTTGCACTGCTCCTTCTGATCTGATTTATTTTTATTTTTTTCTCATTTGTGTGCTATATCCTTTAAAAATACTAATTAGTACAAGTATTTTTAAGTTACTCTTAAAAATACTCTTACTTCAGTTGTAGTTTCCCGAAATACTTTTACTTGGGTCATTTCTTAGAGCGCTACTTTGTACTTCTTATTTTTAAATAACTTTATTCTTACTTGAGTACTACTCTAATCACTGAAGACAAGCAAAGAAATTATCAGCATAGTATGGCATAGTAAGGCTGCTTATTTGAACCATTAGGACCCCACAATTCAGATATAGCTGGCATCGTGTGTATGTGTGCTCCTGTATGTGCTGCTCCGTGTGACTTTCAGAAGACAGGCCGCTGTCGAGTGTACCTTGGGTCCCAGGCCGCGGTGCTCCATGGCCAGCTCACTGTCTCTCATGTGTTGCAGGAAATAGGAGGCTGGCACCACGCCTAATCTCTCGCACGCCTCCAGGTAGCACTGTCTCCCTGTGGGGTCGTACTGCGGCTCCTTATCTGAAACACACATCACTCAGGAAGAACACCTCCATTCGCTCCTTATTTCAAAGCCCCTGAGTGAACATTTGTCTTTATCCTTAGCACATGGTTTTGGAAGCACAACATAAAGCCTGAGATGTAGTCGTTGAGATGCAGAACAGGGCTCTCTGTGTGTGTGAGTAGGAGTGTGTGTGGGAGAGTGTGTTTTTCATATTTCTCTTCTCTGAAATGATTACGGGACGCACAAGATGGACGACTTTGAAGGGAAATGGAAACACAGATGGGCCAACAGGCGGGCTTTTGCTCATCTGGCCTTGTTGTGATTACCATCAAAGCCCTCGCCAAAGTGTTATACCTCTGGGCCTTGTAAAACGACAGTAAATAACAAGGGACATAAAATGGCCTCTATCAGAATTATCACTCTCATCAAAGCCGGTTATAAACTGTTATGACTTTCTCCTCACATCCTTTTTAGCCTCGATGTCAAATGACTACCTTCCAGCTCCAAGTCAGTGTCACAGTCCTCATCAGAGATCGCATGCTCATTACTCAGTGATCCATGGTCTTCTCCCTCCTTTTCTTCAGTGTGGACTGCAGCAGAGCCACTAGCACTCCACTGTCCCTCCAGCCCACGCAAGTCATCCACTGTCCCAGATGCTCTTTGCTGCTTGAAAAATGAGTAAATTAGATGTCGTGACTTGTCAAAGCTGGGTTTTCTTAACAGATTTCCGCTTTATATCAATTTGCTTGAATAGAAATCTTACTTAATGCGCCGTTGAACAAGCTATTAAGTGGTTTATTTAGAAATATTCACCGCCAGTGCTGATTTAGTTAGTCCTACCTTGTACAGTAGCAGCTTCTCTTGGCTCGTCTTAATCATGTTCTTCCACAAAAGATGCCCACACTTTGCTACCTCCCCATTTAATATTTACAATTCCTTTAATACATGCAAACACTGCAAACTTTTCTTTCCAAATAAGTAGTAAAATCCTTGCAGTAGACAAGTTGAACTAAGTACTTCACTGGCTGCATTTGTTGTGCATTTGGTCAATGCAGCCATAGCCTTGTAGGACACGGCTGCACTGACCAATCACAGCAGATGTAAAGTTTGTATGACCAGTTTTGTTGATTGGTTGCCATGACAGTGAGCAGTGTCTCAGCTCTGCCAGTGCTCGCACTGAGTGCCATGACAACCAGTGGAGGCACAGACAAAGTGGAAGCTAATGGACTTTTTGTGGCCATGTAAATTAATGTTGACCTTGTGAGACACGTCAGTTGTCAAAGGGAAAAATAAAAACAAGCAAACAGGCTATTCTGTAAATATTTATTTGTAAATGCAAAGTCCTTGCAGTTGATGCATTAAAATGTGATAATCATTCACACAGCAAAGGTCATAGTAGCATTGGCTGACTGGAGATAATTATAGCAGCAATATGCAAACACAGAAGAAACCTCAAGTCCATAGCTGCATGAGAGGCCTGACAGGCCTATACAGTGTCACTGACCAACACAGTGCTGGTTAAGACAGCTTTTTTAAAACTAGGAACTGAAAACATCATGCATTGATTTAATGCTGCGTTTTTAACCCACACTGTGACAAGAAACATTTGTCATTTTTAAAACTTATTCAAAATACATTCTTAGAAAAAAGATTCTTTATATTTTATACTCTGAATACAAGTTATGTATATATTTATATAGAAGCTATATCCTTTGTTTTCCTTTTGCACATTTTACATCACAGACATTTGACAGCTCAATACAATTAAACAAAATCATTTAAATCATTTCTACAAAGGGGGCATTCATTCATAACGAGGGCAACAAGGACAACAGTTGTGAGGGAAAAAAAAAAAAAACAGCTGTTTCAAAAGCTTGAAAATTACATGTATTAAATAGTCATGCCATATTGAATATTTTTAATAAAGAAAAAGACAAACATGGAAGCCACAGGTTTCTGCAGAATGAATGAACAAGCAATGCGGCTCTTGCATGCATATTCAAATCACTAGCCTGACTCATTTGAAAGCAGCGAATGACCACAGCGCCAGTCTAATTTCCCGTCTCAATTAAAAAGTGCTGAACGATGGGTGCCAAAGTCAAGCTAAGAAAGCCAAAGCCACGTGGGCCGTTTCCTACAGACCACAACACCATCTGTACAATAAAAAAGAATATGAGTCAGAGAGCCAACGCATGCTCAGTTCATAATATGAGAGGAAGATGAAGAGTATGAGAAGCAGCAGACGAGAAGAGCAGAATACACCTGAGGCCACACATGCACACACGTCACAGCCACGCCCACAGAGACACACTGGTCAGGTCTGGCACGCCCATGCTACACGACAGGTCACAGTGAGATCGGAGCGCGAGCCACCAGAGAATCATGCAGACACCGAGAGGAGGGATGCAGAGGCAGAGATAATGTAAGGCAAGAGGCACGTGTTTATGATGCTCCATCCCAGTTTGGTTGACAGCCAAAATAATGTTACATTTTTACTTACAAAGATACTTTATTAAATCACAAGTTAATCTTTATAGACTTATTCAACAATACCTTTCCAACAGAGTGATTTGCCTCACTTGTTTACAGTTACATTGAACACATTAGTTGTAGACTTTGATAGCTTAAAAGAGCATTGATAAAGATAAGTTTGTGGGCTAGATTTAAGGCATCCACATTCTCGTGCAGCTGTTGTGAACACAAGCACCAGCTGGAGAGTAGTGATGAGAGGATAGACAGGCCACTAAAGAACTGCCACTGTGGCTGATGCACTCTGATGGATGACCACTGAACAGCGGAATTGCTTGTTTGGGGCTGTGACAGAATTGTTTTTTATAATTTAGGGGAGACATTGGATTGGTTTTTTTTCCTGGCGTCATGTCTGGCCTGTTGATTCTTCTCCAATTTCAAGACAATACATGTTTAAAAAGGACAAACCAGCATCCAGCCTTGCTCTTCTGTTCATCTCAAAGTTTCTGAAGGAGTTTCAATCAATGCCCTACAAGTCTTTGCAAACTCAAAGAAAGCCTTTAACTGTAACAATAACACAGTATAATATATTCTTGAGTATATTCTTGTCTTGGTCATGCATTCACAATGAGGCAGGTCATTTCACTAAGTGCACATTTTAAAACCATTTCAATTATAATATTTGGACAAGCAGAACATAATCTCAGAACGTTTCCTGTTTGCTACAGACAAATTGCAGAGCCCGACAGAAATGTAGTATAAAAAAGGAGCAACCCATTTTTACAGTACAAAAGTTGGCACAGTATTCTTTCACCAGTGACGTGGATCCATCCAGACTGGTTGTTGGCGAGACCTATGAGCAGAAAACCCTGCAAAAAGAGACATTGTAAGCAATCGCCTCAAGATAATAGATGCTACAGCGATTACTCATCCAACAAACAGGCACTGATGGCCAAATGTGAAATTCAAGTGACAATCCACATTCTAATGTTGCTTAATGAGCCATAGTGGTGATGTAGGGTCCTTGTTTTGTTCCGAGCGCACGGATACGTGAAGTATCAAATCTTGAATGAGCACAAATAAGGCACAAACAAAATTTGAAGAGAGACACTCACGCCTCATCTAAGCCCTTTTAAAATGCCTTTCTACATGGGTTTCTATGGTAACCACTGTTTTCACTGGAAGCAAGGGGTGATCACACCTCCTAGTGCCAATAACTACAGGTTGCAAGATGGAGTTGGACTTGAACACAAAACTGGCTCTCAGTACTCATTAAGTTTGGTGAAAGCACATTGAAAATGTTTAAAATTTTGCTAAAATAAGTCAAATAAGATATTTTACCCACCAAGATAACTGTCCTCAACACTGATCCCACTACCTCTGCCTTCAAGTGCCTTATCACACCGCCATCAATTTCCCAACAAGTATTTCTCCAATAAATACTTCAAGCAGGGCAAATAAACAATACATCTTAATGCTGCTGCTATATTCAGGGCAATAATACTCCTTTTAAAAAGGGTCATTGCAGAAATGATGGAGCACTTTATAAACATTAGTCTCAGCAGGACATCCATTTCTCACTAAATTGCCTGCTGCTCTGGCGCACATGATTGAGGGGTACTCACTCATCGGAGTCCTTTTTGTTCTCTTCAATGTAAGCAATGGACTCCGAGCGCAGGCGGTTAGTGACCTCATAGGTGCGCAAGGTGACTCCGAAAATGTCCTCATGGTAGCGGTTTTCATCCTGAAAGGCAAAGCAATCAAGCTCAATTAGATGAACGAAGCAGTTTAGGGAAGAGAGGGAGAAAAACAAAAAACTGCATAAACTGTAAATTTGGCCAATGTAATACTTAGGAGCACTCTTAAGTAGGATACAACTTGTAATTGTTCTCACCCGGAGCTTGCTGATGAACAAGCCTGCATCCTCTAGGCTCATGTGCCCGTGCTGCTTGATGATTTGCTGAACAGTCTTGAGAACATCTCCAGCCATAGTCACATCTCCACACACATAGATGTGTCCTCGCTCCTGCTTCAGGCACTGGTACACCGTCTCCGACAGCTGCTCACGCAGTACATTCTGGACATATTTCTGGATGACAAGCCCAAGACCATTAATGTTGCACATGTACAAGTTTATAACTACCTTAGCAGCTGTAAAATAATTCAGTGAGATTTTGTACCTTTGGTTTGCCGGGTTCTCTTGAATATGCAGCGTAGAGCTCCTTGAAAATGTTTTTGTTTTTAGCTTGGATGGTCTCCTCTTTGTAAATGTGATCGATCTCAGATTGCCGACATCCAAACACAAGGATCATGGGGCACGACTCAATCCCTGAACACAAAATTCCTTGTTATAAAAAGGTTGTCTAGAATTCTGAAATAAAGTTTTGATGGAGACGGTAGTGAATACAAACCGTTGTGTTCAAGATCGTACAGTCTCTGCTGCCAAAAGCTCCTGAACGGGGCGATGCCAGTTCCTGGACCAACCAGAATACAGGGTGCCTGGTTGTCCTTAGGAAGCCGGAACGATGGGGCACTAAAATACATAAGTCAAATAATTAAGTCTATAAACTTAAAGACACAACTTGAAATGTATATTTTACTATTGTGCACATAATTGTGGTGAAAGGTGTCTCATTAAAAGTATAATTTAATTACCCTCTGACAAAACAGGGCACCATCTCTCCCTTTTGTATCCTGTTAAGCCATGAAGAGCACACTCCATGGTGGATAGGTCCTTTTCCATCTGAAAGCAATCATTAACAGGCAAACACTTTAGTTTCCTCCATACCACCCACTCAGAGCTCAAACCAAGTGGATAGGAGTGGTCATAACATGTTCCAAGGCAAACATCTCCGCCCTCTTGAGCACAAGAACATAAGCCTTGTCAAATTATGCTCGCAGGTAAACTTTACTGGTTTGTAGATATAAAAAGGTGGGTAAAGTCTGAAACAGTAATATAGTTATTACGGTTGTTATTATTTATAATAACATTATTATTATAATAATTAGTTATAATTGTTTCATTTATACCTGTGCTCCATAATGAACACTATCAATCTTTTTTCAAAATGAGGTTCCTTCAGGTTAAATGGAGGATTTTGCCACTATAGAGTGTACATTTTTATTCTTTTCCCTTGAAAAGCTAGTTTTATTCACTACATGTTGAACAGCAGGTCACCTTAGGTCATGGTTGTGAAATTAAAAAGGAAAGCAGTCTTTCACAATGGAGCATGTTACCTTTGGCGCGGTAGGAGACCACAGCCACAGTCAGGTGGATCTCCCCTGGGTGCAGATCTGGAGAGGAGCTGATGGAGTAGTAGCGGGGCTGCAGCAGGGGCAGCTGGGTAAGGAGCAGCGTTGAGGGCATTTGAATTGAAGGGAACTCTTCCAGCACCTCCACCAGAGTAGGATTATTGTACCACTTCCACTCCTCGTACTCTTGCAGGCCCTGACAACCCAATTACATTTTGTCAGTCTCCCTTATTCTCTTTTCACTTAGTCTAATGTAAAACCAATAGAGATTTTAGAATGCGCAATACAAAATTAAGCGTTAATTCAAAAGTATTCTGACATTTGAGTATTCTGCATGCTATGTATTTACAAGCTCATCAGGTTGTTTATTTGATATTGCTTATGCATCTCTATATAGGTTTGGAACAGCTGTCAGTAACATTAAGGTGGAGTAAATGTTATGGAGTTTCCCCATGTTCGATGCCAAGCTCTATATCATATTTGTTGCTATGGCAATGTATTCTGCCATACTGTAGCGTAAGTAAACAAATTCCTCCAATACAAGCAGAGCATTGTGAACACTGTTGGTTGAAGACATGTGCAACAGTGTATTTTTACACTGTTGCACAAAAAAAAAAAAAAAAAAAAAAATCATACTAAAGTGGCTAAAAAAGAAGGCTCCATTGTTACATTTGTTTACTTTGTGCCAAATGTGTGTACTTTGTTCAAAATAATCATGCAGAAATAAAATATATGGACACAGCACATCCTGTCTTTCTAAGCTGCTTTATTTTGAGCAAACTCGAGTCTATAACCTCCTGGTTTTCTGAGGACCTCCATCTTCTCTTCCTTTGGTGACAATGATTTGATGTTTGAGCATGAGTCACTGCTCGGCCTCAGTCGCCTTTTCCACACATTGACAGAAACGTGAAATGTGGAGGCACTGTGAGGGGGATTGCGTTGGTAAAAGTCTTTAGCGGATATAAATTGGTTCTAGCTTTATTACTGTACAGGGTGATGTGCCTTTATCATGTAGTTTTATGTGCCCATGCTAAAGGAAGGCCTTCTAAATGTTTGCATAAGATACTTGTGACACCGTAGGTCCAACTATTCTTTAGAAATAATGTAAATGTAGAAATAATGTTAAAAAAAAAATGCACGTAAATTGTTCCTGCATTGTGGATTGACTATCATTCAGGAATTATTTAGGAATTCTGTTTTAGAACTTTGATTTTTCAACGTTTTCTTCAAAAAACTTCCACTTGACTGGTGTAAACTATGATAAATATCTACCACCACATCGTCTTAAAGCACATGACGAGTTCATGTTTTTCTATTTACCTTGCTGAGTACTTCCAGTCTCTTTTTCTGGTCTTCATTGGTTGCCAGAGCTGCAAACTGCTGTAGCAGAACAGGGCTTGGTGGTGTGGTGATGTCCATGAAATACTGAAAGGCCTGGTAGATGGTGCAGGGTGGAATTCGGGTCTCATTTGTCCAGTTGCTGATAACACCTAACACACACACACAAAAAAAGGGACTAACATTAGAATAGACACGACATCCCAACCACCAATCTATGTTCAGGCAACCAAATTTTAAAAAAAAAATTATTCTTTCCTGCGCATATACATCTTAGTATAGCTTCATACATTTGAAAATGTGTGAATCCAGTGAGTTCGTCATGATTAAGACCACTTGCAGCTTTATTTAACACCTTATTCACACAAAACCACCAACTGTTTGCCAATATGCAGCTCTCTGGACAAATCTTGCCTCTCATAAGCAAAGATTTCTTGTTTGAAAAGCTTCCCACACACAGAGACTGCATTTGTAAAGACGAGTTGTTAATGTCACCCACCAAGGGCAGTGTTTCTCTCCTCAAGAAACTCCACTTTGATGATTTGATTGACAGGCGGTGCATCCTCCAGTTTCTCTATGAGCGCTGTAACCAGGTCCTCGTGGTTGCCAGGGAAGATGCCCAGATGGTCGCCGGGATGGTAGCTCAGGCTGTCGTGGTTGTTTGTGTGGAGCCGAACAAATATGGTGGAGCGACTGTATAGAGGGCAGAGATATGGGGATTTAGTCTGACCATTTTGGCTCTTGATTTTTCTAACCTAGTCCACTTTGAATAACATTTCTAAAATGCAGATCAAATGCTATGAGAGGAAGTGAACTGTACAGGGCAAGAAACAGTATTAGACTTGTAAACATGCCCATGCTCTAAAGTTTTAGAGAAAATGACTAAAAGAGGCCCCCGAACATTTATGGCCCCCCCTGTTTGCAACTATACTCTACTCTTGTCCTAGTCTACCAGGTCAAAAATATGAGACAAACAATTCAATTTAGTGTAATTTACTTGGATTTTTCGCTTTGTAGATTCTGAGACTCCAACATCTTGGCTCCATACACCTTTTTCTTATGAATGCTGTATAATGCTGGAGAGAAACACCACAGACAGAAGAAACATTTAAGGCACATTATGGTATCATAAAATAATTCACTTTTAAATGCAGCTCATAAAAATCTGATTAACAGAAAGTGCACATTTCCAAGCCCTGACCTTCTGTGAGAGCTGGGGCCTCAGCAGTGTATGTCAAGCGGAACTTGCTCTTCTTCCAACTGTGGTCGTTGCTGATCAAAGAATCATTTGCCTTTTCAATGTTTACATCGTCACCAACACAGAACACATCACAAGCAGCCTGAAAAAAAAAAAATCCAATGGCAAAACTATTTGACCTCACAAATCCTTGGGCAAAGATCATAAAGCCATTTTTACCCACCTTGAACACTTTTTTGGCCCAAGTTCTAAATGATTCTTCCTGGCCACACAGTTCATCTCCTTCTCCCATGCGTAGAATACGCTCCCCTCCAAGCTCCTCGAACAATGTGTCTACAGCATGGGCGAAGGCGCAGAAGTGTGGGTAGGCCCTGGAGCCAAGGCCAAACACAGAAAACCTAAAAACAACCAAAGAGTAAACCATCTGATGCACAAACTGATGCAATTTTCAAAACATACACTATATTGTTTACCTAACGTTAGCAAGTGGCCCTGTGCTCTCAAAGTTGATCTTGGTTTCAGGTTCATCACTGGAGGACTTGCGTGTGTCAGAGTAGGAAGACACACTGTTGAAGCGCACCTTGTAACTCCTGTGTGAAAAATAAATAAAATCAGAGTGGTGATTGTGTGAACTTAATTGCTCGACATATAGATTAATTTCAGATGTTTTAAGAATTCCAAATCATTTCTGTGAATCTTTAGTTTGCATAAGATTTTTTTTTTACTCAATATACAATAATAGCCTTTACAAAGTCAAATTAACTCACTTTCTGTCTTCAGTATTGGATGTTGGATGACGCATCTCCATTAAGGCAGCTCCAAATTTCTGCAGAGAACACAGAAAGACCAGTGGTAATTAGAGCACTGGGCTGTGCTTAATTAAGTGCTGTTGGTTTATGGACATGCTCACCTCCCCGTTTTCAGGAGGATCACCATTCCCAAATGTGCTGGTCACCACCAACACCAGAGTCTCATGCTCCAGGTCCACCACATCATACTCATCCATGGACATAACCTGGAAAGACGGACGGAGAGTGTTACACTGAACATACACTCCAATGACAGATGACCCAGCGTGTGAATTAGGCTGAACACACAGCCTCTGGCAGAGGAGCATGTAATGACCACTCTGTCCTCGCCCCTAACGAGATGATAATATGCTGCTGCCACACAGCGAGCGCGCGACTACACTATATACCACTCAGACACTCATGATGCGGTCTGCCATAATGGCCCACTTGTATTCACACACACCCGCACACACACAACCCAAGGCATGGAAAGAAAAACAGGCTTTAGCCCCGCAACACGATAACAAAGATTTGCCCAGGGCGCTTGAAACGGCCCTGCAATCTATCCACACACCCACGCGCATGAATTGCCTCTTAAGATGTTCACAAGAAGGAAAGAGGAAGGGAAAATAAGACATGACCTGGAGCTACATTGTGATTGAGAGAAGGATGCTTTCCTCTTCATTTTCAGAAAACATTCACACTTGGGGCAATCAATGCAGTAGTTTAGGACTATCCAAAAGCCCAAGGCCACAGGCAAGTGCTCCAAGTGGGAAAAAAAAGAAAAAAAAAAGAAATCTCCAACGCTAATCAGAAGTCCCCTCAGAGAGAGGTCTTGGGTGTTTTTTCCATTAGATTGTATGCCAATTTTAACTTCAGATATGATGCAAGGACAGAGCAAGTGTACCTTTGCGTCAAACGCATGTTTGAAGATTTCACACAGAGTTTTGGCATAGTCGTGAGATTTGCCCGTCTCCGTGGCAAACAGTATGGTGGCTTTAACCCTCTTGGCCATAGCCTGACCCATCAGCTTGGCTGAAAACTTCACAGCCCTGTCCAAAAAAAAAAAAAAAAAAAGAGGAAAAATTGTTGACACATGGTGGGTGGTAAAGGACTGATTAGTCTCCAAGGGGTTGATTAGAAACTTAATTCAGTGTTTGTGTGTGGCATGGGCTTGTGGCTTTAAAAATATGCATACTCACTTGGCAAGTTTCTTAAAACCAATGGCCCTTTTCTTTGTAGGCGTTCCATTGACCCCTTTCCACACATGAGTGTTCCATGGATCAGACTATAGAGGGAACAAAATATGCCAACAAGTCAGGCAAAGGTTTACTTGAGAAAAACGAAAGAATAAATAAGCATGAGATATAGATCCAAATTCCTGTACATCCTCATCTATCCAGGTTAAGAAACACATAGAATCTTTACCTGATACTCAAAAGAAGGAGTTAGGCGGTAATTAAGCATTTCTTGGTGAAACACTGGCGTGATGCTTCCTGACATTGGAGGCACAATCCAAACCCAGTCTCCAGGACAACCTCCTCGAACACGGTATTCGTTCTCCATGTGTTTCATAAAGGACTCTGTTGCCGAGTGGTGGTCTACTATGGTCACTTTGCATGTCTACAGAAACATTGAAAATATATTATATACATAGATCTGTCATTAGATTACTGTATTTTGCTAATACATTCATAAGCCAAACCTGGAAGCTGTGGAGAACTGCAATGTTGATCTCCACTAAAGCCTGGTCTTTCCACAGGGAGGAAGTCTTCCTTGTGTCCAAATTCATCAGCTTTGCAACTTCCTATAAAGCCACATATTATAGGATTACTTTTATAAAGTTGCGCAGTACTGTCTGTTTCTGCCTTGACATTTGAGTGCTCATTCAAACCTCTAGAATGTTGTAGCGTGAAGCATCACAGAAGTCTCTCACTCCAATCTCCGTGCCCATGTACCAGCCACTGAAGGGGCAAGCAGTGAACTCCAGACCCCCCACCTCCAGCAGCATGTTAGCCACTGCTGGGAGGCCATACCACTTCAGATCCAGATCTTTGAACCACTCAAATCTGCAGACAAAAGCAAAGATGCATTTTTCCACCTGTGCGTATTAGGTTATTCATTTTTAATGTAAGACTACAGGAGGAGTTCCCAAACTTTTCAGACCTACACCCACAACTAAGCAGCAAGTAATCCCATCCAGAGACAGATAAATGAAGAGTATAATGTCTTTGATTTGGTTTTGAAATTGATCAGTTTTAATAATTTTAAGTCACAAAATCAAGCTGGTTGCAGCTTAAAAAAACAACAAAAAACAACCAAGAATTTTGTTCTTGGTTGTTTTTTGTTGTTTTTTTAAGAAAGTAAATAAAATAACTTTGCTAGACACTGGGACAAAGTAAAAGCCAATTTTTCTAAGTACAGATGCCTGACTGTTTTTTGGATGACTGATTGTCTTTTTGCTCTGTTTTTTTTGTGTGAAAAATAAAATAAATGCAAATGTATTGTTTTTATCCACTTCAGGACCTCCAGCTCAGTGCCTTAGAGTCGCAACTTCCCCATTGTGTTAGTAATCTTGACAAGGTAAGCCAATAACTAATCACAGTAGTGGTCACCGTTTGGGTCAATATCCTTTAAGCAGTACACATTTATAGTGTGGCTAAAAACTCCCGTCTGTGCTGAACAAAACAAAAATGACCTTAGTTTTCTTCCCATTACTCGTCTCACTCTTGGGGATTGATAACATGACTGTTATTTTGTGAGTATGGTCCAAATCTGTGATGAGCTGTGGTTGGTAATGGCAGGCTGCGAGAGGTGGCTGCTGGAACTAAGGGCTATTACTGGTGCAGGATCAGAGCTACTACATGCCAATTTTCAACAGTCTGGCAAGGAGCAGTGTCCCGACGGATCACACTTGCTTTGTGTGTCAAGACATAGTGGTCACAGTAGGTGAAATTTATCCTTATTTCTTAGCATGCAAACAGTCACGATGTTTTTGAATATTTTGACTTGAGATCTGCTAAGCAACAACCAATGTAAAACTGCACAGGGGTCACAAGATACAATAAAAATATTAAAATAAATTGTAACCAAGATATTGTTTCAAAACTGGCATGGCAACAGAAAGGCAAGCTGTGATCGCTGGGATTAAGAAGCACATTGGTTTGATCTCAGATAAATGAAGACACTCACTTTGGATGTGTAATGGGCACCTCCAGGACAAGATCTTCGGGAATTTCAAAAAGCTCAGGGTCGTTTCCGTTTGCTTGGAGCAGCAGGGGCAAAACATCAAACCGTCCCTTGGGAGCCTTCCATCCGAGCTGCATGCAAATCTACACAGCCAAAGCGAAATGTTTGAACAAATTCAAATTTTTTTAAATGAACTGATAAAACTGCAAAAGTCTACCTCAGTGAATTCTACGTTTGCAGGGTCTCCCAGGATCGAGCCATCAGGCTGTTTGTAACCTGCATATCTTATGAGCTGACTGTTCCACACTCGAAAGTCATGTTTATCGTCCGTTCTTTGTGGGAAAATGGTGATAGCTGACCTGCACACACAAAACGCATAACAAAGACTTAAAACATTGTTTGACGATACGTCTCCACTCAATTTGGCAATTGTGTTTGCAGTTTTTTTTGCAGAATTTATAGTGCCATAACATTACAGCTGTTAATGGTAAAATAAGTAACATCTATTACCAATTTAGGTTCATTTAGAATTACTTGGATTATCCAGCTTTAGGGTTGCTGTGTCAATGGCATATAGTGGTCTTCAATATAATGGTTAATTGCAATATTTTCTGAAACTGATATCAGTGATCAGTTTTTGAGATAAAACATTCAAACAAAATGTGCCAGATAAAGCTTACTAACCCTGTAGTTAAAACCCCGACAAGCTCTGAAATACATGCGCTTCTTGTTAAGCAGTTATACCAGCCAGCACTCAAAGATTAATGCTTCATGTGCACTCTGAACTGAATCCAGATTTTTTAAAACACATGTCAAATCTGTTTGCCATCACACCGCTTGTTAAGGGGAATTGCATGCAATTAGGATCCTTCTCCAAAATTGTTCCTGCTTCCACTTATGTGTCATAAATAATTTTATGATCCACTTTCATAACATGCTTCTAGGAAATGATAGTTGGACCATCCAGGCCATTACCTTTGGCTTTCTCTACATTTTGCTGGAGTGTTAATGCCACAAGGGGTAAAGTGTTAACTCTGCTAAGCTGCTGTAAGTCGCTGTAGGGAGCACAGCTGGCAGGAATCTGGGCCACTAGTGTCAACTGTCTACATGTGGCAGGAATGGTATTGCAGTCAGAACAATTTGACGTCTAAACAGAGGTTTATGTGCTAGCAACTTCAATTAAATATCTTAAGGACAAACATACAGTAGTGTATACATCTTATTTGGTCCAAAAAATCTTTAAAATCCTGTCAACTAATGCCAAGCCTGTATCACTGATTAAACACCATCTTTATATGCCACAGTGAACAGACTTTTAGAAAGGATATTTGTGCTGAAGTGACGCGAATGAAAACTTAACACTAATTTCATAGTATTGTATCCTCCAAAGCTATTCAAGAAAATTCAAAAGCTGCAGATGGGAGGATGTAATGTGTTCTGCCATCAACACGTGTCTCCCACTGTCCTTCAGAAGGCCAAAGCTAAATCAAGAAATGAGTCACAAACCATCCATCAGCTGACAAGTAAATAAGAGGTGTCAAATGCGATTATGACTTGGCAGAAAGTGTGCAGGTCGAATATGACCGCTGCCTTCTCCCAAAAGACAGGCAGCAGATAGTGTCACAAAAGTGTGTTAAAGAGGCACAGCACGCACAGCCCGACAGATGGGACAGTGGGTCACGTCAGAGTAGACAGCCATGCACCGGGGCACGGGTAAGTCAAGTGGCAGATGGGGTGCAGTAGAAGAACAACAAGTATTAAAAAAATATGGGGTTTAGATGTTACCTCAGGTTGCCTTTGTTTGTGGCATACTTGATGTGGTTGCAAATGTAGTTGTACATTCCATGAGCCGTTGTGCAGTCTCTTGCATCAAAAACCTGAAATCAATTTGAAGATTTGCATCACAACATGCACACTAAAATAGACATACAGCAGCAAAATTTTAAAGTTTTTAATCGTCAATATTAGCACATTGCTAGAACTTAGTATTTAGAGGTGCAAATTAGAGTCCTGTATTTATTTATTAAAAATCTCATTTAGTAAAGTATATTTGCCCCAGGAAGAAAGTTGAAAATATCCACTCCAAACATAATCCTGACCTTCAAAACTAATTAAGCAATGCTTGTCAGTACAATTTGATTTTCCCCAAGTTGTACACCCTCAATCAACTTACGAGCTTTTAAAAAAGTTATAACGGTGTTCCCTCATCTTTAGCTAACTCAAACTTATTTTGATTCATGATTCTTGGTCAAGTAATCCTGCATTGTCTTGCATTTGAGGTTTCAGTATTCACCTAGCGCCACCATCTCTGCCCACTTTTGTGCGGAAAAATATACTTGATTAAAAAAAAAAATTCTGTGTGCTACTGTGAAATGCCACTATGGTGAGGCTAAGTTCTGCAGTTTTGAGCAGGAAGTCAATGGACCAGTTTATATTAAGAGTCTGTTTTAAATAATTTTTGCTGTTTAAAATGAACAAAATGTAAATAATTACCTACATAATGTTATAGTTTAGTACTAAATATCCCCCCAGAAGACTTCTTTAATGATGTTTAAAGTTGAGTTTCTTGTAGTTACCTGTAGTTTGGACCACTGAATCCTCCCAACACAGCGAGCAGCATTCCTCCAGGCGTGCTTGGCTCCATATATGAGCTCTGTGTCTTTGAGCTGATATGATCCTGATGATTCTATTTCCTTAGTCACTTCATCCAGTCTGTCCACATGAGCTTTGGAGCCAAACCTAAGAGTGGTAAAGAATAATTATTACATGAGTAGTAATTTAGCGTTTGAGTTCTTGCGCCACACTTTGTCTGCTTGCCTTTTGATGGAGGTGTAGTACTGGTCAAAAAAGTCTGTAGCCAGTGACAGCAGCTCTTTTCTGGTCCTGACCTCATCTCCTTTACGAACGTAGTGGTTTGGCATCATCACAGAACCACTGCACACATTATCACTACACATCTGCATCTAAAAAAAAAACAACAACAACATTACTGAATGAGTTTTAAGGACAAACATAGACATGGTGACAACGGGGAACTTAACCATGTTATCCCCTTTTTCAAACTTCTATTGCAGATAGAGTTGTTGTGGGGCAGTCCAATCCAGTTCAGGTTAACAAAAGGGTAAAACTCCTGCACCCCGTTTCACAAAGCAGGTTTTGCGTTAAATAACTTTAATAAATAAACCCGACTCAGAGTTAGACTGAACCCTCTTTGTGGAACAGGCTGGAGTTATTCCTCTGAGGCAGTTGCTGTGGTAACAGTGTCTCTGAAAATAACCTGGTCTGGAGAAGGTTTACTGCTCGAACCCAAAGATTAACGAGAATCTAGTCCTGAAGGAGCGCTCTCATTGGACAGCTAACTTCCTCATTCACAGATTGACCTTGTTACACAATTAGGCCTGACAATAGCTTAATGATTCCTATTAATTTATACTTCATTTATCTTACACATTCAAATTTGTTGTGTAATACAAATCGAGAATACTTATTTAAAGTTTATTTATGTACACATAAATACTCAATGAGCTAATGCTTTTAAGTAAACAGGCTACTGCAAAATCATGTAGGCTTTTGTAGTAATCATGTTTGTGTCTTGACACATGTTTGTAAATCAAATTGTAAATTGTAAAACGCTCTGTGCTCTCAACATTTTGATCCATCCAAAGCATGGTCCAGGGTCTCATGACTTCCTGTCCCTCTATAATGGCCACATCCTCTTGTGTTGCCATGATGAATCCTCTTTTCTGGGGTCAAGTCTTGTATTCTTATCTTAACTCAAGGTTATCCATCAGTTCTTATTCTACTCTGAAATAGATTTGTGAAACGTAAAACTCTGAGTTGTCTCCCTCAACTCAGAGATCAACTCTGAGGTAAGTCAAACCCAGGGCTCATTTCAGATGAAAATCAAAACTCTAAGAAAAAAAAAAAAGAAAACAACCTCAGAAGTTATGCATAATATGGACCTGGATGAATGGGATTACACTGACCTTGAAAATTAAACAAAAATATCTCAACTTGCATACTATAAAGTCATTCTGTACCAACTTGTTTAGATCAATTAAATGGATTGAACTTTCTCAAACTCTTATCAAAATGCAGTAGTATAATTTTCCTATTGTGGTTATTAGTTCATTTTCTCATGGCACGAGAGAAGTCAGTGACTCATCTATTGGAATTACCTCCATAAGATGCAGACAGGATGCCATAGAGCGTGCCATGTAGTCATATTAATGTTACAACTCAAGTCAGCCGTCACATCTGCTCTGCACAAACGCCTTAACTATAGACCACATGAGCAAGTGCTGACGACAACAGCAGTGTGCGAATGAAAAACTGGAAATCTACCAATGACCCAAACAAGGCTAAAAGAGGCTTCTTACATGGAACCACCCACTAGCACTGTTCAAACACTGCAGTGAAGCCAAAATAGACTACTTCATGACCCTCCGACCGTTCCACAAGAAAACAGATCTCCATTTTACTAATGTTTTGTTCATGCTGGTCAAAACAAATGCCAAAAACAAGATGTTGAGCTGTAGTGTTCGTAAAAAGCAGATCAGCAATAACAGATGAAAATTACACAACATTACAAAAAAGACAGTGTAAAAATAACTCCAGTAGAGAACAAAGATGGTTGGGGAAGGGGGGAAATGCATGAGTAAAGCAGAGTGTGTTGAAAATAAGACAAAGGAATCACTTGTGCTCCAGCTCGTCCGCTTCGGGCATTCATTGCAGCCAGCTGTCCTTTTCGTAAGTGACGGATCAGCCATGAATATGCCAATGTCCGCAATGTATAATAAATCTGAAGATGGCATTACAAGCGCTTCATTAGGATGCACACAACCGCCCGTCTGATAAAGTCACCTAAATTATTGGCCCGACAGTTGTTTGCGAATGGCAGCAGTATATTTGGCTTGAATCCTTAAATGGTCACGCACTTTTTTGCACAGCAACAATAACAAAAGTCTGGGTTACACTTAAAGAATCAAACTTTCTTATATCTTATAAAATTATTCGTAAACTCTTCTTTACATTAATAAAAGATAAATGGGTTGATAATCATCATACATTTACTCCAACCAGTTTACTGTGTGAAACCTTTACAGCTACAGTTGAAGTCAGGCGATATATATGTGCCTTAATTCAAAAGCAACTTGCAACGGCATTGACACAAACTAGTTTCTATACTTGTAAAATGAATTGCATATTTACAGACAGTTGGTTAATGTAGCGGCAAGCATTGCAGAGCAGGTGTGTTTTTGTTACATTAGTGTTGCATCATACAATCTGTGGTCACCTGCTCAGTGAGTCAGAACAGATAAAAACAGACTGAAAAGAAAAGGCGACGCACACTTAAATTCAGCATTTGCAGTTTAGTACATATGGATTGAAAGAACATACCTTGCCAATGTTCTGGTGCAGTACATCATTGTAGACCGTGCCAGTCTCCCAGTTTTTCACCTTCATGAAGCGGGGGCACTTGGAAGGGCTGCCGTTCTGCTGTGACTTTGTGGGCGACATCTTGCCCGGGGCTGGACACTGAGCAACAAAATACAAAGTTTGTGAATGTTTGACACAAAATCTGGCTGGTCACAGTGCTTCAATAACAACGAGTTTGGAATATTTCAATGTTTTTTTGTTTTGTTTTTTCTTGTTCTCAAAGTGGAGCTGCACTTTACCTACTGACTCTGACCTGTACAAAATCCATTTGCACCAATCTCCGACTGTTTGAGCTGTACTTCTCACTCTTGGCTTACCATCAGCCTGCTGCTAAATACTGATTGCCTTTATCCAACACCAGGCTGCCTGTGCTCTCCAGCCTGGCATCTATTGACTGATGAATTCATGTAATTTCACCCCACAGCTGACTGTAAGCATTTGAAAAGCAAAGTAGCTGGTGATTGCAGAGATCAGAGTAATCAATCCCACACCTTCGGAGGCCGCGTCTTCATCTCCCCTGGCATTGTTAATTGTACAGTGGTGCTGCCTTAGGGAAACCGTGAAACAATCACAGCTTAAATACCTAGAGTCACACTGCTCCAAACTGCCTGTCGTTTCATGGCCTCTCAAACTGCAGAGTAACTCAGTGGTTAGAGCCAGTTTGATTTCGCAGAGACAGAGAGCTTCATTCTGAGATTCATGCTCCAGCAGCAGTCCCCCTGCTGTGGCGCTCAGATGTGACTTTATCACTGTGGGGCAGAGAATGGGCTCTGAAGAACGTCAGATTTAAAATGCTGAAATGCTTAACCCATTACAAAAAAATTGGAATTTAAAAAAGGCAAAGGCTGTACATTATGCAATTTATGCTACACTTTAACGGCACAGGAATATGTTCATGGGCTGATTAAAAAGCGTTTCATTTTCATAAAAATAGCTATAAAGCAGCAGGTAATAATTGGCACACGTCTGCTTCCTGTCACTCGTCAATCACAAAGCCTTGCCTGGAGAAGGTGTGGATAGAACAGATGGAGCACACACAAGCTGGAAATGAACATAATTGAAGCTAATCTGATAAAGATAATTTCATTGGGGGATGTAATCACCAGAGCTTAATCTTGTAAATGCATTTACATAGTTAAAAGTTTTTTTGTCTATCAATTAAAACTTATAATGAGGAACATAACTGATGAGAAGCAGACAGGAGACAAAAGGGAAGTGAAGGAAACTGTTAATTATAGAATGTATGTTTTGCTTCTATGGGATTTCATAATTGAGTTGAGTGGAGATGACAAATCCAAATGGCTGGCACATTTCTCAGCAACGGTGGATAAAAGTTCTCATCTTATTAAACATTAATTATGCAGAAGTCAGACTGATTGAAAGAGCTCTTCAAAATGCTTTTTGTGCACCACTTGCAATTGTTCATGATAAAAGGAAGCACAGATACTGGTATCGAATATCGGTACCAATCCAGAATAAGCTGAATCAGGTATCAGCTCCAAAATATCGGTTCTGCCGATATCTTGGTTGGGACTATTTACTGGCTCTTGTTGTTTCAGAACGTTTCAATGTTAGAGCTTTTATTTATACATAGCTGTTCTGAAGATAGCTGAAGGATAAAATACAAAATCATTTGCATCGATTTCGTCATACGTTTCAAAAATAAATGTTATTTTTAAATCGGTTGGTATCGGGCAGGTACTTAAACCCCAAGTATGGAAATTGGATCTGAAAAAGCTGCATTGGTGCATCACAGATAAAGACCTGCAATTTTAACAGAAGAATTGCAGGTAGACATTAAGCACTTTGTTTACAGAAAAATGAGAAGTTCATCAAAAGGGTTTCAAACTTCTATAAAAGTTAACAGGTCAGTAAATCCAGATATAGTCTCATTTTACATTAGTCATGTCAGAAAAAACTGAATACTGTGAAAAGAACTGAACTAAACTGAACTGTGAAAAAATGTGACAGAGTAATGGTTTCTATTTATATTTAGTTCTATCAATTCATGTAGAACTCTTGCACATTGTGAATATAAGCCCATAGTGCAAATCTCAACTTTTTAAGTTGTAGAACTGAAAACAATCTTGCAGCAAGTCTAGGGATGTCAAGATTTGGTCAATTCAATAATCGTGCTACTTAAAAAATAATATGTTTAGAAGTAATTTCTATTAAATTTATGAATTCAAAAGGCACTCTACATTTTGTAAACCTAAATGTAGAGTGTCTTATCTGACTGTCGCATTAACATTTGTTTTTCAATTCAGAAAGTTTGATCAGACACTGAACGAAAAACGAAACGGGTTTACACATTTATTTTTTGCCAACGAATAATCCTCCTGTCATGAATAATCGCAAATGGTGATATTTCATTCCAAATCAAAGCCCACAAAAACTGTTTCAAAAGACGGAAAAATAATACATCTACCAAAATGTTTGTGTGTGTCACCAGATTTCCAATTACACAAATCACAACCCCTAACCCATTCTCCAAATCAAATACTCGACTATGAGCACCGTCACAGATAGCTTTTGCACATGTAACGAAAACATTGCATCTCTCCCCTGCAGGTCTGGGGGCTGGATACTTTGGAGACCACAGATCAACAGCTGCACGCATTCATTAGGCCTATACTGCAATGATTTGGCTTCTTCCGGACCCATTGATAGAGGCGCAAGTGACGTCGCAAGTGGGTGGATAACACTGGCTATGTGCAGATTACGCGCAGACCTGAGACCAGACCCTCACATGTGAGCTCTAAGCTGGATTTACGGCTCCAGGAGATTTGTGTTCGGCCGGAAGAGTCTAATACCTCCTAGGTGATGGGATCTCTCGCTGTATGTGACAAGTGCAGGCTCTGTTTTACAAGCTAAAGTCAGGATTATGGTGCATTAGAGAAAGTGATAGAGGCATAAGTTCCTATTAGTATTAAAGCAACTGGAAACTTCTAGCATTGCATTACCTTGTCAGAGTCGGAGCGGTGCAGGACTGGCATGTTTTCCAGCGCATCTCCGTTCCCCTGCGACAGCTGTGGGGACGTCCCATTTCCCACGCCATGATCCCTGGAAAGAGTCACACAGGTCAGTCAGGTGGCCCATTCCCAACATGCCAAAAACAGCTTTAAACATTACAAAACCACACATGAAGACGTAAGGCTGTGAAAAAGGGCTGTGCAATTAATCAAAATTACATTCTAATGGATGTAATTAGCAAATCCTAAAGGCTGAAGTTTTTGAAGTACCATAATTACCTTCATAAACAAATTATCCTGTCTTGTTCTGCATAAAAACAGCTAATTCTGTAGATTAGATTTCTACAAACATGTTCTGAAATACAGGTCGTTCTTTTGTCAGTTCATAGACCCATTTCAGTCTTTTGTCAATTTTCCTGGACCTCTATTGTGTCAATTAATATTGCGATCAATAGAAGAACGGTGAATTGAAAACATACAATTCTGTTCTGAATGAAATGGGTGCTTTTTCTACCCAAAATACTGGAGCAAAGCCGCTCATCTTATCAAGTGACTTTAAATGGATTAAATTCTACTTCAACAGGTTATCTTTCGACATACATTCATGACAGTTTTTCTCCCGTATCAAGCAGGATTTAAACTAAAACGTCATGGTCTGCGTTAAATTGCATACATTTGAATTCAACAAAGCCCTTTCGTCAATGATTACTCTTCATTAGCTAAAAGGTTTGTAATGGTCACAATCACAATCAGCGTTTGCTTTGTGGATAAAGAGATTCATCAGGAACATAATTAGTAGATTAAAGGCATGATGAAATAATTAACAGTTGACTATATAATCAGTTGCCACTCATCCCCCATAGATAAGAACAGGCAACAAACGGTGATAGATCTCACTCCGAGCGGTTATCTATGTGATTGAGGGGCTTGATGAGAGACAGGGGGAGGGGGACCACTCTGCACCGCCGCTGTACAAGAGCCGTATGACACATGAACAAATACAGCAAACTCAATTCCACACCATTTCAAATCTGCAATCGAAAACACCCACTCGCATCCAGCGCTGTTCACACTGCCTCCCCCGCACGCACGTGTCCATGCTGATTGTAAATTGTCACAGGCGTCCCTTCTCGCTTTCTCAGTGGAGCTCTGCTTTGGTTCCATTTGCTGAAGCATATTCTGCCATAAGGGGTTTTAGACACGCAGAAATAATACAAGTTGTGGCTGTCCTTTTTTAAAAAACTAAAATATTATAACTTCAGCTCTGTACAATTCAGTTTTTGCTTTAGATTAAGCCACAAAATAAAAAGTGTGGTTTACTTTCCCCATTAAGACTTCTACTTAATGTCCCAGAGCAGTGGGCGACCCCAGCTCAGCACCCAGAGACCCACCTCCATATCTTGAGTTTTTTGGAACACCAAGCTGGAGAATCACTGTGCACATTCTAAGCTGTACACATGAAGAAAAAATAAATAAAAATCATGGATACACATTGCCCTGAGCTTTTAAAGAGTCCTTGACACATTGAGGCCCCATTAAGTAAAGCATTTAAGCAAGACTGACTTTTCCTAGACAGCAATGAATCACTTATAGTGCCATTTTGAAGAGAGAGGTCGTCCTCGGATGGGTCAAGAATGAGATATTGATTCAACGACGCACAATTTGATTTAAAGACCACAGCAGATAATGAGTGAGCTGCCAATACAAACATTCTGGGAAAAATAGAGGCATTAAACATTTCGGCAAGTTTATGATTACCATGCAGACAAAACCATGGACTCCTTTCCCACCCCAAAAAAAATAAATAATTGTTATCAAATGTATGTTGTTGAATTGTTTACCTTTGCTGAAGTTTGACCAACTCCACTCATTAAAAGAGCATTTAAGGTGCAGTAAATAGTTGTGTGCCGTTAGAACAAGCTGGGGGGTCTAAATTGCTTCGTAAAACCACACCTTTACTTTCAGAGCGAGAATAACTTTAACTGGATTAATGAAACATGGCTAATTGTGTGGACTACAAATAAATGTAAAGAGGTCCACATTGTTGGTTTTGATCGTAAAAGTTGAAGAAGTTGAAGAACTTGTAACATGAATCTAATTTAAATCAAGCACTGACTAACAATCGGACAACATTTTTTACTTTTTTCATTCACCTGCGGAACTTGAGTAAACCAGGCATGCTTCCAGTTGAGAGTAATGAGGGGTGGGGCTGAAAAAGGACTCATCCAATCATTTAAAGTCTTTGAGGGGAAGTGACAATGAGTGATAAAGAAATTATTTTCAAAGTAAAATGTTAAAGTTAAGTTAAAGATTAAAAAGTAAAATTTGCCTTTTAAAATGTATTATTCCTTTAGTACGCCACTTTATACAAAAAAGACAAACTGTATTGATCCATAAAGGTTTTGTTCCTACCAAGTAAATAAACCAGACTTAATGTAAAGTTAGTTTAATGGGCTCAGCTGCTTTCATGTCTCAAATGTTTAAATTCCTTTAATCAAACTCAGTAATGGCTGTGTTTATGTTGTTGAAATTTGCATTTTGTATTGACAAACAAGCAAACAGTAATTAGTTGGCGCTGTGCTGTGAGTCATATCAGGTGAGAGTGGATCTGACAGCACTGCTTATGTCATAAACAGGTTTGGGCTGAGAGATGTGCTCAAGTAGAGATGTAGCTGTTGTTTTCAGAACTAGGGGCCAGGTGTACCTCTCCTGACAGCAGATAACTAGCTCTGCTCAGCTCTTTGCCTTAATCTTTATTCTCACTCTAACAGAGCTCTCCTGATGGAAACAAAGACACTTGAACAACAAGATCAATGAATCACAATTTACCAGGATACTTGAATCTCAGCGTCCTTTCTGGCAACATTCCTCTGTCCTTCCCCGTTGATCTCTCTCTTGCTGTTCTTGATGAGGCGCAGGACAGGTTCAATCTCCTTCAGCAGCTCATTCTCCTCGAGCCCGTTGCAGAGCAAAGCCGAGCGGCCCCCGTCTCGCAGCAGCAGGGGGTCCTGCACCCCTCCCTTCTGCAGGATGGAGTGGGTGATGGGGGGAGAGGACAGGTTTTCGATGGCTCTGAGTTGTGCAGCACAGTGCTCGTAGGACTTGGATGGGGGGATGGTGGGCCGAGTGACCCTGACTGTGCGCTGGCGTCCGTCTCCAGACAGAGTGGTCTCCAGGTGGGTGGTGAAGCCCTCGGGCCCTCGCAGGATCAGCACTGCGTGGCTTTCAGGAGACACATTCTTCAGCGTCTCCAGTGCCCTCTCATATGAAAGATCGACCAGGGGCTTATTGTTTACAGCCAAAACAATGTCTCCCACCTGCACCAGGCCACACTCCTCAGCTGCTCCTCCCCGGATCAGGTCAGACACAATAACAGGCGGCTTGGAGACCCTCTGCTTCACCAGGAAGCCCAGCCCGCCCACCTTCCTCTTGAAGAGACGCACTGAGATGATGTTGGGTTGCAGCTGGCAGACTGTGGGCTCTGACTCCTGCATGGTGCCGTCAGTGTCTACTTGTGTGTATGAACGTGTCCCCAGGGAGGTTTCTGAAACACAAGCAAAGGGAGGGAAGGAAATAGAACTTCTATTAGCTTGGGAAATTACCTTGACGTGCTCACAGTGGTGTGTGGATCAGTCATAGAGGGCACATGCATTATTGAAGCACAGTTTTTGAAACATTATTAGCTCCACACATCATTAGCTCCTCTTCAGCCACAGGTGCAACAATTATAATGGACAAGAAAATCTATTATACCTCAATTAGAACTGCTTTTACGCAGAGATGAACTTGTCATTTGCAACTCAATGGCTCAAAAGTGAATCATACTTGTCTGCAAAGGCAAATATTGGAGTTATATTACATAAGGCTCTAATTATAAAGGCAGATGGCAACAGTTAGGGTGTAAGCTTGTGCAGCTTAAACCTATTTTTCTTTATTATTTGCTAAGTAAATTTACACTGTCCTGTATTCATTTAGAGACACAGTGAAGACTATACATAAAACATCTTAAATGCTATATTATGACAACTAAGGCAGTATGTTTCTGCAAGTAAATCAACATTGTAACTAAGAATTTGTTCTTAATGTTTTGCCTAGTATAATAGGGGTAAAATAAAAATGAATAATCACTGCAGGCACTTTTCTGTTAGATCCTTTTTAAAGATGATTAAATATGAATCCATTTCACTTGTGTATGTATTACCCCAGGTCAAATGTGTTCATAACGTGTTTTATTAGGATTAAGGATGTCTTAATTATTCCAAATGAATATTCATTAACGTTGTTTTCAAGTTTAAATCTGCAAACGATGTCATAACTCTTGGATGAGAATTAAACTGAGCATTTTTGTGTGTGACAATAGCAGTATAACTAGACATTACAGTGCTAATTATTGTAGGCTCTTTATAAGTTGCTGTGCCCAAACCAGGACATACAGCTCTAAAATAAGCTATATCTATACATTCAGCCAGTAACAAACGCACTTTGCATCATACATTAGAAGCTCTTGCATGTTGGAGCGTGGCTGTTGTCGTTTGGTGCGCTCACACAATGGTCAGCAGCCCCACAAAGCGATCCTTCACACGCGAAAACAGCCTGTGTCCTGCGCGCTTTGAGGCGGGAAGCGCACGGACAACAGCTGGAGCCGTTTTCAGCACCAAGGTCAGCTCCGCGCGCGCAGCTCTCACACTGTCCCTGCTTTCAGTGCCTCCACAAAACACTATAACAACCTCCTTTCTTTTGAGGTCACCGTGAACCTGGGAAATCTAACATATCCTTTATAATCATGGTCGTCGTCATCATCATCACTTTTGTTGCTCAGTTCCAAACTTACGATAAGAGAAATGATTCATGCAGTCTAGAAAAACATTAAGCAAAGTTCATTGTCTGTGCATCACAATAAAAAACTAAGATCGGATCAAGTACAGCAATTACTATTTTTAAACGTATGAAATCAACGATTTAAATGTCTCAAACAATGTTTGTATGTATACACGTCATATTGGTCTATCCACAAAGTATTTTCTCAAACATGTTTTGTCACTTCTATTCCTTCTACATAACTACTTAGTTATCATCATAATAAAACCTGCGTTTGGTTGAAATTCTTTACAAATGATGCAGATAACAATGCACAAACAGGTGGTAACTCGGGTAACAGTTTTTTTTTTTTTTCTTTTTTATGTCGATCAGACTTAGGAAAATGGTTTGGTCAGAACGGAGCGACACAAATAAGCAGATGGTGACAAGGCTCTGTGAAACAATTTGCATTTTGTTTCATTTCTTCGGTCAACCATCACGGTGCATGGAAACGCAGTACAACACCATTTATGTATTACTATTATTGTTTTCTTAACAATCAGAAGAGATTTAATAATAAAGCCAAGTCCAATATCAAAACAATCACTGTAGATTATATCTGCCTTGCCATTTAGTTTCTTGTCTCCGGTCGAAAAATGCGCACAACTGTTTTGGCAAAATATCTTTCGCAAACGCAACAAGTCCCATCGATAATGTCTTAAATGTACAAAAAATGGCAAAAAAGTTTTATTTTCAAAGGCTAAATGTTTTCAGCAATTCATCTAAAAGCTGTCGTCGGCTCTTTGCGTAGAATCCATCCTTTCTAACATCTTTTTGTACACAGCTACGGAATGCAGAACGATAATCAACTATAATACAGACAAAAGCGGTCAGAAATTATATCAAAACTCACCCCTGAGAACTGGGTCGAGGTCACTGCAACCAGCAGCTGGAAACTTGCGCTCAAAGTGGAGCGTTGTGGAGCGGTGTGGTGTTGAGCGGCGGCTGCACGGTTCTGTCATCTACAGCGTACTCTGCCTCTAGAGACGAGGCATGCTTGTGACTCCGCGCGCACTGTGGGGCCGCCTTATAAAGAAACCGTGACACAGCCGCGCACGGGTTTTTCAATCAGTTGAAGGTATGTTGGCGTCATCAACCCCCTCGTGAGCAGAGCGCACTGGACGAAGGGCCTCTGATAAGACTTGCCCCCAGGACACTGCATGAAGATCTAAGCACTCCACAGAGGGAAATGGAAGGAATAAGCCTTGGTTTGGCTCACTGTCTCTGTATTCATAATTTTAACCATTGCTTTGAAGTCTGCTCGGATTAAAGAGCTTGTCTTTGGGGGATTCCACCCAATAGATATTATCCTATACAGTTTTGGGACATCTACAACTATATACAGCATAGGTGGGCAAACTACGGCTCGCGGGTTACAACCGGCCCGGTTAAAGTTTCTATCTGTTCCACGAGTCCCTGCCAGCTATTAATAAAACAGTATTATTACTTAGAAGCCCTTCGTGATTATTACTTAGAAGCCTTTCGTGCATGCCGCACGGGGCTCCGCAGCTCTGGTACGGCTGCACCGCTGCAAAATCAGCGGTAGCTTGTTTATGTTACGGAAACAGACAGAGATCGATTTGTGTGCACAAGTCCTGTGCTTTGCGCTCACTTCCAGCCAGTCTCTGCAGTTTGTCTCAACGCCAGAGCACGCCCTCCTTCCCTCTTCTCTTCACTTCCTCAGAGCACACCTCATACCGCCATAAGTGAAACAAACTTTACAAACACCTGTTGTAATAGGACACCGCTGCGCTGCGTCAGTTTTTACTCACTCACCTCGCTCCACCTCGTTTGTCTCGTCTGGAGTGAAGCAAAGGGAACTATTATACTTGAGTATATATATGTATACTTGGGTCTGTGAGTGTGCTGTAACTAATCACCATCATTCTAAATCTGGTTGATTCACTTAATATAAAGCAATAGTTCGCAGAATGTTGTTCAGGGTCTGACTGCACAACAAGGAACATTTTAAAAAATGAAATAAAATCAATAGCCTACATTTTTAAAAAAAAAAAAAAAAAAAAAAAAAATATATATATATATATATATATATATATATATATATATATATATATATATATATATATATTTATATATATATATATATATATATATATATATATATATATATATATATATATATATATATATATATATATATATATATATATATATATATATACACCTCTGATACACACAGTGTTCTTTTTGTTGTATTGATGTCAGCAACATTACAACAAATGATCTGTGACATCCAATAATTCTTTGTTATTACCAAAAGTTAACCTGGCCAGCCAGATGAATCCTCATACTATTTGTGAAACTCAACTTGCCATTGAGTTTCAGCCGGCAGCTGTGTGCTGGACCAATCACAAACATACTTTGGCCTATTTTAGCAGATTTACGGACTGCTTTGTTTTAGAAAACATGCATTTTAGCACGGGGAAGATGTTTGTGCTTCTCCCTCAACTAGATTTAACAACAGTTTGATTTCTTGCTTGTTCCCCTGTTGTTACGCTTTGACCAATCACCATCAAATGTTCGTTATGACTTTCCACCCTTTTCTGATGGCTTTCACCGAGAGACTCTCCGGATTGATAAATAGAACTCAGTTCAGAATGCTACACATATCAATTTGGCATGAGCCAGGTTAACCAAAAGCACTTTCTAGAGCTATCCATTTATTGGACATACATTTTATATGAAAAGTCTGAAGTCAATGACTGAATAGTATCATGTACATTTGACGTAGATAGGGGGCAGGTAAAACAAATATAATCACTCACGTAATCAGGTTCAACATTTGTGGCTTTTGCTTTTGAGATGCCTCATGAAAATACCATGGATACCATCGCTAAGTAAGATAAGGAAATATGGAAAAAAAAAAGATGACTTTCGTAACAAACCAAAACTAGTCTATTGTAGAAAAAGTGTCCATCATGAAGCTTCAACATACCACAGAAAAAGCAATACAGGCGGCATCTTATAATTGAAGGGGGAAAAATCTGGTAAACATTGTGCAAAAAACATGCTTCTTCTCGTGAAAGGACAAAGTGAATGAGTGAATTTTCCAAGAGTAGAAGAAAATAATTACCTCTATTTGTCAGAGCGAAAGCCTCCTGCTTGTGATTCCAGAATAAAAAAGAAAAAACTCAAGAGACACATGTTCAGAAATAAACCAAGTGCATACAATGTTGTACTTCAAAGAATATATGTGTGAGACATGGATGCAAAGAGGCAGGGGAAAACAGAAACAGAAATCATTTGTACTGTAGTGGAGGTGAGAGTTGGCTGTAAGGTATCTGTTTCAAGGTGATGAACAAACAAACAGGTTGATCCTCTAGTACTCCTGTCCAAATGAGATGAGTCCTGTTCCACTTTTTCCGACAGGTTTCCCTGTGGCGCAAGTTGAAGGATGGGTCAGATGTGTTTAACAAATGTCCCACTATAAAACCTACAACAGCCATACAATCACACAAAGACTTAATAAATATTTAACTAATTCAGGGGTTGGGGTTAGGAGTTAGGACATTAACTAAGTTACTAAGCATGACACATTCTCAATACACAATTTGTTCATAATGATTTAAATTTTTGTTCGTGTTTTATTAAGCCTACTACCTTGAGCTCATATTTTGTGCAGAAATGTTGACAGATGAAGAATGGGAAAATATATAAACATATCACAACAGAGGACCACAAAATCACATGTTTTAGGGAGTTTTGTTGAAAAAAATGCATCATGTTTTTTCATAAGACCATGGAAAATTGCCCACTATTCACAGGCAAATGCTAACTGGTGGAGGAGCTTATTAGGTGATTCACCATTACCATATATTTTGGGACTGTCCGGTTGCTCAGAAATATTGGAATGAAATCAACAAAACCCTAGAGACTGTTTTTGACATCATCATCTCTCTGGATTTCAGAATTTTGCATTTGGGCCCCATAACTCCTGCCATGGACACAATAATCGGATACCTATGGAGTGTGCTTTTGGTGGTTGGTAAAAAGGAAAAGTGGATGACTGAAACTGCCCCCACAGTCAAGGACAGGACTGACATTGTAACTGACATACAAACAATGGAAAGAATTTAAATGGGACTTGACCTATGGGTAATATTGTATTAAAGGATTTTAATAGGATCTTTTGTTATTGTTTGTGTTTTGTTGTTTTGATTGTTCTGTTGTTCTCTGTCCGGTTTTGTTCTGCTGTGTTTTATGTTTTAAAATGAAAAATAAAATTGATAATAATAAAAATTAGGGATTAAAAAAAAATACATTCAAGAAACTTTGAAATCATTCCAGATAAAGCAAAACATCTTTAACAGACAGAAAAGTTACATAGTGCAACTCTCAACAATTGTTTTATTTCTGTATTTAATAGGACATGTGTAAACAATACAAAGTATTTTACGAAGGACCTTAGAGTTAGTGTTGGATTAATGAACTATTGATAGAACGTTAAAAGAGATACTAGTGAGACTTCTTTTGGTACTATCTGACACGCGCACATACACTACTCCCACGTCTCAGGATCGGTCATGTCATTATGTCAATCACTTCCTGCTCGAGTGCTGCCATCTGCCCTCTCACAAAGCCACACACCCGCGGATCACAGCAAAGCCCCTGCTTAGCCTGGCTCCACATGCACACGAGCCACGCTTAAGACTTGCCTCTCACTCCCAAACATCTTCCCAAGACAACCCTTTGACCTTCGACCTTAAACCTTTTGTGCATGAAACATAATCATCTGCACGGCCAAAGGAGACTCTTGTTTTCTCATTCTTTCATCCACCTTTTGTTCAATGTGGCACTTTTGTATCTTCAAGAGCTGGTATTTACCGTAGAGCGCCACAATCATCTCGACAATGTTTCACTGCGTTTCCCATACATTTAGTGGCAGTGCTGGCATTATCACAGCACAAGAGCATGAACAGCACGACATCGCAGTTTTAAGAAAGGGGCTTCCTTGGACAACAGTAGAGCAATTTGCACAGAGTAGACGTTGTACAGTCGTTCCAAATACTCTAATTAGTCTTGTTTGAAAATGGAGTCTTTGTTTGCCCACCACAGTGCATCACAATGAAGGCTTTATTCCCCTGAAAGATTTAAATAAAACATTGTCCAGTGTAAAGTGATTTCAGGCAATTCAGTTACTGAAGTGTATACACTCCTTTGTTTAAAGCTTGGCACAGCTGGACTATTGAAGGAGCACGATGTAACTTTCCTGGTCGAGGGTCCACCACCTACTTGAAGATTGTAGTCCATTTAATGTTCCTCAATTTTAATTAAACTTACCTATCAACTGAGACAAGCAGGTGATGTCTTCAGGCCAAGTTACAGGTCAGATCTGTGGAAAGACAAGCCTATTCACAGTTAGAATGTGCGTTTTTCAAGATTTCCAATTAATAAGGCCAAATACTACAGGCAAAACACCAATTTTTTTTCAATTTTGTTTTTAGTCAGTTTGCTCTGTTATTTTGTGAGGAAACAACATATTTGTACAATCTGCTCCTAAAGATATTTTTTAAACATTTCATGTAATCCACTCTTTCTCTGGGACATAGTCATTTTGAAGGCTTGTTTGTTTTTTAAATGCATTTCTCTCCCGTAGTGACGTTCACTTACAGTGAAGTAGCCCCTACACTAAACTTTATAATTTTGTACTTAACAAGATTTTAACTGACATACAGAGGGATTTGTTGATATCTAATTCTAAACCTGATTTGCTATCTTTGGATTATTTTGATCCGGTCTAGAGTTTTTATTTTAATTTTTTATTGCGTCACAATGAAACTGTCATGTGTGGTCCCAAACGTCACTCAACATACTGTCATGTCCTTCAAGTACACTGCTCCTCCTGCCTCTGGCTCCCCCTCCCTTGTGTGTCCATGTGTTCCCTCCTACCTGGGCGTGGCCTCTCCAGCTTGCAGCCCTCACACCTGGTTCGCATCATCATCAGTTCCAGTATAAGAAGAGCAGCTTCACAGCCACTCCTCGCCAGTTTGTTGAATCTACAGTTATTGTTAGTGACAGCTCTTGGCTCTTTTTTGGAATACCGCTTGGAAGTTTTACTTACCTGTTTTTCCCGTCTACCCAGAACCTGCCAGCATCCTACTTACCAGGCCTGCCCGCCTGCCTACCTGTGTCCTGCCTTCCTGTCTGTCTGCACTGCACTCTACTTTCCGTACTACAACAAACCAGCAATATTCCTCTGTTCTCTAATAAATCTGTCAAACTTCTCACCAGTTGTCTTCTGCTCTTCAGTCAAATTCGGTACCGTGAGACATACAAGTTATGCAAAATTTTTAATGTAAAATAAGTATGTTTTCTGATAATGAAAACGTATATCGCTCCTTGGCCAGAGGTGTAAAGGTGTAAAATGAAGAAAAATAATAAAACATTTTAATGTGAATTTTTAGGCCAATTTTCAGTCAGATCTGGTTCACCCCTCCCCCCCTGTAAAGTTTTTTGTAGCTTATTGTGTACAAAATAATTTTTCAAATTGAAATGTTCTAAATATGTGCAACTTTGGCCACTTGTACCCATAAAATGCCTTGAAAACATTACATGATGAAAAACTTGTAATGCATTTTTTAAAATACATTTATGTGAGTAAACTACAGGAGAAGTTTCAAATTGATCTTAAAATTTAAGATTTTTTCCTATTTACCTGCAGTGTCTCACCTTAAAAATGAAATAAATGTAAGATAGACATGTTGCTGCGCATCACCATGGGTACAAATAAATGAGAATATCAGGTTTTATCATTGCACGCAATTTCATTACCATTGGCTGGATGCCTTTTTTTGCCTTTAATAATTATAGTGATTAGCACCTGGTTATCTGACTAGTGAGTTTTATTTTGTGTTGATTTTTCATTTGTTGCTGCTGCTTGTTTCTCCCTGTCTAAGTCATTTTTGTGTGGGATTGCTCTTTTATCATAGGGTTTGTAATTATTGTGATTATTGACTGTTATTATTATTATTATTATTATTATTACTATGATTGTTATTATTATTGATGTTATTATTATCATCATTATTATTATTGTTATTATTATTATTATTATGTTTAACTTTGTAACTGAAGTAATTATTATTATTTTAATTATTAAGTAGGCCTTCTATTATGAAGCTACACTACCAGAGCCTAGTTTTCATTAACATAAGCTTGTTTTACGAGAAATGCAGTACCGAGATGTGATGTAGCTCCTGGACATCTATTTTGATTTTTAAATTCTTGTATCTTGTCTTCTAATCAAGAATGCCTTCAGGGGTATGTAGTGTCATCAGAAAGTATTTCCCCATAGACCAAGGTACGAGCCACCAGGGCTGAGCATTTCATAGCTTGATAGTGGATACATTGAAATATGTTATTGCTGTAGTTGGACATATTTAGCTGTGGTGCATCTTTAGAAAACTGCAGTGCTAATTGTGACTTTCAGACAGACAAATGATGCCAGACTAATCCATGAGTGAGTCAGTGGAATTATTAGTTTGATTATCATCAGCACTGTTAGGGGTATGAAAGGTTTTTGTATGGTTGGTATTGCTTTTATTTATTTATTTGAAAGCCAGACTCCTGTATCTCCTGCTTCCTTAACCAACATCGTCGCCAATTTTCTGTTGATAAGTTAACAGCAAGAAATACGTTGCGTCTGAAAACTGTTGGTAGTGTGGAGCGTACTTGAACAAATGTACTATGTATCTAAACTAATATACATAAAAACAAATGTACAAGATTGTTTGATTTCTGGTTTTATATTGACATTGCCAATAGTAGTCACGTGTGTGTTGCAACCACACAGTGTAGTTTCAGCCTGAGGCAAGCCATTTGCAGCAAAAATGCAAACTGCTTCAACTCATAAAATAGTTTGCCAGTGATGCATACAGCTATGTAACAACAATGATAGCGCTGTCGCATGCCGTGTTCACTCATTAAAACACTGGTGAGTGATAGGTCACGTGTAAAATATCCAGTTGAACCATTCAATCAACTAACATTTGTAAAAATCCACTTCATCAGGTGCATGAATCCTGCTGTTTGGTATCTGTATCTACTGTTTTTTACTAAATGTCATACTAGCAATAGTACAGCACAGTAGCCCCTCTTACTTCATTATCATTAAGTTATATTGAGCCCATTAAACGTGCAGACTGAACAAACTGGTCACTGGTAATATTTCTTCACAAGGGTTATTAAGCATTAGACTCATCTGACCTGGTGCTGCTGTGGGGAGTTCCCATTATGTGCAGCATGTCAAAAACATTATTTTTTTCAAAATTATGTGGGTGTCTCTGACTTTTCACCTCAGCATGTTTAGAATCATGAAGTGCACACCAAGATCAGCTGTTGGCCTTCAGCAACGCACCTGATTTTACACACAAAGAAGCTGAAGCAGATGGACTGGCCTGGGTTTGAAGAGACTGGGGAAGAGAATGCTAACTCTTATTCCGACTCAGTCTTCAATTTTATCATAATTTTGATGCAGTATGAAATGTATGAATAAGAAAAAAAAAGATAAACAATCAAAACAGCACATGCTTTTACCTGGTTTTACTTTGAACTACGTTGCATTTAGACCGTCCTCACACCAAGAACAACCTGTTTGGTCGTTTTCTTAGATCCCAAAAAATGACAGATAAAGACGTTTTACACCAGTTAAATCGACATGAGACACTGTAGAGAAAACAATCTTAAATTTAGAATTAGAAATATCAATTTGATATGTCTTAAATTGTTTACCTACATACTTGTAAGAAAAAGTGCAAATATCTGGTACATGTAAATATGAAAAAATGTACAGAACCAGATTTAAATTTCTTTTTAATCCACAATCAACAATCACAATTAATTACATGTAGAAAGGGGAGCTTATAAATCTTTGTAAATCTAGTGAAAATTGGTGTAAAATAAAAAATAAAAAAACACACGCTGACATTGTAAAGTTTGGTTTGTATGTGACTTTAAGGGATTCTCGTTTTTTTTTTCTTTTTAAAATGCATTTTAAGAAAACTGCCTTTGAAGTTCCAAATTCCCATATAAATCTATGTCTGGATGCAAGTGGACTGGATTTAAAAATATTTGAGCTGTTCCTATGTGAAAGCTTGTATGTTGGGAGAGCAAACTGATCAAACAGAAAAAAATTATTTGCTTTGAATGGATAGTAGTAGTTAAGTAGTTGTTTGTGAAGAAAAGTTGAAAATTACAATAAGTAGTATGTTTATGTCGTCAGTACACAAAACCCACGTATTTGTACAGATGATTGATTTATTAAAATAAAGGCGTCTGATCCTTGGCCCTCATTATGGTTTCTAAGGAAGTAAAATTATAAACTTCACCAAGAACTTCACCAAAAACTGGGCAATAATTATTTGTTATATCTTAAATATAATGATGTTATATTAGTGAAATGAGTGGTCTGACCTGTCATATTTAAACCCTGAACACGTTCTTGGTCAGGTGGATATTGTGAGCTGTAGCCTTCAGTGGGCTGCATCCAGTGAGGAACTTAAAATGAATACACCCATAGTTTAAAGGTGCACTATATCTTTTCTGCCGGAGGGTCCGCCACTTGGTTAATGATTGCCCGAAATGTTCCACAGTATGACATTAAACTTATCTATCTCCATGGAGACTAAGCAGGTGACACAACCAGGCCAAGTTACAGGTCAAATCTGTGCATGAAGTTTTCTTATGGTATTTTGGAACAATAAAAGTACCTGTAGTTGTATAAATGCTTGTGAATGCCTGGTCTCGTTGGATCTCAGAGGCTGACTAGGTTAGGGTCTGGTCAGGTGGATGGGAGACCTGGCTGGAACACCAGGTGCCACTGTGTAGAAGCTGGAGGAAACTCTCATGCCCTTAGGCAAGACACTTCACCCACATTGCCTGGTATGGAAGTGGTGTGTGAGTGAGTGAGTGAGTGAGTGATTGGTGGTGTGAGGGGCCGATGGCGCAGATAGGCAGCTTCGCTTCCGTCAGTCATTTTCTGTAGTAGACAATCGAGATCAGCGAGGAGCCTATCTGATGGCCCGAGTGCCAATGCTGAACACTATCACAGTCATCTCCCTGTTTTTTCTCAGTCAGTGCCTCTTTTCAGAGAAGGAGATTATGTCAATGATTTGGACAGGGTAGATAACTGATTACAGCCCGAGCACAAAAGTGCAAGACTCTTTTGTACATGTTGATATTATTATTATTATTATTATTATTATTATTATTATTATTATTATTATTATTATTATTATTATTATTATTATTATTATTATTAATTCAGTTGAGAGAGTCTAATCATGTGCAAAATTAATGAAAATTGTCACATAGTTCGAGGTTGTCATAAATTTAAGTTGAAATTTAAGTCACTGAGATTATTTATTATTTTTTCATCATAGACAGATGAAATTTAGCAAGTACATAGAACATGCCGAGATAGACAAAATATTGTATGGCCCCGTCCTAAACCCCTGGGATCAAAAGCTGTTCAAGTTGAAGGCAAACGACTCATGGTGTGTTCATGACGAGCTCCTAACAACAACGGCAATTTTAACCGTTAAAAACATCGTCGGGTTTTGAAGGACCCAATGAGGCATTTGTGAATTTTGACATAAAAACATAAAAATTCATGACTTTTATCTTTGAAATTACTCTCCAGCGCCCCCTGCAAAGTAATAAAAGTGGCAATTTTTGACCACATCAGCTAAGGTTGAAAAGCAGCCCTCCCTGAAGCCTTTCCATGGTCACAAAGGTTGTGACATAACTGCTTACAGTTTTAATTTGCATTGTGTCTGCGGTGAGGGATTTGAATCCTGAAGAATGTCTGCTGCCAGCTGAAGATTTATGACTGGGGTAAATGCCCGAAGGGAGAATGTGACTGTCTTACTGAAATGTACCGTACTACATTAAACAGCTGGCTTTATAACACAACAGGTGAGAGAGCTGAGAAACAAAACAAACAGCAGCAGTGAAAGCCATGATTATGTCCCCAGCGCCGTGTCAAAAAGTGAATTTGGGAGTCCATCTAGTCCAGACATGTCAAACTGGCGGCCCTCAAGATGATTTCTGTTGACCCTCAAGATGATTTGTAATTAATGGTCTGCCGATAAAACGCACCGTAATGCACTGCAGCATCAGTGCCTACTTGAGCAACTCTTGAAAGCATTGTATTTTGGCCTGTATACTAGTAAGCAAATAGTCCAACTTTCAACAGCTTTTACAAACTAGTTATATTGAAAATAACTATAAATGAGAAAGGAAAATGACTGGATTATGCATGACCACTGACTAATGACGCAAATAACTCTGTGTTTATCTGTCATTATGTCACAAGTGAATATTTTGCTATTTTGTATGACTGGAAGGAAATCACCAAGCATTAGGATTTGAATAATATTAACACTGGGCATGACTTTTGTCCATTTAATTGTTTTTATTGTTTTTAACAGTTTGACTAGCAATTTCATGAGTGCAAATTTTAAATCAACGTGAAAAAAATAAATAAATAAAGATGGCTCATCACCACACAACTGAAATGACATTGGGCCAAAAATAGAACATTTAATTTAGTAAGGATTACTCCATATTCGGTTGGTTACTTCTACTGGTTGGCTGTGTATCTGTAACGAATAGAATAAAAGTAATTCTGATTCTTATTACTTCTACTTTGAATAGTGTGGTTTGGCTTGTTTTGTTGGTACTGGTACTCAACTCAGAGCAAGTGGGAGCCCTATGGCCTTTTGTCTTGCTACAATACGGACGTAAGGCTTCCACAGTGAACAGGTAGAGCAGAATGAGAAATAGTTCAATGTGAATGTTTGCAACAGTTAGCCCCGGCCTTAATCTGAAGGTCAGTGGTTCAAATCCTGCAGAAACTTTGTCTGTAGAGTGGTCAAATCGCTGTTCTCTCTGGTGAATACTGTTGCTTTGTCCTTGGGCAAGACACTTAACCGACCTCGCCCCCAGTGTCGACATACACTGGCATTTGAATGTTTGTGTGAATGGGTGATGTAAAGTGCTTTGTGTCTGCTGTGAAGGTTGAAAAGTGCGGCATAAATGTGACCATTTATAGTTCACAAACCTTGTTGGATTTGAATGGGCCCAATGGACTCCTTACACACTCCTTCTTTGTGAGTGAATGATTATAAGTCACATCACTCTGGATTTTACAGTTTATTTAATTCAATCTTCAATCACCACAATTCTTGTACCCTCAACTACACACTACATTTTACTGATAGAATGATACATTTTTAATTGTTTTTTTCTCTCAATTGCAAATGTGAACGTTTTTGAAGAGCACAAGATTAAAAAAAAAAAAAAAAATGTTCATACTGTTTTGGACCCAGAGGTGCTTATAATTATTGTTTGACTAATATTGCTTGTGCATTTATGTGACTATTGTTTCAGCTGTAGCATTTGTTTGGCTTAATGTTTTTAGCCATGCACATGGTGCAATGGAAACATCCTCTAGGATTACCTTCACCAAAACGTTTTACACCCACTGCATCTCGTCAGCGGGTCTCAAATAAAACGTGCCTAAACAATTTTCTTTCAGGCTCAGTGACAGTAGGCAGCACAGGCAAAACGCTGATAAAACCGGGGGATTTCTTTGCTGATTTCCCAGCAGCCTTTTTTTTTTCTTCTTCTTTTGATGTAATCGCAAACCTCTCACACACTCACTCTTGTTTAGCTTGTGGCTGAAGCTAGAGAATCGAGGAAAAGACCAGTGGGATGGTGGCAAAGCAACAAAACACACTGGCGGGGCAATGTCTCACTTGAAAAGATAAACTCCCACTCTCTTTAGAGGAAAAAAAGACAGAACAAATTGAGCACAGCTAAAAGGGTCAGACAGTGGAGCCAAAGACACAGGCAGGAAAGGGCCCAGGGCAGCTTTTGCTCATGGAGATTTTGCACTTTTGTCAAGGGCAATGGGCACAATCATTACGGACAGAGACCACTTCTATGTGCTATGGAAAGTCTCACCTTCAGAGCAGAGGATAATAGCACTAAATGTGTGGCCCCTTAATGTTGTGGGTGGGATGAGAAACAGGCTTGCAGTGTTTTACATGTAGGAAGCCTCTAATCCAAACTAAATCCTCCATAATGCTGTATATATTTGAATATGATTATTAAAAAGATTCAATTTTACAAAACTGTTTCGAGGAACAACTTTATCCACAACAAATATTAAGAGACATTTATACATACCCCAAATATTTTTTATTAAAACTAGGAGGAAAATTGCAACAATTGCCCGCAAGGCGAAAATATGATACAGTCCGTGTTCTCACGGTTTGATTTTGGGGGGGGAAATGCATGAATTTTCTGCTGCCTATTCTTGGAACCAATGGCACATTTTCATTATAGGCAATTTGACTGCTAGGCAGACACACTTTTGTTGTGAGATTCATTTTGCATCACTCTTTATGATTCATGGCAGTGAATCAATTTGATATTTTAAGATTTCTGAAAAACCATTTTGTGACTTTGTATGCACCTATATGAACCGTGTATATGCCATTTATAATAGCTTGTGAAGTTTATAAGCTTATGCACCATGTAACTCCACTTCCTGCTTGTCTCCATGGAGATGCTATTGCCTTGCTAGTAATGTTCCACAACATTGCATTAAATCTATATATGTTACACTCATTCAGAAAAACCCTTATTCTTACTGTGAGAGGCATCCTCTAGGAATCAATATCATTAACAAATTTATGGATATTAGTCCTCTTACCGATGCTGCTTATTGGTCTCTTAATGATACTCTACCTCTAAAGGGACTATACCTGATTTTTATTGTTTTGAAATGTGAAAAACAGAACTTATTTGTTTTGATCTCTTTACATCAGTCACTCACCAAATGCAGTCCCAGGATCTTAAATATTCACCATGATGAGTTTATAAGTACTTAAGTACATAAGTCTCTGAGCCCAGAGTGCCATGGACCATCATGAATCATGGTAAAGCAACATTAGCATACTAATGGTGCACTTCCTGCTTCTCGTAGAATAAAACGCTTTATATTACATGCAAAAAATTAGGGACATGATCTAGTTCAGTTTTAACGTTTCAAAACCATAAAAACAGGTACAGCCCCTTCAGTACCTCTTTTGTACAAATACAAATAAAAATACAAATACAAATTACCATACCTAATTTCTCTGAATCATTTAGGCCGGATTTGTCTTCAGTTTTAAAATTAAAATGGGCCCGGTTTAAACTAATTTGAACTTATTTTGAAAAAGATTTAGCTTAACAATTCAGGACAGAAGCAAGGCTGAATACATGCGATCAGGGAGGAGTCTATCTAAGGGTCAATGCTGCGCACTATCACAGTCACCTCCCGGTTTTCGTCATTCAATGCCTCTTTTCAGAGAAGGAGAATATGTCGAGTTGTGTGATATGAGATACGTTTCTTTGACATATTTGACTTGCTCGACTCCTCAGCTCTGAAAGGGCTGGTGCTTATTGATGCAGTGGACCATTCCTCATCCTCTCTACAACCCTAACCCTGTAGCTTGGGGGTGTTACCTGCTCATTTCCTTGAAGATAGATTAATTTAAAGTACGTAAAACAGGTTAGACCACACATTTTACCAAAAGTAGTGAACATCATTATAGTTAAGATTTTACTGTAACTACCATGTTGAACATGCGCAGCAAGAGGTAATTCTACAACTATTACTTAGCAACCATACTGTAAACAAGGGCCAAACTCTACATAAAATACCCATTAGTTAGGAATTTACAGTAGATAATACCTGATGACACCTTCATTTTGTTGAATGATCTTTTAAAATGTGTCAGTTGCTGTAAATTGTACTTGTGTTTCAATGATACGTGGCCTATTGATGATACAGACAGAGGGATTCTGTTTTAGAACTTAGCTCTGCTTTTATTTTTCACAAACAGCAACTTCACAGATGTAAAATTATAAAATAAGCTAAATGGTGCTATCCCACCAAACTATTAGACACACATATGAAGATGTAGACTTTAAGGGGAGACACTACAAGAAAAACCAATGTTTTGCTCTCTCAGCATATAAGCTTTCACATGGAAACCCACAATATTGTCCAGTCTGTGCCTAAATATGTTTTATTATTTCACTGCGTGCATCCATAGATTTATGTGGGCCATTGTAACTTCAGAGGTTGTTTTCTCCCATTCCAATTAAATACATAAAGATCAGCTCTTAAAATAGCATCACCAAACTTTACAATCTTGTACTCTTGATTTTGACTGATCACACTGAAGCATATGTTGACATTTAATTTCAAGCCTGGGTCATTGAAGTTTTAACTTATGAAAATTAGGCAAAATGTATAATTTTCACAACAATTTTCAGCCAGATCAAGTTAAGTCATATACCAAATAAGATATCCAAGCCTCTATCGCTCTGCTCCTGTGCAGCCATAATGAGCCTCTGTGCTGTCCTGCAGTCCGGCCCGCTCAAGCCACTGGTAGGATTTCTTGATATCAGCCACTTCAGTTATGTTCCAATGGTACATCCCATGTAGGGGCTTGTCCTCCCATGATGCTCCCTCCTCTGGCGCCTCATCCTCTGTTCCCCTGTGCCTGAGACATTCACTGAGCACGTCATCATCTGGGGCCTTATCCTTGATGTACTTGTGGATCTTGGATGTTTCATCCTGGATAGTGGCTCTCACGCTCACTAGTCCACGGCCTCCTTCCTTACAGCTGATGTATAGTCTCAGAGTGCTGGATTTGGGATGGAACCCCCCATGCATGGTAAGGAGCTTTCATGTCTTAACATCTGTGGTCTGTATCTGATCACTGGCAGGGTGTAGCTGTTTATCGCCCAGGACTTGTTCTTACCATTGAGCTGGCTTCTTAGGACTTGCCTTACTCTCTCTCTCTTTCTCTCTCTCTCTCTCTCTCTGTCTCTCTCTCTCTCTATATATATATATATATATATATATTTATTTTTTTTTTTTTGTTTTGTTTTTATTTATTTAGATATAATTTTCAGGAAGACAAGCAGGTGGCGCACTCTCCATCAGAAAAATTACATAATGCACCTTTAGTATTCTGTGCAGTTCTCAACTCACCTTTTTGACTCTTGCCAGAATGTCCACAGCGCGGTAATGTTGGCTGCATTAGGTGAACAAATTGCTTTCCCAAATTCCAATGAAGCACAATAATAGCTTCCGTGGGAGTGGCAAACAATTTCAAATTCATAATCCATAATTCCGAGGATGAGCCCACTGGTCCTATTGATCCTCGCAACTTTAAATTAGTTGTACAATGAAACTTTTTCCTCCAAATGGCAACGTTGTGAAGTCAGTTAAAAAATGGTGCGAGAAGACTGGATGGAGTAAACAGCTATAATGGCATTTGTGAGTTTGAATCTTGGTGGGAAAACAATATGAGCTGTCACAATAAAAAATGATCACTTTTTGTTTTTCTTTATAGCACACAAGCACCAGCAGGCAAAATAAAAGCGTGGGCAGTTTGAAGCCATTAAAGGGGTTCGTCTAATAAATACTATATTGATTTATCGTTCAATAAATAATAGATGGCACAATATATTTTGGGGCACAATATTTATCATCTGTACATTTTATTTGCAATATTAGAGATATATTTAAAGCTTTGAGCTCTAGAAGCTTTATAATTTCACTTGTTGCAGCCCATTTTCACATGGTGACATTTATGATTATTGTGTCACTGACAAATAGTTTCAATAGTAGAGTTTATCGTGATGTTTTTTGTAGGAATATATCATTCATTAAAATGTGTTTTCATAACAGGCCTGGGTTCATCAGAAACACGGTGAGATAATGATGTCGCAATGCCCTAAATGTACATGTGTTTAAAGCCATTACTCCTATGTTCATCTTGAAGGTGCACTATGATGTCTCCATGGAAATGTTATTGTTTAGCCAGAAATGTTCTACAGTATGGCTTTAAATGTTTGCATCATTGTGCACAAATGCACCAGGCTAAGTTTCCGGTCAGATCTGTGGAGAGGTGAACCTCACAGTAGAATACTATGTTTGTCAAGGAATTTTTGAGCAATAAAAGCATAAAATGTTAACATTTCTATAGTGCACCTTTGAAGTCAAACGTGGAGCAATCAAAACATTTTCTCGTCTGAGACTTCATCATGGGTCTACCCAGATCGAGCGACAAGGAGTCGAAAATCGCCTCAAAATCTTCAGAAAGAATTAATTAAGATCTGAAGGCTTTATAAGTTTATAAACTGAATTGTTTTTAAACCAAATTATTGTCGTTATTTTTTTTCTTTTTTCTATTTCTTTTTTTCTAACTAAATAATGTGACCTCACATTATTTAACATTATTTAAGTGTAGAAGGGAATCCAGTGCTAAACTCAGACAAATCATATGCAACTCTTAGCTGTGAGAAACCATGATACAAACTTTAACCTGACTGATGAATGAAACTCTATTTTAGACCCAGTTCTTAGTCTTTGCCATTACAACTTAATGTACACTATTAAAAACTCCTTTATAAAACCTTGCTGTTATGGCGCTCTGTAATATTTAAGCCATGTAATCATTGCCCAATTCCTATGGTTGTTTCAGAATAATAATAATAATAATTCTTATGAAAGTGAGGAAGTGTCATTGTGCGTCCCAAGCCCTTAGCCTGCTGTCCTGCTGGTTCTGCAGCAGCCATGTAATCACATGCAAAGGGTGAACGCAAGGTGAGTCCAAATCACTGTAATTAACTATCATTAACTGAAATGGAGTGAGTGCTAGGACACGAAACCAATCGCACCAGCAGCACAGACAAAGGACAGTTACTAAGGTTCAATGTTTTATGTTTTAGGCACTGTTCTCATATGCAATTCTTTTTCTCAGTGAAAGTAAATTTTCACTAAAACCTCATGAATGCTTCGGGCAAAGGTTGATCTTGAGTGAGAATGGTGCTTCTTTGATTGGCCAACACACTAGTTCCCTCATAATTTACAATAAATATAACTAAGGAAGCTATGCATGACATATTATTAGAAAAAAAAAAGACATCTGCTACTATTTATACAATCATTACATAAATGTTCTGCCTTGAAAAAGTCTATAATTTTTTGAAATTATTTACATTTCTGGTTTAATGAGCTCAAAGTTTTTTGTCCCTCTGTGTGCTGCAGGGACTGAAGAATGACTCATTATATGTTCAATCTTTTGTCATCACATTATAAAATAGTTTTTGAGTGGATAATTGCCGACAGCAGAGGATGAAGATACTTACTGTTAAATGAGGCCATGTCTCCACACAGGCAGTGCAGTGTGATTTGCATGTGCCCTGACACCGTCCCAGCAGAGAGGTTTATGATGCGAGAGGAGCTCCAGCCAACACGCTGTGGTCACTGACTCAAGTGCAATCTTTGTTCAGTCTAATTGTGATCAAATCCAGAATAATGAAAACTATATTTTGAAAGAACTGTTGAAGCTGCATAATGTTTCAATGCAGACACTGTGATTAGCCCCAGAACAACTCAACATATGAAAAATTAAGGTGGTTTTGGCAAATGGAAACCACTCAAATTCAAGTAAGTGATATCAGAGCTTGGTTTAACGAATTTTAGAAGTTTTACTGGACAAATATTCACAGAAATGTTTTTCATTTCTGTGAGTATTTGTTTTCAGAAAATAGTTTACCATACATTATACTTTTTGTAAGGCTCAGATACAATATTGAGACAACAAAATACTATATTTGTATTTCTACCTTGGAAATAGAGCTCACCAGTCCGTCCCGCACATGTAAGCCATGATTCCGGAAGTAAATTTCTCATTCATTTTTGCCATAGAGATTTAGAAAAATTCAAATATTACAAATTTAATGGCATGACAAAGGCTAACCAACTATGTGGTAACAAATGTCCCTTAACGCAGTTGTTTTCAGCCAAAAAAAACAAACCCATAAAACTTGGTAAAATTAATGGAAAATTTACTTCCAGAAGGGGTGTGCGATCATCATTCAAAATTGTTGATAAAACAAAATAAATCAGTAAAACCTCTCAGACTATTTATGAATGTATACAATTTAGCAAAGTATTACAAAATAAACTTGGTCTGTGCATACAATTGACACATTTTAACCACTGTCATGTTAAGTGTTTGTGTGCAAGCATCTGTGTCTCTAGATTTACTTTGAACAGCCATGTGCAAAATCTAAGAACTGTATGTATTTGTTATGACGCTCTGCTTCTATCAAGGCCACAGTATCCACATCAACAACTTCCACTCAATATCTTAGTTCACACAATATATAATGTATATACTGAACAATTTTGATAATATTTAATCTTTTCAATATGTTCAAGGTTATGCAGTGTGTTTACTGTTGCTCTTTTTGACCGGAGAAAGTTGACAGAACACGTCACAATAATTTACTTGACTTTTATTGACAATATTTTTTTCTCTTCTGGACAGTAGAACAAACCCAAATGTAGCACAAAAAACACAAACTTTATAACAAGGCCTGCAAAGTTGAAGTCAGTGACATTCAGTTCTCTTTTTTTAACAGCAGAAACTAAATCATTTCTTGAAGGGTAGAAAAACGTCTTTAGAAACTTTGTCCTGTACAATATACAAATGCAGTTGATGCGTTACGAGCTCGAGTGATGGATGAGTAGTTCTCGAAGGATGCAGTGTTGAGGTCTTGAAGCGTTGGAGGAGATGACTTTGTGTGAAGATGTGAATTTAAATCAAAGCCGGCGACCTGGAGAGAACGAGCATTATGGACTGTGACTGCGGCGATGCGTTCAGAGACATGATGGAAATAAAAAGTTTATAGAGAAAAGACCGGGAACAAGCCAAAATATATGATCGGATTAAACATGAAGAAGTAAGTGCGAAAAGAACAGCATCACAAAGAGAAATAGGCTCTGTCAACATTGATGTCGTCTGGAAGAAAAACGATTTGGGAAAACACATTATGTTTCATTCATATTTTCCAAACTTAGTAGTAGTAAATGTGGACAAACAGGTTTTACAATCAATTAGGTTTAGGACTGGGAAGTGTAGACAAGAAATTACAAAAACATCAAATGAGGCAAGTTTGACCTAAAACAGCAAATGAGATCGTTGTCATAGTTTTGAATAATTAACAAAATGGTATGCCTTGGTTAGGGACTATAGTTTGAGTATAGTCCACATTAATTTTTGATTCATTTGTAAACCAATATCAGCAATGTCAATATTTTACCTTACAAAACTCTCAATTCATGTCATATGCAAAAAGAAATACATATTTCCTGGTTTGTTGTGAACAGCAAAGTGTTTTCAACTCCTAACCATTATGCACCAAATTGGTATCATGACAATGGCAATTTTTTTCTACAATTATTCTTCAGACATCTAGCTCTGCTCTGCTGGTTTCTAATGAATTATTAAGAATTGTTTTTATTGTAATTTATGAGCTATAGTCCGTGTAATTTATCTTGTGTTTCAGTAACGTTGTCTTTTTTCTATTGGAATGCAGTATCAGGCCTGTCTTCCGCTCAGCAGTCTTGTACTCTCGTGTGCTTTGTTTGAATAACACAGATAGCATCAGTCCGTCTTTTGACCCATGAAGGGAACAAAAAAACAATCAAGGGACAAAATAATAATCGTGAACCACAGTGAGAAGCCCTTTCTGTGCGCTCCCTCGTGTAACAGTCACTTTGTGTACTGCCATACGTCGTAAATGTAGTTTTACAGCTTTTGCAGCTGCATCTTAACAGGCCTCTTCTCCTGAACCCACTGCCCGGGTTTTTCCTCACTTGCTAGTATAGTTATGATCTAGTCCAGGTTTAATTGCATGTTTAGTCCTAGTTTTGTGCAAGTGTGAATGCATCGTCGAGTCCGTATGAAAGGCTGTGTACCTGGAAACATCTCAAGTCGAACAGCTCACAGGGGAGTCTACAGCTGTCTCTCTCCCTGTAAGCACGATGTTTTTGTCTTCTATTTGATGTCGTCCCACTGTGTTTGATCTCAACAGGCTCTTATTATACGAGTGCATGTAGGAAGGTTAAGAGGGGCGGCAGAGAATAGAGACCTAACAGGAGGTTTTACTCCACCCACACACTTGTATTCTCGGTAAACGCCATTGTCCAAAATGTCTCGGGTGTTTTTGAATTGGCACAGGTTTTCATTTAAAACTATGGAAGTTGTTGAAGCTACGTGTGGCAACAGTTTATAACGTACTCTCTCTGTTGGTTACTCTCTCACAGGAAAAGTCTTTATAAATAAATGTTAAAGGGGACATATTATGCAAAATCAAGTTTGCAAGCTTTTAACCTCGTTACAACAGTGTTTCCTTATCATTAGTTTACTCAAAGTTATACTTTGATTTATTACTGCATGCTTGAGTAATCCTCTATAGTCCTGTAACTGTGGCTCAAGAGCTCAGAAAATTCATCACCTATTTCCACCCTCATTCCTGTACTTAGTTACGATTATTGGAAAAACAAAGGCTCAGGGTTCTAAATGATAAACTAACTAAACTATAGGGTTCTAATTTGTCACGTACTTTTCCAAAATTAAAACTTGTTAATGATAATCTGCTGCTTGCTACAGTGAAATGTCACTATGAAGAGGCGGGGCTTATCCATTCTGCAGTTTTGAACAGTAAGTCAATGGACTTGTTTCCACTATTAAGCCATTTTAGATCAAAGTTGCTCTACAATGGACAAAATGTAAAATGGTGATCTACTTATGTTACAGTTTAGTATGAAATACCTGAAAAAATCATAACATGTCTCTTTAAAAATGCATTATGGCTTTATACATAATATGCTCTCTTTAAACTAAACAGTGTCTAATCAGTCTCTAAAATGTGCTTCTAAAATATTAGTCATCATTCTTGAGTTGTAGTTTAAAATAGTCTCAAAGCAGATGCTCTGTTCACTTTGGTTTGACCAACTCAAGCCAAAAATGACACTGGACATCTGGGATTACAGAGATTGCCACAGAATTGATCTAAACGGCTTGGTATAATAGAAATGTGTCCTTCCTGTTAAAAATGCAGAAATGTTAAGCCCCGCCCCGTAATGACATTTCATCGTAGCAACCAGTGAATTTTAATTTACGTGTTTTTATTGTTGAAAAATAGCCACACAGTATTCCTGAGCCTTATGTGTATGACCAGGATTCCATTTTTTTTTTTCAATAAACCTTAGTTAGCACAAGAACTTGAAAATAAACAATACAGGATAATTCAAACATACATGAATTAATCAAAGTACAACTCAGAGTAAAATAATACTAGGACCACTGGTTGATTTAGCGAGACCTCTCCTTTAAGAGTTTCCGTCAAGGCCGGTGGTGGAAAAACAATTTAATGTTGGAATGTATTACTTAATTGTTCTGGCATTCAAATGGTACTGACAATGAGAAGGAAATTAGCAGTTGCCTGGTAAAGTGAGTCATTTGCATGGCTCACATCACAGAAGGAACAGGGAAGGAGAAAACAATTTATGTAGTCTATCATGGTGCAATTAAGGTATGTGCCAAAAGAAAACAATAGATTATGTGTAATCTAGTATCACTTTGGGGGCAGTTTCTCAGTGGTAAGAGTATTCACACACCGATCGAAAGTCTGAGATAAGTGAAAGATCACCTATCATGTTTGTTTGAGAGAGTGGAGGGCTAAAATCTGAATACACACTCAATTCATGGAGACCTGCCATGTCCTATCCTTAAATCCTTTATTATTAGATAAAAATAGGTTAAACGGGTTAAAAAACGGGTTAAAATAGGCAATAGGGATAAGGTTTAGGATCACAGTAAGGTTTAGGTTAGGGTTAGGGTTAGTTATACTTCATCCCACTGTCTTTTCGAGCTAATTAAAATTTTGCTTTGATACAATTCATGGATGCTTGATCCTGTTTATCATTGGCAATATACATCATTTTTGTTATGCTCGAAAGAACTAAAGATTATGGTTTAGGTTAGGTTAAGGCTAAGGTTTCGTCTGGATCTGTCTCCAGGAAATGAATGTCAAAGTAATGATCCCCAAAAACATGGAAACCCAGTCAATGTGGTGGTGTAAGTGTGAGTGGTGGAATCAGAGATCTTAATGGCGCAGATTGGCAGTCTTTCTTCAGTCTGTCAACCCCAGGGCAGCCATGGTTATAGAAGTAGTGTACCATAAGTGATTGTGTTGTGGTTAAAAAACAGCTATAAATGAGACTTATGCATTCAAATGACCTTTTTTTATGTGAGAAAAATCTTTATGTGTCTATGTAAAGGCTGTACAGTATGAGGCGAAGGTGGGCGACAAGCTTTTAGATGATTTAAAATTTTGCATTAACTATTTCAGGGAATATGATCTGACTGTTGTTGTAGAAATCTTACTTTCTCTACTATGCACTTCAAAGTTGGTTTAGATGACTTTATATTGCCATTGAAGCTAGCTTTCATTTTCATTATGCCGTTTACTGCTGCAACTGTTTCAGTTTTATTTTCTCCACCAAATGTGACCATCAGGGTAACAGCCTCAAACGTCAACGTGTGTCTCTGAGCCAAACATGCAAGGCCTTAATTGTCTTAATTGCTGAAGAGGTCAAGAGTGACATGTTACCTTCAGCACTTGTTATAAAGAATGTGTTAGATAACCCTGACAGATAAAAGAACAAACACTATTAACGTGGACGTAAACATGTATATAGCTTTGATTAACCAACAGTGGCTTTTATTGCATAGTATATAGGGGACGAGTCTGTTGGGAGCTAATTTGCTGTAGAAAAAGTATAACCGCCTTTGATTGGACTCTATAAAAAGTGGTTGTCAGCTCTTGTGTGGCTTTCAACATTCATTTAGCTCTTCCTCCCTCGCTGCCCAGGGCTTCATTTATCAGTCGGGACAAAAGCTGCGTGTTGATTTCTAAGTTAGCAGACCATGTAATAGAATCAATTAAGAGCGATCATTTTGGGGGGATCGCGTGATTGTGTCCACCTGCGCAGGGTCCCTCTTTGCCTTATTCTGCACAGGAGACATTTAGAAGTGGAGGAAAGTTGGATAGGACACAAACAGCACTTTTTGTCCAAACTTTTACAAACATCCAGTGTGCTTACATCCACAGGGAAATAATATGACAAGACTTGATGGTGGGGTACCTTAATCTAGGCACTTGACCTTGGCAGCGTGCAGATGCGGTGTCAGCACGCAGGGCCGGCAGATGTGACCCGCGGCGAGTGAACCAGAGGCAAGTGAACCAGTGGCAATACGGGAAAACAAACTCATACTTAGAGAGCACTGCTTACAACAGTGGAGATAGTTAACTCTTTTCACTGAGAAATAGTTTTTGAGTCTTATTACATTGCTTTTTGTGTGTGTGTGTGTTTCACATTTGCAATGGTTCAGGTCAAAAGCTATTCTGTCTGAGCTCAAAATTTTAAGTGATACAAAGCCAGATAACATCTAGTAAATGCCTGCTTTAAACTGGCTTTACAAATGAGATTGCTAGTTGTCTTAATGAAAAAATAAATAAATAAATACATCAAATGGAAGTATATGTTTTTAGAAAATGTACAAATAGTGCAAACTCTATAAACTTTTATAAAGATTTATTTTATATTATTATTATATTTTAATCTAGTGTTGTTATCTAAGTGGTGCATGTTGCTTTAAGACTATATTCACTCTAATTTGATTCATTTTTCAGAATACATGGTACAGTATGTTGCTGTTAAATTAATCTGGTAATTGATTAACAGCCATTTAAAAATGGTAAATAATTTTTCAGTACAGCTAAAATAATGGTCCTTTATCAAGACAAATCAATTTATCCAATACACTGTTTAGAAATAAAAGCATATTAGTGAGGACATATAGCTTTGGCCACAGGTCTTCTGTCTTCTTATATTCTCCTAATGGTACCAGGTTTTACAATCTCTCTGAAGCCAAAGCTTTCACAACTGGATTTAGAATTTATGACTTTGATGGCAAACCGCTGATTAGACCCTTTAAAGGGTAACTGCACCTGATCTAATCATTCTGCGTCCATTGTGCATGTCAAAGGCCAGTGCAGTTACATCAATAACATATAGCAAACATATACAGTACATATAGGTCCAGTGCGTTTCTTCATTTGGCTTAAAATAAATCGGGTGTAAAGCTTCTATGTGGAACATTAAATTACTATAGCTTTGAAATGAGTTTTGTTGTTGCTTAGGAGCAAGCATGAAACATTGTTCAATAAATACAAAATTCAATCAAAAAAGGTACCACAAATACAAAAGATTTTAAAGAAGCCTTACATAACACATGGTCATGAGGCTTTAAAGGTTTACGAACTGTAGGTGTTTTTTATCAGTAATGTTGTGCAAGAAACATAAAAACTGGTCCATAAGAGAAAGAAAAACAAAGCCAAGACGAATCAATAAAATTATTAATGATTCTCTGATGATAATATGTTCCAACAGGAAGCTTTCTTGGTGTGTTCACATATGGTCTGTTTGACGTGACTCACGTGTTATTCCTGTAAATTAAACATACTAGCTAAACCGGTAAAGCCCGGGTTTTCCAGCCAACCAATAAACAAAACATAAGTTATTTTTGAACGCTCACTTCAAAGCAGACTACACATACTTGAACACACCCTGGGAGGTCTTCATACTTCCACAAACCTTTACAATGTGTGACATAAAATAATCAGTGTGCAACTTTGTAGTTAAAACATTTTTTGCTGATGCAGAAATCGCTGTGTTCTCCAGGTCTGGGCTAAAACAAAATGCAGAGTGGCAAAATGCACAGTCATGGTTTTGGGGCAAAAGCGTATTTGCAGCTGAAGGTGAGTTGCAGCATGGCATGAATGGTGCTGTAAGCATTGTTTTTTGGGAGAAGAGGAGGAGGGCTTCAGGCATAGAGTGGAGAAGAAGAAAGGCCTCTTTGATAGAGCATCTGCAGCAAGTTTTGTCTCAAAAATGTACAAATCCTAAAGCGCTAAAGGGTCCGACCAGGCATTTTGTGGATTTTTAGGGGTGAGCAAGGGAGGGGGGGCAGGGGTAGCAGGGCGGGACAGGAGAAGAGAACGTGGATGGAGCACATGTGAGCAGAGCTGTGGACGCGAGGAGCTTCACTGGTGCCTCTGTTACAGCCTAGAGCAGAAAATGGAGAGAAGGAGAGAGAGGGAGAGAAAGCGAGAGAAGGAGGGAGAACAGAGACAACGTTAACCACTGATGTCATCGCACACAAAAAAGGCAAAAGACAGGTTGAGGTTGACACACAAGCAACACATGGAATTTACTACGAAATGAACCCTACTTAGGTCAGGGTTATGCAAACATTTATTTCCCCTTCTTTAAAGTTGAGTTAGTTTTGTTAGTGCACTGTGAGTATTTGTTCTGTGAAGAGGCTGGGCGGGGGATGCACAGGTGCAGCCTTTGTGAATTATTCCAAATGGAGGAAACGAGCTATGAAGAGGGTGGGGAAGTTAACTATTCGGAACAGCACTTGACAAGTCGCTGATGACGCGAGCCACTCCAAACAGGTCTGGTCCGGTCACAAATGCTCCTCTCAGATGGAAAACTGCCAATAGCCTTCTGCTTTTTCTAATGTACAAAGAAACATTGTGTGGCCCTTGTATTCTTGGGATTAAAGGTACACTAACTATAAAGGATTATTTCTATTCTACACTGAAACTACTACTATTAACCAAATAAAGGTCGAAATATGAACTCTTCTAGATAGAGAATATTTACAAAATAAGTGTATTATTCATGAAAACCTGAAATTGTTTATTCTTTTTTGACATTTTGATTTACTAATCCTGCTGTCTTTGTTATTAAAGGTATTTTCGTTAGTAGTCTCTAAAATCCAGATAATGATTATGATTGTCAAAATACGACTACAATTATTTATTATACTTAGTTAACTCACATTATGTCATCATCACAGCCCTACTGTACCCAACTATGATCTTTTTAATTACTGTAGACAAAATTAATTCTTTTCCGGCTCCACCCATTGTTAAATTTGACTGTCAGAAAAGTGGTTTGTAAATGCATTGGCCTTTATCTGACTATACCCACACACCAGTGGTGAGCAGCTTTAAGGGACTGCACAGTCTTCATGCACTGTCCCCATGGAATACATTTGAAGATAATACAAGATTATATAGCTACATTCCTCCCCAAAACTCAGATTGAGGCCAAGTACAATAAGTGAGTGAGCTTAGCAACAACGTGCTGTGCATGAAGTGCCAGATGGGCCAGCACCAGGGCCTGCTGCAGGGGAGAGCCGGGTCACATCCACCATCCCTGCTCATTACGTAACACTTATTTTTGGCCACTATAGTTCAAACCAATGTGGCTTTTAACAAGTGCATGGCGCGCCACACGGCCAACAGCTCTCAGCCTCTTGATGATAAATATCTAGGCTTGTTGGTTTAATAGAAGGTTAAAACGATAATGAGTTAAACGGGTTGGTTAAACGGCAGGAGTTGCCCCACATTGTCACTTGTCTCCAACAGAAAAGTACCATATTGCATCTTTAATCGGAGCTAACAGGTACGTCAAAACTCCCGGAAACAGTTTGTATGTTCTCACTGCGTAGCTTTTCTTTGGGTACATGCAGAACAACATCTCCTGTGCTGGTTGATAAAAATAAATAAATATAAGATGGGACCAACACCTCAGGAGTAGTTCTGCACTCTTACACAATAGCTTGATGTTTACATATTTGATGAGTAATGGCCCGACAGGCATTTCCCAGAAGGGGCATGTAACTAAATAAAAAATGCGTCACTTCCTGGTTCTTTATTGGGAAAAACAAAAAAAGAAATCACGTGGACATAATAATTACGTAAAAACTAACAGAGCTTTAACAGAGCGTTCAATGCCAATGAGTAGCAATGACTCTTTTATGACTAGAGGTTAAAATGGTTACTTTGACTGCAGTTATTTCCTTTAGTGCAGGTGAACTGGAGCCCTGTAAGGTACAGTCTTGGTGGAGGACCTGGTGTGAGAACTTAACAAGAAATGCACTGAAGCCTTTCGAGCTGGTGCGCCACCCAGTTCAACATTTCTGCTCGACTGGTCTCTGGGCTCGGTCATATTGGGTGAATGTGGATTTTTTTACACCTCACTGGCTGGAGGTGGAAAAAAAGGAGAGAAAAATCCTTAGTGCAGGCGGTTCAAGCTCTTATCTATCTATTCATTTATCTGTCCATCTATTGCCCGCTCTGCCCTCAATAACCAGGCCTCCCATGTTCAGCCAGTGAGTCACAGGTCAAACAAGCTGCAACGGTCTGCGAGAACATAGGAGGACACGCAGGGGCTAGTTCTTCATTCTTTCACATCGGTGAGACAATATGGGAAGGCAGAGGTAAACTACACATAATACAGCTGCTGTGGTATTTGGTATAGCAGTTAAAGAAGACACATTATACCTTTTTTGATACTTACTATTACATACGTTGATAATTCTTTTTACATTTAGTTAACAGTTAATGGCAATATTAATCTAAAACTTTATTTTGGATAATTCATAATTTTCAGTGTCAATGAAATGTCTGTCAGATCAATTAACAAAACTGTGTTCTTTCATGTTTTATTGGGCTTTATTTGATTTATTGTCTTAGCTGTACACAGAAGCGTTGTTGGCATCTATTTATCTATTTTGCATCTTATGACTGGAGGCTCATCTTGTCACAAAGAGTATAAACATTTCCAAGGAAAGTACAAATGTACAAAAGGTGTGCTATCTGTTGAAAGGCAGTATCATATCCTGAATCCTTTGTAGAACCTGTAAAACCAGTGGTGTACTCATGGAAGTCACTTTCTTTTTTATAGTTTCAGAAAATGATCCTTCCAGTAAGAGATTATTCTGATGATTACATTGGAAATATACATGTTCTGCCAGTTTAGAAAAGTCAAGGGAAAGTTTATCAACCGCTCCTCTCTTATCTTTGCCTATTCTTTAGCTGCCGTGTAACCTTATCAATGTCTTGTCTTGTCTAATCCAAGACACTATGCAGGAAATGGCCTGGTTAGTAATGAGGGTATTTCATCCACATTGTTTTGTGTGAATGTGATGTGTGACTGATTGTGTTTGGAGATTATCAACCTTACATCTGTCTTCCCCAGAACCAACCAGAGAGTGAATGAATAAAAAGCACCAAACTGATACTACAAGTAAAACTTCTTGTTTTTTTCCTTTGTTTTGTGTTTTGGTGAGTTTACTCTCTCAACATATCAGCTTTGATGTGGAAACAACAAACTTGTCCAATCTGCACCTAAAGATGTTTTATTCTTCCATTTAATCCACTTCATCCATTGATTTCAACGGGACATTGTAACTTCAAAAACGGTTTTCTTAAAATGCATTTTTCTCCCCTAGGGACATTAAGATCACCCGTAAAAGTAACTCCCACACACACCAAACTTTACAGTCTTGGATTCAACAAGATTTTGACGAAACATACTGAAGGATTTTATCTAGGATCTAATTCTGAAACTGATTTATTTAAGTTTTAAATACAAAAATGAGGCGAAATTTGAATTTTTAGCACTATTTTTGGTCTAATCTAGTTTACTTAAAAACTAAACAAGATATACAAAATCCCCTCGGTAACTCTGTTGTAACTAATATGTGTACAAAATCACCAGTGGTTAGGGTTAAAGGTTCAATTTAAACCTGGTTCTGTCCATTTTTCAGATTTATATGGCCCAAATATGTGTATTTTTGGCCATTTTTACACTCAAAATGCCTCATTTCTACATGAAAACACGACATGATGAAAAACTTGTAATACATTTTTTTCTTATATTTCTGCGAGTAAACTACAGGAGAAGTTTCAAATTGATATCTTCAAATTTAAGATTTTTTCCTATTCACCTGTAGCGTCTCACCTTAAGTGGCTTTGAGCGTCCCAAAACGTGCTATCTTATGCATCTAAGACAAATGCAGTATTATTACTATTATTATTGTCTTCTCAGCATTTGGACTGGTTCTATCATGTTTTAATCTTGGTTCAGGTTTTTTGCCAAGTACTCGTCGTGGCATGTGGCCGGTCCCTTGCAGCACAGGTACTGACACTGAATGGGAGTTTGTCCAGGTGTTCTTGGAAACCTTTTTGGTGGTTCTAAGACATTGTGTTCCACATTTGCTTTGCTGCAACTTCTTTGTATTTTGTGATGTTCTCCGCCTTTTTCTTGGAGTTAAATATTTACACTACACTGAAGCTGCATGTGGCTCTGGCGTTTGCAGGGTTTTACAGTGTTCTATCAGTCAAGGATAATACATTGTACTGAAATATAATTTTCAACCAAGGTAAAAAAAAAACCACAAAAAACAAAAACACAAAAGAAATACTACAATAAAAATGACATGAATTAACAGAAAACAAACTGAAAAGATTTTTTATTGTCATACACTTTATAAAGAATGAGTGCAAATAAATATATACTTATCACAAGCCATGGACCATAAGGCATCATTAAATACAAGCTTTGAAGCTACCATCAGCAATACAGGAACTAAAGAAACACAGCATCAATGCAATCAAATGGAACTGAAGAAACAAAACCAAAATCAACAAAAACACAACACAGTTACATTCAAAATAAAACCACAAGCATTTCACGGCAAAACTCTACCATTTTTTTTTTTTAATTTACACTTGGCACTAACCTAAATCTTTGATTGTTGTCCAGCTCATGTCACAAGTCTATTTAAATGCTAACCTATTTGTTGTTACAAGTAGAGTCTATAAATATACCGAAACAATCATTCTCTCAAACAAAGCTGTTGAAAGTTTGCAAAGCTAAATACAGCGTAGATAAGAATTAAGACCAAACTGCGAAATGTGTACCAGATTTTCTCAATGTATATTTTTGACAGTCCAACTCATGCATGTGTGTTGTAAACAGTACAAATATAAATTAACCACTTAAAGTACTTGAGTTCCAACAGCGATAGGTTGCGTTCACATTTTAGAATTTGATGATGTTGTAATTTCAGATGGAGGGCAGGGGCATATAACTTTATCGTCACTGTTTTTGAAAGAAATATCCAAACTTATGGTCCATAAATGTTGAACATTATCATTATGTGCCAGAGATTGGATCCACAAACTCTCCACAATAACCTCATCACTAAAAGTCTAAAAGTCAACTGACAACAACCACATCTTTGGAGTTGAATCATGGCACCACTCTGAGGCTATTGTGAAGGAATAATTTTACTTTTGTGCTGACGTTTGTGCTGACAGAACTTTTTGTTAGTTTTTGTGTCCTGTGGATAGCCCCTGCAATGACACTGATATTAAGCACAGTCAAGATGTTAAGTTGTTTAAGCAGTTAAACAGCAAATTCTACCATATAATTCTGACCTGTACTCAAGCTCAGTTTTAAACCATAGGCATTCCAGATTTCTCGTGAACACAACCTATTCCAAAAACACCTTTGAAAATCAGCAGCAGATTATTTGTATGCATGTCCCCACATTGTGAATATGGCAGGGTGGAGATGGCTATTCACTATGATTGGATTGTCATTATCTGATGTATGTGGCTGGGAAGGATCAGAAGCAGTATACAGCTGAGTGACGCCAAAGCTTTCAATCCACGTGGATATGAGCCAGGTCTTCTAAAACATATTAAGGAGCCATTAAGATGGAAATCAGTTGGAGATACATAAAATGGCCTGCAGTGCTCTTCGGCATCCTGATATATTTGAGTGATAAGTGAGCATGATCATGGGGTCATGCTGTAAAAATAGTTTCAACCGTTTGTTTACATATACAGATTTTTTTTTTTTTTTTGTATTATTATTTTTTATATCTATTATTGTGTGCCACTAAAGCAGTGTTAAAGTTTAAATCATTGCCTTTTTTTCTCCTAGAACATATGTATAGTTTTGCATTTAAAGCTGGGGTACCTGATTTTAACATTGCGAAATGAGGAAGTATGTATTTATAGCTGTTCAATTTGTCCTCTCACTCAAACCCTTTGGCACATCGTTAATATTCACATGCATTAGTTTTAGGCCTGTGCACAGTTTTAGAGGTTTTTTCCTTGCCTGGAAAATCCATAACGATATCTCTTTGTATGTCCATACAGGTCAATATCAGTCTGGTCACTACATAATTTCCACGAGTTCAGATGGGCGTGATTGACAGGGAGATTAGCCAATCAGGAACACGCATGATCCGTCCGTATCAAAACAAACATGGCTGCTCACGAGGAAAAAAGAAAGATATATGTATATATATATATATATATATATATAGGGCAGAAAAACATAGCAAATTTCTGAAGAATCAAAGAGTGAAGCACAAAACTTTGTTAATTTGAGGTGAGAGAAGTTTGATTTTGTGCCGAAACATAGATGACAAATGAACTCTTTCGTTTCACACGCCTCACAGAAATAAATGCCTCTGATTGCACGGTACATTTTGAGATTGACTCGATGCTTGTCGAAGGGCAGAGTGACCAGACTCACTCTTCATAAAGAATTGAAGAAATGTGTATTCTAGACCCCGGGCAACTTTTTCCAGACAGAGAGGTGAAACTGGGGTGGACCACCAAAGTACAACCAATCAGAACGCTGCTGCTTTTGGCTCTTACATTCGGCTTGATGAGAAATAAAGATATAGTCATAGTATAGTATAGTAAAATATATATATATATATAATTTGGGAAAATATTGCCTCAAATGGAAACTGTCATTGTGACTCTGAGTAAGAAACTTATCATTATTACCTACTACAGTGACCCCAACAAACTGTGAGCGCCATAAAAAATAAAAATAAAGCTAATAAATATTGAGCTATATATTAAATATTTATTTTTATTTGTTTTGTTTGGTCATCCAGGTGGTCCACAACAGAAAGGTAAGTTTTGATTAACTTGTTTTTTTTTTTTGGAGTGAGTAAGTTATAGCGCAGCTCTGGTAAAGGACTGCCTTAAATATCTGAAACTAACACACCTTAGTTGTTTACAGAATACAATCTCTGTTAAATCCATCAACCCTACCCTGGTGTGAACTGTCACCTGACTCATATTTTGCTGTTATGCACCAAAACTAACTAACTAACTAACAATGAGCATGAGCTGGAAGGTAGCTCATACATATTGGCTGTTGTTATGCGACTCGCACAGATATATGAATAATTAAGCAATTATCAGTGATATTAACTCCAACCCTGCTTTAAGTGGCTATACTAAAAGTTATAAACTGAATTGCCAGTGTGCTTATCTCTCAGGTTTGGGCGTTTTTAGATATAATATGTCCATGTGCAGTCCCCTCACTAACAGTCACACTATCATTGAGCTGGGTATTTAAAAAAGCCATTATCTACACAAAAGTATTCAAGTAATTTCTGCCTTAGGCAGTCAGAACCTATTCCACACATAGTATAATACATTTTCTAATGAGCTAAGTTATCATTTTGGTACTCAAGTCTCAAAATGAAAATGTGTGAAATTATGGTTAAAAATATCAAAGCCTTAATGTGCTGGCTCTGTATGGTTAGCTATAGAAAGTCAAGTCATTTAGATATATTTCGATATTTCAGGGCTCAGTGATTTTTGAAAGGTAATTGGTTCTGCAACAATTGGACGGGATACATTCCAAGTGTCAGCGGTTTTCACAGAGCAGCATGGAGTGAGGAGTGACGGCCTTTTCCTAAACAACATCACAGTCTAAATGTTACATGACATTAAGTTATATCATATTTGGGAACGGATCTCCCATCAAGAACCAACGCAATCAGGGACGCTGGCTTCTTCACATTCACATGGTACAATGTCAAAACACAGACATACTATGATAAATAAAGCTTTTCAAACAAGGTGCAAACATACACACATGAGGTAATCGACAGAATGAACTACAAAGTTGACAGGAAATGGCACGACAATATTATGAAAATATACGTATAATAAGTGTTATGTTCAACAATTACATTCATTCAGAGCAAAAAGAAAACAAAAACATGGAACAGACACTTGTTCTTGAAACAAATTTGTCAAAAAATTACAAATAAGATACATCCAGGGAAGAAATGCAGTAAATTAAAACTCCATGACAGAAACAAGTCAATTGAAGACAAAAAAGTAAAGGAAAAAATAATTACAACATGGTTCGAACCAAAATATGAGTCCAATCTGAAGCCGGACAGTCCCTTTGTCACACACATGCCAACATCCAAAAACACACTTGGGCAGTTTTCGTCACTGGGCTGGCTTTAGGATTCAGTGCAGTGTTTAAGGTGATAGTTTTATAGGACGAGAGTTATGAAAACGTTTTATATGTACTTGTAGATTGTTTTACGGTTTTGTGTCCTAAACTCATTTAACATACTCAGCTGACTTCCAGAAGTGCCCTGGGTGCGAAAGGCGGCGGTTCCGTTTTGGCAACTTTTCCAGTAAATCCACCAGTTTGGAGAAGCTTGGCCTCTCCTCCGGCTTGTGCGCCCAGCACAGCAGCAGGATGTCCTATGAGGAAAGAAAGGAAATAATACATGACAAATTATGTTTTTCTCACATTCATGGATGATTTTTACATTTATGCAGCTGCAATTTGTTTTAAATTTAACTATAATAGAATCAGAACAGATTATCTTTTGTTGGTCCTTCATGGAGGTCTTTAACTGTAGCAAGATGCAGATTATGGTGTTTTCATTTTTGAAAAATGGCTACACTTCATTTGTAAGACCCAGAGGTTCAATTTTTCATAGAATTACTAGTGAGTACAGCACCGGAGGCAAGAATAGGACAAAAGTGCAAATTGAACATTTCTGAGCACTCAAGCATTAGATGCCGGAAACAGGGGTTTAGTTAAACATGCATGAATCAACCAAAATACAACACTGAGGAAGCTATTGATGAGGAAAGTTGGGGATGAGGCCATGCAGTACAGAGTTTGGCATTTACAGGCAGCGATAAATAATCTTAATTGTTTCATATGAAGTAAACCTATGCTTCTACTTACTTATTTGTGAACAGTTTGCCGCAGTGCTATACAATTCATTTAAATTAACATGGTGTGAAAGTGATGCCACAGGCAGCAACACAAAGCTTTCAAGGACTGAGCCAAATTACAGACAATACTAATCACGTTGAAGTAGTGACTAAAACACCTTTTCCGACTAAATGAGGCTCAAGATTCTTAAGTGATTTCTTAACATGCTTATTAGACCAAATATTGGCTAATGACCTCTTGTTCTAATCACAAATTGTATGTTAAATAAAATCATCTACTGAAAATGTGTGGCCAAATGGAAGCTGGAGAATGTTTTCTTACCAGTATTTCCTTTCCCATTCCAGTCTGGGCGAGGTTAGGCTTCACTCCAGTGGCGATCTGCCAAATGATCACCTCAGCTGGCTGACTTTTGTAAGGCCACTCGCGTGCATGTAACTCGTACCAGATGGTGCTGTGGAAAAGAGTTATATGGTCAATCTAAAGTTGTTTACCTTACATATCTATCTTCTCCACTCCAGAGGCTCAATCTTGAAGATTAAATTGATGCAGACACCTGCACCTAAAATTGTCAACTTGATGTTGCTTTATTAATTAGCATAAAGCAACCTGCCTATGCAAAAAGACAATTGTTTTTAGAGCAGCCTCGACAGGTCACGCTTCAGGAGTGTAAAAATAGCTCCTTGGTCAGAGTGGGAGGAATGACAGCTTATTGTTAATGAATATGTATAAGAGCCATGGGGGTCACCTCCAGATACAAGGGCTCACAGAGCAGCTGGACACTGCGCTGAGCCCCTCTTCCCTTCAGAGGGATACACTGACGATGCTCCATATGGGGCTCCATCTGAAAATGCAATTGTGTTAGGAGTCACCAGAGCAGTGCGCACCCCCAGCACTGAACCAGTGATGAGGGCTGTGGAGAGTTTTCACTGCCTGAGGTCACGTTTGAAAAGGGAATTTTTGGACATTTTGTTTTATGACTCCAAGTGACACTACTATGACGTACGCCCTGAATAACTCAGACTTTGATCTCAGATCAGATCAGCGCATACTTCCACTCTGTCCATGGGTAAAATACCGTAACCATGTAACTAACTATGTAATATTATGGTGGGTGAGTGGTGGTCAGAGAAGCAGCTGGTGCAGATTGGCAGCTATATTTTAGTTTTATCTTTGAAATTTGTGTTAAAAACATGGCATGTGTATTATTTTTCTGTATTTTAACTCTTTTGTTGTAAAGACTTCTGTGACTTTCTTGTCTGCGTACGCCGGTGCTAAATAAAATTTGCTTGCTATAGCGTTAGTGAAGTATACATGAAAAGCAAGTGCTCCAAATTACTTTTCATTGTAACGGACTGTGAATGCATGAAGACTTCAGAGTTCACAGGTGCCGGCTTCCTCCATTCTCCATTATACCGTCCACTGGCTGCCTCCTCTGCTCACAAAGGAAAACAGCGGTTCCTTCGGGGCCAAACCTGAAACCAATCTCAGACGATGCAGCTGAGTTTTACCTGGTAAACAGCACAAAGGTCCATATTCTACGCAGCAGATGTCCTGGAACCCCCAAGATGGAGCTTACCATGTGTTCAATCATGGGCTCTAGTTCAACATCAAATCTCTCGCCTCCATTTTCACTCCCTTTTAATCAAATAACTGAATGATTCTAAAGCATTTGCAGATTTACCTCTTCCTGTAATCATCTAATCATATCTTCTCCCTTTTGGGCTCAATCACCTGTTCCTCCAAACCGTCAGTAGCTTGCATATGTTCAGAACAGTCACTCATCAGCACACTCTTTATTTACTCCAATTAGCTTAGTGCTGAAACATTTCCTTCCCATCCTAGCATCTCAACAATCCATCTTCACAAAGGACCTGATTGTAAGTTTAATGTGGATTTATGCCAACGACCAGGGGCTTAATTGTTACTGAAACAGATGGGGCTTGAAGGTCAAAATCAGACCAAATTTCAACAGAGAGATGAATGAGTACATGTTGTTCTTCTGAGCAGTGTGTAATATCTGTAGTAATAAATGACTGATTAACATTTAAATGCCACCTTATTCAATTACCTCCTACTTTGTATGGTCTCCTGAGAAATCAATCATTCATAAATGATGTCAGAAAACCATTAATAAGCCTGGCCCTACTCCAACTCTTGTTTGTGGTGTAAAAACATGTATCGTTACAATCAGATCAAAATACCCAGATTTCTGCAGGATTTTTCTGTTTAATTCAAGTTTTTTTTTTTTTCAATTAGCTACTTGAACCTCAACCAAGACATTAATAAGTACGGAAAACAAAAATGTCATCTGGTTATTGTTATGTAATTCAAAAACATATCCACATCCAAATCTCTGTGCTCGTCAGGTGCCTTATATTTGTACATACTGGTAATGGTCGTCATTGTACCATTCACATTTGATTAAATATAAGCATTTGAATCACAACTTAGTGGTAATGTAACAGGCCGAACTTTAAGTTAAGTTGGCTTGTGAACAGAAAAGTTGACTATGTGCCTTTAAAGTGAAAATAAGACCAAAGCAGGTGGAAGGCAGATTTCTCAGAGGGACACTATGCAAAAGTTGGACGTGCCAGTTGAAAGTAGCGGTGCAGTAAACAGTAAAATGTCTGGACAAACTGTTCAGTCCGACTCACCCAAAAGCAAAGACGTCGGATTGTTTGGAAAAGGGGAGCTTGTCCTCCTCTGTGTCGGGCGAAAGCTGCTGGATGATTTCTGGAGCCAGGTGACAGAGCCAGCCATTTGGGATGCGCAGTTTATCCTCTCTGCGGCTGCAAAGAGAAGACACACACACGCATCCACCCACTGTAAATCCACAATGTGCATAGTTCAGGTAACTTTAACTTTTGTTAATACCTCTAGCTAGATTTGTTTGGCAGTGTAAATGGCCTTGTACCTGACTTTTATTTTTATTAAATTCAAGAAGTTTTACCTATATACTGATGAAAGGCATTTTGTCGAACAAGAACCATATGGGAGCAACTGTATTCCTCTATCATGGTTCTTCTATCAGAGTGCGAGGAGAAAACAGTACAAACCGAGCCATGCCATCCTCTTACATGGTAAAATTGAGAAAAGCACCATCTTAAAAATGATGAAGTTTAGTTTTCCAGCCCCTACCCTATTAATACCAGTTGTTCCCACTTCTCCATCTTCTCATTTTTGTACTCCTCCCGAGATCTGACTTCCTCCTCAGAAACCCCAGAACGGCTTTCCAACATCCCCTTAATTTTCCTAATGCAATGAATATAATCCACAGCAAAAGAAAATTAAATTCAGTCAACAGGACTTTTAAGAGTGAAGATATTTCGCCACTCATCCAAGTAACTTCTTCAGTTCCTCCGACAGAAAACTGGTGCGTCTATACCTCAAATAGTATAGGTTGTTTATTGAGCTATTCTCGGTGCGAACCATCACCTGAGCCATATTTAGCATTATTGTTCATGCCAAATATGACTCAGGTGAAAGTTCAGAGTAGTTCAACAGATACTCCTTACCCTATCCACACGTACAGACAGAGGCTGAAGCTCTCCTAACCTGTGGTGAAGACTTCTATGAAGAGGACCAGCAGTGTTGTGGAAGAGCTTTGCACGTGTTTGGACATTACAAAGTAGGAGGTGTTTAAAGCTGCCACAGATCGTTTGGGTGAGTACACAGACCCTGCCTGTCTCTGGACCCTGCCTGCCTGTACCCTGCCTGCCTGCACCCTGCCTGTCTGCACCCTGCCTGTCTGCACCCTGCCTGCCTGCACCCTGCCTGTCTGCACCCTGCCTGTCTGCACCCTGCCTGTCTGCACCCTGCCTGTCTGCACCCTGCCTGTCTGCACCCTGCCTGTCTGCACCCTGCCTGCCTGTACCCTGCCTGTCTGCACCCTGCCTGTCTGCACCCTGCCTGCCTGTACCCTGCCTGCCTGTCTGCACCCTGCCTGTCTGCACCCTGCCTGTCTGCACCCTGCCTGCCTGTACCCTGCCTGTCTCCTGCCGTCGTACCCTGCCTGCCTGCCTGCCTGTACCCTGCCTGTCTGCACCCTGCCTGTCTGCACCCTGCCTGCCTGCACCCTGCCTGTCTGCACCCTGCCTGTCTGCACCCTGCCTGTCTGCACCCTGCCTGCCTGTACCCTGCCTGTCTGCACCCTGCCTGTCTGCACCCTGCCTGCCTGTACCCTGCCTGCCTGTCTGCACCCTGCCTGTCTGCACCCTGCCTGTCTGCACCCTGCCTGCCTGTACCCTGCCTGTCTGCACCCTGCCTGCCTGTACCCTGCCTGCCTGCACCCTGCCTGTCTGCACCCTGCCTGTCTGCACCCTGCCTGCCTGTACCCTGCCCGCCTGTACCCTGCCTGTCTCTGGACCCTGCCTGTCTCTGGACCCTGCCTGTCTGCCTGCACTCTACTTACCATACTCCAACTAACCAGAAATATTATTACTGTTCTACAATAAATCCGTCATTACTACATACCTATTGTCTTCTGCTCTTGGGTCCAGTGAAGAACAATGACAGTAGCACGTTCCTAGATTGTGAATTTTGTTCACAGAAATTGACAATGAACTTTGTCTGATTCTGAACATTGTATACAACAAACTTGTGTGAGTTTTGGTGTGATTAGCTCCTCCCCAGACAGATATAAGGTGCAGCAACTCACCAGTATTCAGTATTCTAGTTGCACATCAAAGGAACTGAAAGGATGAGTGGGAAAAAAAGGCTTCACTCTTACAACTTCTGTCAAGTTGACAGATTTCAATGTCGTTATGCCATAGAACCTACCTGTTTGATGGATTACACAGACATAAACAAAATCATTATTCATATTGTATTCTGAGGTTGAGAATAAATTAAATGTGCACTGCGTAGCTTTTCTGACTTGTCTCCATGGAGATGTTATTTCGTTTCTTAAAATGTTCCACAGTATGGCTTTAAACGTTTCTATCTCCATGAAGACAAGCAGGTGGCACCATTAGGCTAAGTTACAGGTCAGATCTGAGGAGACGCCATACACACAAGAACGCACGTTAATCAAGGGATCAAAAACACCTGTAATAAACTAATCTCACACTGTGGAATCTCTAGACAAAGCAATAACATCTCCATAGATACAAGTAGGTTGTGGACTCCCTACCGGAAAAGTTATCCAATGCACTTTTAGGAGTTGATCAATAAAATAATAAAAAAAATACACAGATTCATATATCTAACAGAAGTAGTTATGATTAACAGATCAACAAGAAGTGTTTTGTTTAAATGTTTGCTTTAATCATATCCTAAATGACTGCAGTAAACAGTGTAATGGGGTCATGTTTAGTGTAAATAAATATTGTTTACACTGACTCAGACCTCTGTGTAATCACTATGAGGAGATTGGCTTTGATGAAGGATGCTTTTCACCCAGCCTGATTTCAGTCTTGAGCAGATACAATGATTACTGGTGTGCTGAGGCATGACATTGTAAATTACACATAATACACTCTCTATTATTTTTGATAGAGGGGTTAGAGCCACTTGCCAACTGTGTGATTGCCTGAGCTTATTCAGGAAACTCAGCTTGGATTTCTTTCCAGTCTTTGACCCAATAACTCATTCTCGTAGGAGTCTCTTTCTTAAACATTTTTTTCTTTCATTCCTGTGCTTCAGTGGTTTTCTGACTTTGAAGAATTTCTAGAAAGACCAGCTGAAAACACTTTGGCATGGGTTCACCTAGAAATATCTGGTGTTGTCGAGTATTATGAGATATATATATATATATATATATATATATATATATATATATATAGCTCATAATAATGTTTAATGTGTATAATTATTATAAATGTTTATATATATATATAAGGTGTGGAACAGAAAAGCAGTTGTTCTTTTTACAAGGACTGAAAGGGTCTATAGCTTGATTACCATATTTACCAATAGATACCCAGTATTTAATGGGGTTGCATAATCTCTTTTGTTTACTTTTGATATTGTTTACAGTGATCCCTCGCTATATCGCGTTTCATCTTTCACGGCTTCGCTGCTTCACAGATTTTTTTTACAGTGCGGATATTTTTACAGTGCATCCACTGAACTTCAGCGCACGGCACAAGAACGGGACCCTTTGATGAGTCGTTCATTGCAGTTCTCAAATATAATCGAAGGTGGCATATCCGTTTATAAAAATCTTGTTGCTCAGAAAAAGAACGAGCGCCAACAACTAAAGAAAGACTCGTGCGTCTTCAGTAGAAACAGAGGCTACAGCGGAGCGGAGTCAGGACCAAGAGGCACAGACTGTGAAATACGCCAGTGACAATGTTTACAACCTTGTATTACTATATTAAAATTATTGTTTTAAACAAAATTTGGGCTTTAAAACAGGTTTTGCTTTTTGGTTTCATTCCATAGTTCAGTATTACATTGTAAAATAATACAAAATAAAGCTGTGACTACTTCACGGATTTCACTTTTCGCGTGTTATTTTTGGAACGCAACTCCCGCGATAAACGAGGGATCACTGTACACTGCTTCGATCATTTGGATAAAAAAGGAGACAAAATCATGGAATTTCCTTGTATTTTTATCCATTTATGACTTTCTAAAGACTGCAAGAAAACAAAGTCTCTGAAGAAGGTAAAAGAAGTGTAATTTCTCATCACTTGTACTTGTTTGCTAGAGTGAAAATATCTTGACAACAGCATGCACCTGAGAGTATGCTCAACATTTCAAATAATGTGGGAACAGTAACACAGGCTTGTAACGGCTGCTTCACTTTAAAATAGCTCTGCGTCTGTGGCATCGGTTGCTATGAAACAGTACAAACGAGCGCCGAAAGAGTAATTATTTTCAAATGTTTTTCATTAGCATGACTCCAGTGTGCAGTGAGCATAATTACCTGCCAGCCTGCAGAACTCCTGATATGGTGAAGAGTCCGAAATCTGTAATGACCACTTTGCCGTTGTCATAAAACACATTCTTGGACTTCATGTCTTTGTGCAGGATCCCTTTTGCGTGGAGGTAGCCCATTCCCTGAGGACGAACAGGAACGTGTCAGAGGAAGAATATAAGAACAAATGTACAACTTATGTCAAGATTCAGCACACGGCTATCTCACCTTCACCATTTCTTGTGCAATCTGTCGGGTTTTGTTCACATCCAGCATCACCTTGGCATCCCGCACCACTGAATAGAGTGTCCTGCCTTTGCACAAGCTGTCAGAGGAGAGAAAACTTTTCAGATAGATACAGAATGATTATAATCTTCAAATCAATGCAATTAATGAGAATTTCACTTTATAGAAAGAACTGTTTCAGTGTTCTGAAGAGATAAAAGAGAAAATCATTAAAACGAAAGTAAACAACCAAAATAAGATAATAATGGATAGACTTTGAGAGTGCAGATGATTCTAGGAGCCATGTTGCCTGGGGCATTACGCCTCTGGTAGGCTCTCCCATAGCATACAGGTCCTAGATGACTTTGACCAGTGTAGGACCATTGTCCTGTGGACCCACCACCCACAGGAAAGACCGTGAGGGGCCAGTGCTCTGTGCTGTGGGCGATCGATGGCTGACTCTGGTGTCGTGTCATCCTTCGGCCGCATGTCTTGGACGCTCAGGCAAAGAGAGGGGCTGAGCTGTCAACCGTTAACCACCTGGTTGTGAGTTGGATCCGCTGGCAAAGGAGGAAGCCAAACAGACTCTGCAGACCCAAGTGTTTGGTGAGGCTCTGTTGGGAACTTATCTGTCAGTAGAGTCCTCAACTCACACCTCCAGGACAGCTTCTCTCAGATCCTGGGGAGATCAGGGACATTGAGTCCGAGGGGACAGCCTCCATTTTTGACACAGCAGCTCGTATTTATAGTCATAAGTGCTTTGGTTCTAAATGGTTACGGGAAATAAGGGAAGCCATCAAGCTAGAGCTTGAGTCCCTGCGTCCCACTCAGACTGCTACCTCCATGACTCGACCCAAGATAAGTGGAAGAGATGTGTGGATAATGGAGCATACTGGACAATAGAGCTAGGTGATATAATAAATAGGGCTAGGTGATATAATAAATATATATATATATATATATATATATATATATATATATATATTTATGTTATCTCAAATTCCAGTTTTATTATAAATGTTTTTATTTAAAACAAATAGATATTGCTTTTATTAATAAGGTTCATAAACAAAGACACACAGATTTAAACTAAGCTTAAGCACGAATAATGTTTTACAATTTTAGTTTTTTTCAATAATAAAAACACCGGCCATTTTGTGCAAGACACAAAGCTGTACTGTTGAACATTCCAGGAATAGCAATATCACGTCCAAACAAGCAGGTTGCGGACATCCCACAAGAAAAGTAACCTTGAGTTTACCTCATGTTTACCTTGAGGCTATGTTATTGACCAAAAAGACCATTGTGGTTGAGATTAAAGTGTTGACTGTTGATGACCTCCTTTGGACTTCATGGTATTCACTATAATGTGTGGCATTTTTAGACTGTAAATTAAGCTTCTTGCTATTTCACTTTGGTTTACTAATGTTCACATTTGCAGCTGCTTTTGTGATGTTTTTCCCATCAAAGTGTTGCCAAGAAACAATGATGCTGCAGGAGTCATGTGAACAGCATCGTGAATGAATGTCAGTTGGTCCTCATGCATATGCTAATGTTGCATCTCTTTTGTTTCCTCAATAATACCACAAAATAGTTCTGGTGATTTTATGTACAGCCAATTTTGGCAGCGGCACATTGTGATAGAATGATATTACTCAGAGAAAGTGGACACAGGGCTTGTGTGAGCAAGGGTTAGTGGCATCCTTGAAACAGACAGAAAATTGCCTTTTGCACTAATCATGATGGCGTATACTGTATGAGCAGTATTTCACATTGTCCTGTGTGTTTATGAGATGACTTGCATGGAAAATATTAATAGATGGAACCTGTACAAACGTACTCACTTTAGCCTTACTGCAAAAAAATTAGGGCCATTCTGTGAGGAGTTTTGCATGTTCTCTCTGTGTCTGAGTGGATTTCCACCAGGTACTCCAGCTCATGAACCCAAAAACATTCAGTGTAAGCTAATCCACCAAATAGGTACAGTACTTATGATTGAGATCATGGCTCAAATCTGGTGATGGGCTGCACTGCGCCCCCCCACTGCTCCCAATGACAGGCTGCCTGGAGGCACTGGTGAAATGCAGAGGACACTTTTTCCGCAGAATAAAGTCAACAAATACACATGGCTAAAAGAATTATACACACAAGTCTGCTTGTTGGCGAAGTATATGTGGAAAGCAATGAAGTACAAAAAAAACTAAAACATTTACTTAAGTACTGTTCTTAAGTAAATGTTAAGCTACTGTATCTGTCCTTTTAGTCCAGTACATTTGACAGCAGGTATTTGTATTTTCTACTCCACTCCAATATGTTTATGGAAACTGGCTGAAGAAATTCCATTAAAGTACTGTCGTACTGTGTTTGACTAATAAAGTCCTATTATTGTTGTGGCAGAGCTGAGTTAACAATGGACTGTATCTGTATTCTGGGTTATTATGGCTAGTTAATGAATGTTTCCCGGTGCTCTCCTCCATAGCATATATAAAACAGGAACAATCAATAGCATCAAAGCATGCATGCAAGAGACTGAAGTCTTTAAATATGTGATTTTTAGAAATGTTATGCCTTTATGAGGTGGGTGGCGTGGTCAGTAACTCTCCTGCCTTAGAGCGAGTACAGTTGGTCTCAATGGAGGTTGTGCAATCTTTTCAGTCCAAATCACTGAATCAAACTTTCTCTGAAGAATGCGTTTGTTTATCTGGTGATGGTCCAGTCCAAGTGTCTTTAGGCAGCTGAAGGAGGATAAACAATACGTACTCAATTTATTCCAAATAACCCTCTTTTAAGTTTTGCTGTTTGCATTTGAGAGTTTGGTCAAAAGTTGTTTTCCTTTTCCCCCCAATAACAAATAGTGAGTACGCTGTGCGAGTGTGTCAGAGAGTTTGAGATGTCGTTAGAGGATAAAGTGTCATGGCTGGGGGTTGAGACGTAGGCCCGCTCTGTGCCAAGGTGAAACTGTTACTGCACCATGAGGGGGCGATGGCATATATCTGGAGGGCTGCCATCACGGAGGCAGTAATAATAGACAACACCACACGCACACATCACCTCCAAACTCTAGTCCTCGGTCCCGACTGTGCTACGCAGGTGACCAGCAAAAGACCCCAAGCCAACAGGCCATGAATATTCATTAGGAGCAACGACCTGACAGCCACTGCATTTTTAGTAGCTCTTCCCTGAAGCTTTTGTGTCATACTTTATACTTCATGCAAACAAATATAATAAGAACACTGGCTAACAAAGTACTTTAACTTACATATCTTGAAGTAAATGGCAGTGTGTAAATTCAATTAAATATTTATTTGACCTATAAGCAATTGTGCCCCCTTATATTAAGTAAACATGTACATTTTACTGATTACAATTAATTTATTTATTTATTCACATGAGTATACAACAAAAAATGTATGTTATGTAAAAGTTGTTTACATTTTTGTTTTGCTTCTCAAGTTTATTATTCAATCAGAAAACTTCTTTGAGTTGCCAGATTCTAAAACCAACTTTTGTTTGTATCTTCAATAAATGGCATCCATGAAAAACTTGTGATTGTAGTTTTAAAGGTACACTATGTAACCTTTCTGGTGAAAGGTTTGCCACATGCATGTCTCTATGGATGTTTTTACTTTGTCTGAAAGTTCCACATTATGGCATTAAACTTTATCTATCTCCAAGTTTCAGGTCAGATCTGTGTGATCAATGAATCTTTGGGAAATAAAAACACTTGTAATGAAATAATTGCCAGATACATATGATAATGCCATACTGTGAAACATTTCAAGAAATGCAATAAGATCTCCAGAGAAATAACCAGATAGGGGACCCCCCACCAGAAAAGTTGCATAGTGCACCTTTAAATTAGTGCATGGAACACGACCTTTAAGGAGCTAGTCGGCTCTGTGCACATGGACGCCCGGATAGTTCCGGTCACTGACTTAAGCGTGACTCGGCAAAAAAACCTTAAGGATAGAATTGGGGCAGAAATGGCCATGATGCCAGTTCTAGTTACTGGAACTAGCCAAGTGCCGGTGTACACAGATCCTATTGCTCACTGCTGTTTACACTGGCAGAATTTGAATGTCAATACACGTGTTATCTGGTGACATGAAACTCCCGGCAGCAAACGTAAAGTCACCACCGATTTACCCCAAAGCAGTAACAGCTCGTAGCAGCATACATGTGGTAATTACTTTAAATGCTCAGACAATTTACACCAGCAATGTCTAAGAGTCTAATGGGCGTAATTGGACAGGGTAGTGTGTGGGTTCTGGGGATTGTTTTTAATGTGCAAATTGTAAATCACTTTGTGCTACAATTTTTGTATGAAAAGCGCTGTATAAATAAAGTTTGATTTGATTTGAATTATGCTATGCATCACTCAAATTAGGCTGGAGTTCAAAATGTTTTGTATTAAGTCTCACATACAGGAAAGAGTCAAAATAAACTTCCGATGCCGTTTCAAAATAAGTTAAAAACATGACGGCCAAGTAAAGAACGTGTATCGCGTCCAGGATCTCAGGGAATAATTATTGATAGACTAGGGTGAATTTATTGTTGATTAATCTATCTCAATTGGAGAACAATACATGCTTTACGACATCAAACATCAATTTTAAAAAGACAACTTACAAAAGGCATGGTGTGAAATAGCTGAATCTTTGAATGTTAAGTCTTTGTTAAGTCTCTTGCAAACACAGCAGCCATGACTTGTTAACGCGATTTAAAAACCATTGTCCCTCTGATCAACTTTTGTAAACTTTTAAAAACCTACTTCCTCCGACCAACATTTGATATGTAAGCAATACAGTTTGGTGTCTAACTGGCATGTAGATACACAGACTAGCATTATAGTGGCAGGTCTAACGTCTCTGATGTAGATTGACACTTCTAAATATATGCGCACATATACTGCTTTGTCTATGTTACATGCCGCTGTAGCTCTTCCAGGTGTATATTTCGGGTCATAAAGACATTTACGCTTGCTGAAACCTGGAGGAGTGATATTAGACTATAGGTGAACAACAACACCTGTTGCTATTGTTTGCTGCAATCAGCATCCAACATTTCACAAATGCAGCCAACTCATCTGTCATCTCAGAACAATTTCAGCTGGCACGAGCCGCAATCACGCATTTCAATCAGCAAGTCAATCACTGGTTTAACACATATTTACAACCTGAGAGACTGCACTCAGGGGACAGATTTTCTCTTACGTCTACAATAGCTGTTTTTCAAGACAAAACAACACCATAGTCAATCTTCTTCATAACATAAAGAAGACAGTTAGTAGAGGTATGTTTCTTGTTTGTATAGTTTGTAGGACCATTGCTTTAATACAATAATGGAGACAGACTCGATATGACAAACTAGACAGTATTTAAAAAGAAGATAAAATTGTGGGGGGAAATTTGAAATGGCACAGGGGATCTGATATTGAACCTCGCGGTGCGACTTGGAGGCATCACTCACAGCAGCCTATTCTAATCACTAGACCTCTTAGTCACATAGACTCCTCTAATAGTCCCACTGGGAGCACTTAGATCTTGTCTCTTTTGGCGTGAACCTCACAGTACAGGCCTGGCACTGATGGACGCTCTTGTACCAGACACCTGTGGTAATAAGTACCACAAACTTGCTCAGGATGTTACAACAAAAATAAATAAAATAAAATAAGCGTGGGTCTTTCAAGCCAAAAAGTATAGATAGTTTGATGTAAAAGCGAGAAGTGAGCTAGAAATCATAACTTTATTAGGAACAGTTTCAGCTCACAAACCCAAAGGTATGACCAGTGAATGAATAATAAAATGTAAAGAGTCTCAGCAAAAAGTGCTATAAAAATCAAGTTAGATTTGAAGATGAAGAAGTTTGCTGGAATCAGTCTTTTAGATACCAGGAAGTAACTCTTACATTATTTGTTGCTCAAATGAAATGCACATGGAAAGTATGCTGATGACAGAGGTGTATCATGTGTACCTTAGCACTCTTTGATTACACAGCTTGTATTGTTTCTTTTCCATAACAAATGCCAGAAGCCTTACAGTGCTCTATACAAAAGAGCACAATTGTCCATTTGCATTAGGTGTGCAACTGGATACTGATTGCTCATTCTTATTAAATGACTCCAAAACATGAAAAGCTGCTGTTAACCTGCTGTTTCACTGTGTTCACACATTCATTCATTGTTTCACCTGCTGTATTTCAACATCGATCATTGTTAATGCATTTCCTGTGGTGAATGCACTAAGCTTCTCATGCAGTTTTACCTGGTGATGATGGCCAGGTGGGGCGGGCTCATGCAGGCTCCCATAAACAGCACCACATTCTCGTGCCGGGTGTTGCGGTAGGCCATCACCTCGCGCTTGAAGGCTTTCAGCTGGTCTTCGTTGTCTCGCTCTATATCGATGAGTCGAATGGCCACCTCCCCATGCCAGCGTCCGTGGAAAACTTTGCCAAATCGACCCTTCCCGATCATCTCTCCTATTTCGAGCTGCTCAAACGGGATGTCCCACTCCTGCAGGAAGATGCTGGTCTGACTGGCCTTACGTGGGAAGTTGCGCGCTGACAAGAGGGACAAGTTCATCTCCTCGAACTCATCACCGGAGTCCTCATCATTTCCCTCCTCATTCTGGAGAAAAGCAGAATTTGTCATATGAGATTCTAAAAGAAACCCTACAACGACTTTGATAATTACAGCATGTCAAGTACATTCTAAATTTAGAGAGACCTGAATGATATTGCACTGACGGCTACATTTTGTCGAGTTTTAAGCTGTCCTGGCTGATTGAATGTAGAACTGTCTGAAAAATGTACGTCTCTGTCCATGAAGTGCTGGACTTATTCTATCAAACACAAAGAAAGAACAAAGCTGTAATTATAAGGCTGAAAATATATATAATTTCTTCCCTTTGAATCTCAAATGTTAAATACCAGGGAAAGTAGATAAGATACTAAAAGAGAAAAACGTCTAAGGGACGACAGCTTCCCTTCCAAATAGATTTGAAAGTAATGTATTCCACATGTAATGATGTATTGAAAATGCCAGCTGGAGAAGGCAATTTCAGCCTCACTTTTTTATTGTTAAACTAATGACGATCAGTGTAGCTGTGCTTTTCCTGTCCCAGCCAAAGACGTACATATAACTCACCTGAAGGCTGCTGGCAAAAAACTGACAAATTATTGTAAACACAGACCCTCTGTCCTTGTTCTTTCCATTTACAAAATAAATAAACAAAACTATGGTGCCATGTCATTGTAGCAAATGTTGAATGTGCACTTTACTGGTAAATGGCCCAGCACCTGCTTGTCTCCACGGGGATGCTATTGCTTTGCCTGTTATATTTCACAATATGGCAGTAAAATGATTTATATAATTACATGTGTTTTTAAAGCCAATGGAGAACAAGCAGAAGTTACATAGTTAAAGTAGAAAAGAAACGTAAACTCACATCTGATGTTGGCTCCACTTCGATCTGAAGTAAAGGGTTGCCCTCGTGCCTAAAAACAATAATATCACTGAATGAGGTAAATTGCATTTTTATTGTGAAGATTATTCACTGGTGAAAAATTATACGTGAGTGCAGTAAGCAGAGAACCTTTTATCTGGGTCTCAATTGTGGAGCTGATTGTTCATTGATTGTGCGCTTCACTGACCCTTGAACATGTGAGGACTGTAGAAACACCAACCTATGCTGGAGATTTTATGAGTGGCTGTGTTCTGTGCAACCATCTGTAATTATTTAGGCCTTACAACTCAATAGCAATACTACTTTCTTTTTCATAATACTATTTACAGCATTAAATCAGTCCACTGCATCTTGTAATTGTAATTTAATGGTAATTGATTACATTTCTGTAATGTATAATCCATGTGACACTACAACCCAGCAGCTGGCAATCACAGGACAAATAAAGTAAATCTATGCAGTGGGTGATTCATTCCAATGTTTGACCCTCGGGTGAGGCATGTCTGTCGGAGTCACAGCATAAACGAGATGCTCACACTTTTGTGTAGATGACTTGAGTGTAGCTTCATAGTGACCTCTCACAACCTTTCTTTGGTATTTTAATATGTCTTTGCAAAGCACTCCTATACAGTGGGCCAAGACACAGGTGAGGTAGCGAATAAAATAATGTGATTCCTGTGGCGCCAAGGGCCTCTGGCTCTGGGTGGACGAGCTCTATAATGAGAGGATTCTGTTGGAGCAGGGGTCTGAGACGGGCCCTCATTAACCCGGGGACGGGACCATTAAGGGCACAGACATGTGTTGCTGCCACCGCAGCAGCATTAGATAAGAGGTAGGAGGGTTAAAAGTGTTAATTAAATCACACCAACAACGTGCTCACATTCATCAAAAGACAGAGGAGACCTTAGAGATCTGTGCTGAAATATTCCAAGAAGCATCGCCATAGTTGTGAAGTCCCTGGTTTTCCTGCAATTTGGGCTATTTTTAAAAAGTTGCCATGGGGTAAAATCTGGCTCTGTAAGTTTCATTTTTCTTTGGCTCTGTTTTTAAAATGTGTGGAGCTGCCAAAAATGTACATATTACTAATTTGGGAATTTGGCAAAGCTGTGCACTGCTCTGTCTTCTGTCAACTCAAGGCAAGACAAAATGTGCAAACACTGTCAGAGATGACAGAGATCCTTAAATAAAAGTGGCACAAGTAAACAAGGGAACGAACTATGGCCTGTGAACCAGCCAATAAGAGCATTTAACATATTGAGCTGTTTATTTATTAATTTATTGTGAAATTGGCAAAACAAAAATAATGGAATGATTATTTTCACCTGTTGTCACTCTGTAAAATGTAGATAGAATACATTTGTGTAAACACACTTTTAATAAACTAGGTATATTTAGGTTTTCTACTTTGAAAAGTGTCCCATTTAGCACTGAGCCCCAAAGTAGAGACAGTGAAATTGGATTAAAATAAGAAAGTACTCAGTGGCATTAAGGATTAAAATATTTGTTTTTGGATTTTCCTTGCAGGGAGCACAGAGCACTTTCTTTGCCCGTGGCTCAACAGCACAAGTCAATGATGAGAGAAGCTCTCTGCTCAGCCCAGAGGAGGCGTCCATATTTACTGCTGGACTGATTCCAGATTGTGCCTACACACATTTATGCAGCATCAGTGATTAATGCAATCTCTTGGCTTTCTCTGTCAATAACCAGGTTAGTGCACCTCATTCAGCAACAGACAGTGAATGGAACAAAGAGCAGTATAATCCTTTCATGTAGGAGGTGATTATGTGCTATTGGATTCCATTATGATAACATTTACGCATGGGCTTGTCATTTTAGATATATGAACATATTTAGCTCCCCACTTAATTTAACCATGTGCTTTCTAAGTGTAAAAAAGAAGTTAAAAACAAATATTACTTAGTAATGAACAGTCGAAACCCTGCCCTGGCCACGTTTGACTGCTCTTTAAATTGTAATGATACTAATGATATTGAATTATCTGTGGCCTTTGGTGGCATTTTGGTAAATTGAACATAGACCATATGTTAACATTTGAAAGTGGCATTATTTAACCCCTGTGAACATTTCTCCATAGACAATGCACTGAAATCACAAGGCCATTCTATTTCCCTTTTCCATTTGAGAACTTTTAAACTGGTGTTGGTATTTTGTAATTGAATTGTCTGTAGCTTTATTAACTATTGATTCATGTAAGGCTGTCTATGCCCATGCGATCCCGTGCAGCCTCTGCCTACAGACGCCGGCTTTCTTGGTCTATTTCTTGTGATAGATTGAGACGCTGATCTAATTAACATTTGGGTCGAAAAGCATCTCATCACTCCACCTCCTCCTCTTCCGGTTGTTTTCCTGAGACCACTGCTTCCTCAAAGAGCCAGTGCAAATCCTCTTGGCATCCCAAGTGTAGCGTAAACTCAAGGCCATGTTAGCATTAATGTAGTGGTTGGGATGTCAGCCCTCACATTGAAATTGTCACCCAAATGTCTGTGCTCCAATAACTTCGAAGCAGCCGGTGACCAGTGGACACATGAGATAAAGAAGGGGGATGGAAAGTCCAAAAACAACATACTTTTCTGTACTCACCCTGGTTCAGACAAGACGGGGTGCAGAATGACCTGTGGGGCTCTGCTGGGAGGAGCTTCAGGAGGGGTGACATCTGCAATACAATTATTCATTCAATTGGACACATAACATATGACGTGTGTGTTTGAGAAAATACATGCTCAAAGGATGTTCACTAATATGTTTCCATTACAGTGAGTGACTCAATTATACTTGCTACATTTACTCCCAAGAGAGAGTGCTTTGCATAACCATCAGACCAAGCACACATCTTTAGACCGAGAGTATGTCATTTAACACAAGATCCATTTTTATTTGGAATTCAATCATATTAAATTTAAATGGCTGATAGTCAAAGAGTCTTAAAATGTTGAACAGCCTAGCCAGTACGACAATTATCTGTCTTTTGTCTGTAAAAAGGCTGCCCGTCCAGTGTCATTCAGTGTGCAATATTATTTAGGCTTGCAGAGTTTTTTGTCTCTGTGTACAGTGCTTTACAGTGGCATACTATAATAAATATATATTGCGGCATTTAGGATGCATTCAGACTTGCTCATACGCGACATCTGAATAGGGACTTATCAAGGACTAAACCCTGAACTAAATCGGGACAAGATCAAGACAAGAGGATTCTCATTCCAACTATTGATGCTGAAACAAATCACTTGAACAGGACAAGATTGGAGCTTTCCTGAATAGTTTAGAAAGGCACTGATCTATACAAGAACAAAGGCTGTAAAGTCATATTTAGGTATTATTTTAGGTCGTAATCTATTGTCTAAAAATAGCCTTTTATAATCATTGTTGAATCAAAATGAATTTACAGTATCAAGTTTTATCAAACCTAGACTAGAACTAGAACAGGACCAAACCAAATCTACATCTCGACTAAATTGGGCTCAAAAAAGGACCAAACCAGTGTTAAAGACAAATTATTTTAATTTAGTTTTTCTTTTTAGGCACAGTTCCTCGGTGGATTATGGTCAGCTGTTGCTTGTCTGAAAAACACCAACGAGGGCAGTCTTTGTCACCAGTGATGGCACACAGTATTCACTTTGGAGGCAAAACTGTTCCCCTTTGAGCGCAGTGCATTAGCTGCTGGCACCACACGGTAACAACAGCCTGGATCTGCTCCAAGGCTATTTTGTGTTGGGTTGGGATGCCTGTATGGATTAAGTCCAAGCCGGGGAAGATCAGAGGCTCTAAACGCTACTGTGTGGGATTTGGGGCTGGCCAGTCTGTCTGTGATCATATGAAGACTGTTGTTGTGGGTATAACAGAAAAGACCTCTAACACCAAAAGCTGTTATGTAAAAGAGACATATTTTCACACTGGATGGTTTTCTGAGCTCTGTGGGGGCCAATTTTCTTCTTAGAGGTAGTCCTAGTTTTCTCATCCAAATTATCCCTTACATATCGGTGCCTGTCCGCTGATGGGTTGGGGTTCCAAAGTGCGTAGCAGATTTTTTGTTAAAAATGACCATACATTCAGCCTTATCAATGCTTAAAACAAGAAGTGTATGAGAAAAGAGCATATTTTTTGTTGGCCATAGCACTTGGTCAATGCCTGATCTCAGCGGCTGAGCAGGGCTGGGGCCAGGTTAGTACAGCATCACACCCTGAGTATGGAGTGAATGAATAACGCACACATTCGAAAGCGACTTTGAGCGTCTGGAAAATTGCTAAGACTAATACTTTATTATTATAACTATTATTATCTTCCCAAGTGGCTGGTAGGGCTCTGTAGATTTGCATTTGCCTGCAACAGAAAGCTTTATTCTTGTTTGAATGAGAATAAAATAGTGGTTTAATATATTCTGAAGTAGAAGAGAAAAATGGTGTTTGAAGATATGTAATTTGAATAGTGATTTTTTAAAAGGCCGCAATAAAAGTGCAAGTAAAAATGAAAAGAACTGAAACTTTGAAAAAAAAAAATGATATAAAGTAACATTCCTTTTTTCCCCCCTTTTGTTAATGTTACAGCCCAGCCTCTCACTGTTCTGCGAAATGCTAGAACTTCAACTAAGATATTGCATATTTTAGCTCATTTCTGATAGATGACCAGAATAACAGAATATTACCTTTGAGATGATAAAAAATACTCATTAAATTTGATATTAATTTTAATCAGTATTCCCCATACCTAATCTGAAATTTAGCTCCATTTATTTTTGATGTTTCTTTTGGTTGATAGTAATTAGTGTTTGTGGGCTACCAAAGACTATCCATGTAATTTATCCCTTGAAAAGCAGGCAATCACATCTGTGCGGCTAGACATGGCACTGTCCACTGAATTACGCCTTTCCAAAAAAATGCAGCTCCTTATAACTCAATTACACGTCTCCTTCTCACACCACTTCACACTTGTGAGCTGTAAAAATGCTGCCAAATGAGTGGAGAGTGTGAGGCACAAGAGGCCCGGGCACAGACAAGTCATTAGGAGGCCCCAAAATGAGACCGGCAAAGAGGGGTGTGGGGGCAGACCAAAATAACCCACCAGCATTAAAGAAGCTGTCCTCCTTATTCATTCTGAGCTTGTGCCCGGCGTCATGGCTAGTATGGCTCGAGTAATGATCAATTAGGAAGCACCTACCTGGAAAAATGAACTGTTGCTTGTATTTAAAATAACTGGAGGCTGCAGGGAGAAAAGAAAAGTTAGAGTTACAAATTTGTTTTTGTGGAGCTGAGACAAATAAGCACAGAATTTTATTCACATGGAGGCTGTGTGCATAGACTTTGGAAATGACTCACTGGCTCCAACTTACATAAAAAATACTCAAATTATATGTGTTATGTTCTTCTTATTGTCTTGTGAATTTAAAAAAATATAATGTATTGATTAGATTATCTTTTTTTAAAAACAAAAACATTGCTATGTATCACATCGTAGTATGTCAGGATTAATTCATATTAACATTTACTCTAAGTAGTTCATTAAATATTAAACAAAAAATGTAATACTCCAAAAGCCTACGTAAATATTTATATGTGACACAACAAAAGAAAAAAATGGATGGAGCTCAACAGTCTGGCTCACCTCTCGGGTTCCTTAATTAATTGTCCTAATAGATATATTTTCAGAGTTTGAAACCTGGCAGCTAATAAGGGGGAAATGGGCAAAGTATTTTGTATTAGTTACCACATACAACTTGCCTTAAACTCTTAAAATTGTCCCCAAAAAAATGATAATTACATTTACTTCTGGAACCCAAGCAGGCTTCGATGTGGGTGGGACTGTAGAACTCCACTCCGGGTAAACTAGTGTGAACATATTTTTAAAACATGGGTTCAAAAAGTACCTGTGATATCCTAAACTTGGATTAAAAGTTACATGGCGACACCCCCACTCACCTGTCAGGTTGAACTGCTTCTGCTGGCGTGCGGACTGAGGCGAAGGGTGCAGTGGTGAAGGGGGCGTGGCACTGCTGGGAAGGGGCGGGGCTGGCGATGAGGGTGTGGACGAGGTGGTGGACGAAGGATTACTGCTGGAGTCGGGCTGGTACGGGACTGCAATGTGGTCCTGAACAGAAAAAAGGTTTGGGAAATGTCATGTCTATTTATGTTTACAGCAAAATAGCTTTTCTTAAAATGTTAATTAACTGAATAATACTGAGAATAATTTAGCTTGAAAAAATAAATAATGTATCAAAACAAGTCAGAGCAAGTCAAATATTTGTAGAAGCTTCAAGTAAACACTAACATTAAGATTAATAATATTCAGAATTCAATGCATTTTAATGTTTTCGAGATCATTTTTTGCAGTGTTTTAAATCAAACAGCAGCACTTTATTAAGCCACTTCATAACTTTTACCTACCACCGTGGGTAAAACGCACACGGTGGCAGAGTGGCTAGAGCTTCTGCCTCTCAATAAGGAGATCGTGGGTTCGAATCCCAGACCACCCCAACATCGTGGTTTCGAATTCCGAACCACCCTAACATCACACGATCTCTCTGAGTGGAGTCTGCATGTCCTCCCCGTGTTACCGCGGGTTCTCTCTCCGGTTCTCCGCTTCCTCCCACCGGGCCCAAAGACATGACTGTGTAGGTTAATTGACAACTCTAAATTGTCCCTAGTGAATGAATGTGAGAGTGAATGGTTGTCTGTCCTTGTCCGTGTCTCTGTGTCAGCCCTGCGACGAGTTGGCCACTGTCCAGGGTGTACCCCGCCTAAGGCCCAAAGTCACTGGGATAGGCTCCAGTCACCCGCGACCCCTAACGGGAATAAGCGGTAGAAAATGAATGAATGAATAACTTTTACCTAAAGTTTCAGCGTAGATTGATTTTCTACCTGCAGGCAGAACTTGGCTTCCATTAATTTCAAAAGAATACTGGAAAAAATGTGCAGAAACAGACACCTCCATGACAGAGGTAATACATCAGTCTGTGCAATATGCTGTCTTTTTGTTTCTGCTGCCAATTGCCTACAACTGTTTGGATGGTTTGTTTGCGAGGGAAGCTTCGGTAAGCAGAAACCAGGAGAAGGGTACCTGTATTTTTCTCTGAATTCAGCTTGAGGTGTGAATACATTTACTGATTTCATTATAACTTTAAAAATGCTAACTTAACTTACCAACACATACAGTTGGACCACACCATGCAATAAGATATATGTTGATTAATATGTTAATTGTATATTATTTTGTCAAAGTCCTTCCAGCTAGAATGAAACCCAGTATTAACATAATTATAGGTGTTGTGCAATAGCTGCCCAACTATTTACGGGCGTATTATTGGATACAAATTAACAAAACATTTGCCTTAAACAAATCTCAATAAAACTCTAACTATTGGCTGGCAGACATAATCTTGTTTTAGACACCTCCCGTGTTTGGCTTTTTTTGTAAAATGATTTATTACATAAAAGGTCCTTCATAGAAATGGCCTTGTCACTCTCAGAACCTTGAAAACTCCTATACACCAACCTTGACAATGAAAAAACACCACTGTCGCATGTTAGTTTGATGAATACAGTGCTATTTTATATTATGCATGTTAGACACGAATGTATAGTAAAAAAAAAAAAAAAAAATAGATCAAAACATTTCACTGTAAGCAGCAGATTTACGTTTTTCAAGGAATTGTAAGCACAGAGCCGTGGGCAGTGACGGGTGGAGGCGAAAACGGAAATTTTGTGAACAATAGGATGCACTAACCAATTAAACTACAACTCCGTGTAACTGTTATAACATGGTCCAAAGAGCATACAAGTCGGTTTGCATATTATTTCTCCTTTAACCAGCATTGTTGTCCTTAATATTGTTCATTGTGGAAAACTACAGCATATGTTTTCATCGCAAACTTTCAATGCCACTATTATTCCACTTTTGAACTGCACTGGGGTTGTTTAAAATGCTGGGGAAAACAAAACAATGGATGCATGGAAAGGCGCTGTAGATATTTTTGTACGGTTCTTGATCCCCACAGAGAGGGATGGTGACTCATATCAGTTTTCCAAGTCCCAAAATACTAAAGAACTGCACTATGTAGGACAAGAAGCGCATTGTAAACTGCTGCTTGATTTATTGCACTCACCTTGCTGATTTTGTTGGTTTTGGGGAGGGTCTGACTGATGTGCAGGTCCATGTACCTGAGCGGGTTGTTGATGTCACATGGCACGGATTCGGTTCGTACCAAGCGAGCTACTGTATGAGCAGAAATGCAAAAGAAATACACAGAGGGAAAATGAAGAACCAAGATTAAACTGAAACAATAGACATGCTAATGGCTTTAGGAAATTAGGAAAAACTCTTTATCAATGCCTGCTTCGGGAATACAAAAAAATAACAATCTGCCCTTCTGTTATCATGCCCGCACAAGCGTTCCCAATGCAAACCAAGTCATTAAGAGAAACTGTCATTTTCTAAAATAGGCAGAAAGTCTAATTAGTGTGCTTTACCTTGAGTTGTTCCTTGGTGATCTTTATGGAAAAGAAAAAGCAGAAAGAGCACAATTTTAATTCAAGATATAAGATAATAGGATTTCTACAATGCTTTCTATGTCAACGCTTGCAGTTTGCAATGCATTCACGTTTGTCAAACCTAAGTGGCTTAATTAATCTGAGATAACCCTCTATTAGACTAAACCACCGCCTCTTACGTCTCTTTTACTGGGCTTCAACTCCAATTAATGAGTCTACCCTGTCTATCAAAGCCTTTGTAAAGTGCATGAATAATCAAGAGCCGGCTTAAAATGGAGTTTGCCATGTTTAATTTACAGTACATAAATCCCCTAAGCTAATTATCACTAGTGTTACTAATAGCTTATAAAGAAAATTATAAATATAATCCTTACACTTACAAAAGTACAATTAGACACAGCGTATGACAATATGCTATGTATTATAAAATAAAGACACAGCACAAAATTCACCACCATCCATCACTATATTTGAAAGGAGATTAGATCACAGAAGAAAAAAATGTTCATGGGGCTTAAGTTACATGGATACAATAATTCACCATGTGCAGATTTTCCTCCGTTATTGTTTTTGAAAAATGCGATATTGTGTGAGAATGTGACAATATCACAATCTAGAATCTGAATGCCACCAATACGGAGGATATATTCATGGGTTTCCTGTATTGTTTCAGCCATTTGAACCATTCAAAAGTTACAGTAAGATATTTTCTTTTGAGTAGTTAGTTGCTATGGTAACAGTGGTATTTTCCATCCCTCTCAAACCCATAGGCTATGTATAAAAGGCACTATACCTTTGAGAGATTCTCGTCCTCCTCGCTGTATGATGAGTAAATGACAAGGTGGGGCTTCTTTGGTGCATTTGTTGTGGCACTTCAACCTGTGTGCACCATCAAACACAAAAGAGATTAGATAGATCTGTACGTGTCGAGGTAAACATTGCAGACGGAGAGTAGGGTACAGGGCAAACAAAGGTGAGAAGCTGAACAGAACGTGGTTGGAAAAAAAAAAAAAAACTACTATCGCAAGCTGGAGCAAAATCATTATCAAATGGAGGCTTGTATAAAAAATAAATGGCTATAATTTTGAACATTTAAACGATAGGAATATAATAATACAGGACCACAGAAGTACAGACCTATTATTTGGGCAGTAACTGTTTAATTGTAGCATTGATCTTAAGAGTTACAGACTGGTGCAAATTTCATAGAGAAGACCATACAGTTATTGAGAAGAAATAAGTTGATAAATCATTGTAATAGGTTGCACTTGAACTAAACAATACTGACAAAATTATAGAAATTGTGCATTGTATTAAATCGTGTCGTGATCCAATTAGCGTTTTGAAATGTGGGCTGAAGCACAGCAGTAAATGCATAATTGAAAACATGGAAGTATCAAGTGTCATACTGTAGCAAGCAATTGATTTTAATTTACAGTGTGTGTTTTGTCTTCTTTTTTTTTTTTTTTTTAATCTTTTTTACATTATGTGTATAACCAGGAGTAAAAAAAAAAAGAAAAGAAAAGAAAAAAATTATAACATAAATGAAATACAGAGGGGTGTTTCATTACGTGGTGGTGGCGTATTTGTAAGACGAACTGACAGGTGATTTTGGAAATGAGTATTATATAAACTGGTTCATACATACTTGCAGTTTTTACATTTCAGTCCAAACAACATTCCCTTTCCACAGACTATGCAGGTCTGTGACATCCAGTACTTTGTGGAAAACCTGTGCAAAAACAAAGAGAAGCAGAGATACAGAAATGTTCACACAGAAATAGGCTGTAAAATTGTTCTTGTGACCTTTCGTGACTGTTCTGTTTTCTCCCTGCGGCAGACAGTTTTTGTGAAGGCAGGCCTCATATTCACTGTGTAACCTTTCCACCAAGATAATAGGCACCTGAAGACGCTCCTGTATTTACCCTCCTAATGCTGCTCACCTGCTGATTTAATACTGCCCCTTTTGTTTTGCATCTTTCAGCATCAACCCTGCGCCAAAGAGGGCCGTTACGCAGAGGACATGGGGTTTACATGAATACGATTGGTCCAAGCTTACGGGGCGCATTTCAGAGGTGAACCCACACACAAACACATCGACCGTCACAACAGCCAACCAGGAGAGCAGACTATGTAAAGCGCTTTGTGATTACTGGATGTATTTTCCGAACCTAACGCCCGAGAGCAGCCGTGAAGCTGGCTGGATAATCGCTGCTGACTGATGTGTTTTGACAGAAGCAAATCTATATATTATTAGGCTGCTCCTTTCCTTCATTGAAAAGAAGCAACGGCATTTTATTCCTGGTGTTACATACAGAGGATGTGAAGTGACTTAAGAGTGCAATGTCTTATAATACTGCATAGGTTTAATTAAAGCGCACTTTACAGTTGTGTGTTTCTTTCATTCACTCTCCACACCCGATATTGAGCTTCTACATTAGCCACAGCTGCTAATGTGCAAAAAACGATCCCTCCAACCTCTAGGGTTGTCACGATTATAGGATTAATCAATAATAATAAAAATAAGAACAAAAAATATATATATTATTTAAGCATCATCGTTAAAGGGCCTGTACCTGATTTACTGTTGTGAAACTGGAAAAACAGAACTAGACCACTTTTTGCATGTAACAAAGTAAAATCTGTGTTGCCTCAGCACAGATATATTGTAAAAGCATCTATTGGGTGAAAATGAGACCACAACTTTTACTCTGCATCTATTTATAAAACCTTTTATCCTACAAGCGAAGCAGGAAGTGTGCCGTTAGCTTTACCCGTGACCGTCTGTGACGCTCTGGGTTCAGAAACTTGTGAAAAGTGCTTATAAACTTCTTGCAGTGAATATTTAGGATGCTGGGACTGCACTAGGTAAGTGAGCGATGCATTTGAAATGCATTGCTCTGTTTTCCACATTTCAAAACAATAAAAATCAGGTACAGGATCTCTAAGTCATCTAAGCTCCAAAAAGTAAGTGTATGTGAAAAGTGCAGTTATCTGCCTGTTTATTGCACATTAACTTTATCATTTAGAAAGTTTGATTTCATAAATCTGGTAACAATGCTACTAGAAGAGTGCTAATCAATTAGACAAAAGTGAATGTAAACATATGTTAGATGTCACAGTTATTTGGTCATGGTCAATAATTGTGAATAATCGAAAACTTTTTTTTCCTCACAATTATCTTTCTCTCTGAAATGTGATTCACGACATATATAGGGCTGCACAATATATCACAAAAATATCAATATTGATAACGGCAAACTCAATAGGTTGTGATCACGTGACATCACAACATTCCATCAGCCAATAATATTTAATGCAGATGGAGGACAGTTAAAATGAATGCACACTTTTGTTTTAATACAATAAGCTCTTAGGTCTGGTCACTAAAAGAAATCATCAGGTTCAGAATTTGTGAATTTAACTTTGAGATATTTCATGGCAAAGTCCAATGCAAGCAATAGAGAAAAGTGGCTCTTGCCTCTAGCTGAGATTATGACATAATCTACAACGTGAACACAACCCATAATCAACACGCCAAACTAAATATATACCATTTTATTGATGTTTTTTCTTATTCAGTAAAAATGAGCCTTGATTTAGTCTTGGTGTTGTGTCTGTTAAGTTTTTTATTTTGACATAATTCATTAAGGCTGAAGGGGTTTGCCCAAAGATCCAACAAAAGTATGCCCCCTCCCCCAATTATAAGACAATCGCTAAACCATAAGGCACTGCCAATTGCACAATCTTTATAATCTTTATCACATTCTTTTAGTGAGTGCAGGCCCTACAAAGAGATGTGTCAAGTAGACTTTTGACAATAATAATGGTGTTGATTTCAAACTAATAGCAGCTGTAAGTGACACTGAGCACGATGAGACAGCCCGCACCATCTCGCTGACATTGAGCTGCCGAGCACCCACACGTTGACATTCCAGAGGTGTCATTGCTATTGTTGAAGTTTGATGGCTTACATTAGGAGTGGAACAGGGTGACAGATTGACAATGAGATTCTGTGAATGGCCCTGATTTAATGGCTTATGTAATCAAACAGAGCTGTTGACGTGAACCCTGGCTTACCTGTGTTTGATAGAGTTTCCCAGGTCTCTTCGAGGAATTTGTGGGGACCAGCGAGGCACTGAGAGCGTATCTGAACACAGAAAACAGAACAACTCTTTCAGCGAATAATCTTGACAAACACAGCGCTTAAATACTTGAACTGAATTTGCAGCTCAGATCTGGCATTCGCAGTCAGACTTGATCAGCTCTTAACATGAATAAGCATGACTCACTGTCCGCTCATCATTTATGAGAAGAAAATGTACTTTTAACATGGATGAATGAAAACTGTACATGCATAAAAACATACAGGTTTACAGGAGATTCACCCAAACAATATACAGTACGGAAAAAGACATTTTTCTATGACAAATGATTTAAAACGGCATGAAAATGTCAAGGTCCTGTTGGAGCTGCCTGTGCAAAACCGATAAGACTACTTTTGTGTTCGCTGTGTGTCATTGTGAGAAACTCTTACTTTAAAAGGCTTTTGCAACAAAACATAAGCCACAGTCCATTAGAGAGCAGCACCTCTTAATACCAGCTCTTAATGGTGTGAGCGTTTCTGTAAAGGCGGCTGGACTGTATTGTCATCAAGGCTTTCTAAAGGCAGCATATCTGAAAAGGCCCAGACCTGTGGGATGTTATACATAATTGTTATTTCAATTCCAAATCCCACCTGTAATATACAAGCAATATAAATTCAACCTGCCTTTCAAATGTGGCTTCAGGTTAGTGGATTTGTTTGAGAGAAATCCACATTGCACACATAAACCCAGGGGTGGAAAGTACCGCTAACTTATTACAAATACTCATGTTACTGTAATTGAAAACCCTTTTTATACCTTTTTGATTGATTTTTAAAGATATACTTGTAATTGAGTATAATTGCCATGTCATTATAATACGCTACATTTAAAGGAGTTATTGAGAGTCCGGTGGTAGTAATTCTAAATATATTTTTCAGGTGCATTTTTATTTTGAGTCAAGTAATATTATGGCAGCTGTACTTGTATTTGGACTCATTTTTAGCCATGTTATTGTACTTTTACTTGAGTACAAACGTTCACTACTCTTTCCACCACTACATAAACCTAATCGGATCTTTTTCGAGCTGTGTGAAAATGCCAGATTCACACAGGTCCTCTGGCCTTAATGACAGCTGTGAAAGAGCCTTCGCACATTATCACTCCCATGTGATCAGACTGACAATGGGGAAGATTGTGAACAGGCTCGTTGAAAGCAGTCTGTTAAAAAAGCTGTCGGTGTCTTTGTGTAATATGTGATAATTGTTCAGCCAATGTTGTGAACTTTTCCTCAGGGAGTGACGTCATGTGAAATCTGCGATGACGACGTTAGGAAAAAAAGGTTCTGAATTGTTCATTGCGGAACACAAGAACACAAAAATAGTGTCACTAAGGCTGGCCACAGTCAGAAGATTTTCAAGTGAGGACTAAGGCAAAAATATTCTAGCTAAATCATTAAAAACGCCATATTCATTTCACATTGCTGCACTGAAATTGTGGGATGAATAAAATATCTCTTATCATATCTTATATTATTCAATGATGCCAATAGAAGCTTTAATGTAAATTTATTCATGGCAGTTTTGTCATTTTTCCCAGAAGCAATTGCAGTGTGTTTGTGGATATAAAACAAAACATTTTTCACATTCACAATAATATTTAAACTAAACCTCCACAGTGAAGAGACAGATCTACAGAAAACAGATCTATATAAATGGGAGGCTTCCAAGAAAACCAGATGGTTCAAGTGTAATCACTCTGCCTGCCTTAAAGAAATAAAAACAACTCTTGAAATGCAGCTGTCCCGAAGTACTTGCATATTCTTTTAATCCTCTCCTCTCATCCAAACATATCGACAGCGTATAAGCGGCCAAAGTCAGTGAATGTCAAATGTAACCACATGTATGATGATGGTGCGTCCACAATGATCTGTTGACAACATGTTCCTCTCCATACCCCTCTGGAGGAGCAGTGTCTTCTCTCTGCTCTCCAATGCATCACTCAATTACACTCAATAAGGCTGATAACTCAATCCAGACGAGGAACTGACATCATCAGCCTGTCGTCGCCCTGTCAGACGATTGGACTTGTCAGTGTTGTGGTCAAGGATGATTATTATCTATATGCTGCTGATCACGTGGATCTGATACTCTCATTATTTGTGGTCTCTTTCAGCAAACCATGCTTGATAGCTCTGATAAGATTCAGAAAGAAAGCAGTTTGCGAATGAATTGACTGGTGACATGAAGAGCCTGTTCCCAGTCACTTAGGATTGTGCCATTTAGCCAACAGGAGGGAAGGGTAGACTGTAGAGGTGGGGACATACTGTAAAATTGTGACCCTTCAAACCATAATTCATGTAATTCACATCTCACAAAGTTGTAGTTGTAGTTATACTTTTCCTAATAAAATGCCCTGCGGCCTTTAGTTCTATCACGTATTTCAAAAGATCACGAGTTCAAAAGTCTTCATTAACAGGTTTTGTTGAAAGGTATTTTTTATACATAGCTTCAAGAAAACAATGCATTTAGACTTGGGTTGTAGGCCTTTTACTTGTCTGTCTCAGTTGACCAACAATTTTGAGAACAAATGTTTTTTAAATCTTTAAATCTAAATCTTTTTTATGGGATTATTATGAAGAATTTATAAAGACAACAGTAGAAAGAAGGCTGGTATTTTGTGAGTTAATAATGACTTTCCCTTCTTACATATTAGGAAGCTGTTTATTTTCTGCATAAATAATTGCTTGTACAGTTTGTGACATGCTGTGTGCTATTGTATTGTGGTTATTTGTAGTATTTTGAATGTAATAATTTGATTAGTTCTTGTTCTCCAGCGGTGTCTTGAATGAGAGTCGTCATAGTCTTTGACTTGAGGCCTGGAGTTCAATTATCCGAGTCACAGGGTCATTCACATGTGCAGGGCCAGATAAAATGGAAAAGGTTTATTTAAAATGCAAAGGGAAAGAAAAATATGAGGAAATTCCCAAGTCAACATCGTCCCAAAATGGACATATGATTTAACAGAAACAGGCTTCATTTCTTTCAAAGCGGATAGGGACGCTGAGGGGCGCTTTGATACAGATACATACTAAGTGTCTAGTTCTCAGAAGTCATATGCAGATGAGGCTGGGGTCAGAAACGGTCTGTAATGAGGTCCATGTGTCTGTCAATATGTCTTTCACAAAGGTTAATGGTCATTGCCTTCAATCTGCATACAGAGCTCCAATCCAGAACATTTATTTGCATTGAAATTTGCATTATTTGTGTTTGTCTTATTTTCTTAGATTTGCAGTTTATATTTCAAAAGTAGGATTCTGTCCAAGAGCATTAACATTTGAAAGAATACTGAAATGCGAACTGCAAAACTAATACAAGAATCCCATGTTTAGTGGAGGTCTGAACTACTACCAAGTGTTTTATTTGCAGAAGATATGATGTCACAAATAATTTAAGTTTTTACGATTTGCTAATTATGACTATTGAAAAAGACTTTTTGTTTCAGTTGTGACAAGACCTAACCTTAAGGTGTGTGCATGTGCAGTGACCATGGGAAAAGAGGTCGGCATACGGCTTGTTCCTGGACCACTGTTGATCCTTTTATATAAAAGCAAGAATTTTCACAAACCAAGATAAAGGTCTTTCCAAAGTCTGAAAATTGAAGTCATGTTTGTATGAAGTGCTTGGCCTTGTATTACCCTGCAGGTAATGGGAAAGGACAGCATGGGAAATGATTACAGCATCCTGAATGTGTGTGTGCATGACAGATGAGCCTGTGGCAGCTGAGAACCCCCCAGGCGCCAGACAACACTGTCCTCCTCCATCTTGTGCCATTGGCCTCATCCTAATTAAACCTGGGCTCGTCCTCCTCGGAGCGGCTCATGTGACACGCACAGGCCTGCACCTTGCATTACACCTTTGATAATAAAGAAGTGGGGAAAAATACATGGATTAACTCCTTTCCAATTTGGACATAAATAAGTCAAGTAGAAGTGAAATTGTTAAATATTAACAAAAACAATTGTTAATTGTTGTACTAATAACATCAGTAAAAACTAACAACATTAGATGAGCAAAGACTGTAATTGTTTTGTGGCAAAATTTATATTTATTAAGATATTTGACAAACCTTCATTTACTTGAAATTATCATTTTTATTTTAAGCAAAATGAATCAAACTTTATTATCACTCCTCTGAACCTGATCCTTCTGAAGATCTGCCATCATCATCAAATTACATCAACAAAATATGCATTCAGTCATTGAAGTCATTGTTACTGCAGCTGTTTTCAAGCCATCACTTACTTTATAAAACAAAGCTCTTACAGACGTATTTACTAACTGCAATCACCCAGGATTACAATGTTATCAGGGAATCATCAATCGAATCCATTTACAGCTCAACAGTTGAGTGTGCATGCCATGAGGAGGCACAGCGCTGCTTAATGAGCTGAGCCTATGCTGATATGTACAGTGGACTGTGAGAGCAGAACAAGTGAACAGAGTGTAAAATGTGTGTGGGCGTCCTCTGCACAATGCACTGCATTATGGCACATGAGTGGTGTATGAGATGTGACACAGGCTGTTACAGAGCGTGGCCAAATCCCCCTCGTTTGCTGCTTTAATGAGCGCTCCATAAGGTGAGCGGCGCAGCGTGTATCGATGTGGAGTGGAACCATGTAACGAACAAGAGCACAGGAGAAAATCCGTTCAAGCAGCCAGAACTGTTGCTATGGAGATGGCCACATGCCAATCAGTTGTATGCACAATATTATCCTGTCATTTCTGACAATGCGTGCACAAATACAGTACATCTAAATGAGACAATATTAAGAGCTGCACTACGGTGACAACAGCAGGCGGCAGGCTTGACAATGATGCTGAGGCGTCTGTGCACAGACTTGTATATAGTGGCAGGCTCAGGAGCTCAGTGCAGAAACATAGGGAGATAGATGGAGAACAGATGATCCCTCAAGGCCATATGGCTCTATAGACAGGTCCTCAGGCAGTGTGTTTATGAACACAGAGCTTGGCCCGTGTCAGAGAGAGAGAGAGACGTTACCAACTCTCTGCTGCCAACATTAATGCTCTTGGACAACACAGATGAACTACTAATACTTTAGTAAATCCACAAATTAGCCATCTCATTTGGACTAAATAGACAAGCGCTGCTCTATGAGCTGTTTGTTTTTGACAATTTGGAGAAAATGGAGTGATAAATCTAGGGAAGACAGCAAGGACAATGCTAACAGATGGAAAGACATCAATCGCAGACAGAATTTACCATGGACTTTGGCCTTCAATGGAAGTCATGCAGGCTGTCAAAATTAAACTTTACTTGTGGAGTTTGGCTCCACTACAAAAGAGTACAATTGCCTTGATACAACTTAGTTCTCTCATGTTTCATTGTTGTTTTCCTGAACTCGCTGTGTTTACATGATGCCCCACTTTCCTTGGTACAAACATAGTAACCATTGACCCATCAACCTCTTTATTGACTCGTGTTTATGACCTCCTGCACAAGGTTTCATTAGAGGAAGTACGAGCTCTTGCATAAATGCAGAATACATCTTCGTCTTTTCCATGTGCCATGTCTATTTATATAAAAAACAAATGACATTTTAGAAAAGCATGTGAGAAACAAATTTTGTATGAAAACAGATCCATAAATGCCATAAAACACTGAAAATGATATTCAAATTACAGTACATTTTAAATAAACCACATTTTAAATAAACTACAAGTAGGGTAGATTTCTCTACTACTCTCTAAATTTCCCAACATGTCGAGAATTTTTCATTAGGTAAAATTTTTTGGCACCTCTGAAAGGGGGCACTAATGGTTGCTAAGAGATGTGTGACGCAACAAATAGTTTTTATGTGAGATAAATGAAAGATACAGGGTGATATAAATACACTGGCTTGAGTAAAAGTGTTTGAGCACAGTCAATACAGACCACACTGTTTAACTTAGTTTTAGAATTTAGAAAAAAACCTTTCCTGACTTTCAGCGTAGAATGTGCATCTTCTCCCTGTGCTGGGTGGGTTTCCTGTGTGTACTCTGGTCTTAGGCCTGTATTGGCGGAATTTTTCCTGGATAACTTTCACTAATCTATCTTACCCAGATAGACTAACCCAGACATGAGCGGCTCTACAAAGACTACAAAGCGGGTTCACAACTTGCTCTGTCAACAGCAGATTTTTGAATGAATCACATGGAAAAGGTGACGGAGTCAGTATCAGACGATCAATTAATAATAGAGATGAGGGGCTATTCTATAATACTAACATACAAGGAATTAAGAGATAAAATATAAGTGAAAGAACACGTAGTCATCACTTAACCAACCACGTCCACACAACTTACGGCATGGAGAAAATTCATTTTAATACTGTTCTTCAGTAAAACCCAATGACTGACATAGAAAAGAGCGCCATGGACTTAATGGCTGTGCAAGGAGAAACATTGGCCATGATGACCATAAATGTTGTAATTTGGTGTTTTGGTTGATGAGTCTCTCAGTTGGGTTGCCAGTTCCTCAGTGTCCTCTATCTGCAGGTTAGGCTGCAAGGCTCTGGCAACACAGGTTCAGTTGTGATTGTAGTTCCTTTTTAAAACCACTAAGAGCACTGGCTGCACACGGTTCCTTTAACACTTTTATGGGCTAAACTAAACCACATCTGAGTTCAAATCATCTTGACTCATCTCGGTCAAACGTGGCCACCTCTTGTTGACGCACAAGATGGCTGCAATAGCACGGCCTCAAATACAGAGCAGGGACGGATGTTTAGCCTGGCTGACCGGGCTCATCCCCATGCTCACACAAGCATTTCTGCGATTATGTGCTTCCTAAAATAAGAACCCAGGGCCCTCGGGGCAGTGGAGGAGCTGCACATCACAACACAACATTTCGTTTCATACTTGCTTATTCACAAGTAAACACAATGACAAACGAAGTGCACTGATGGGTCACTCTATTTATACATCCTCAGCAGAGTCATCCAGTTTGAGCACAACAAAAAGGATCATGTTTAAATATTAGAATACTTGTTAGAATATTACAGTGGTGGTTGGTGTTTGCATAATATGATGTAACCAAGTACCACATTGGTTAGCCTATAGCTTCTCAAGACTCCTCAAACACTAAAAACGTCTTAAACCGAGCGAAAACTGGACTAAATCCTGCATAAACTTAATATAAAGTAGATCCAAACCTGCATAAGACTGGTTCTCAATGAATTACATGAACATACATGAACAGTTTGAGAAACACTGACATAGGCCGCTGGGGAACCTGCTTTGAAACAGTGAAAGTATGTCTAACTCGTTCCTAGCTCTGACAAACCTTCACATGCATTAATTTTCAGGCACGGAACAGTTCAGTCGGCAAAGTGAATCAGGGTGGACCACCCATAGTGCAGTGAGCGCTCATTTAGTCTCTTAAGAAGAAGAAATAAAATATTTTATTGTTAGAAGTAGACGTCTCATTTTCTCACTAGTGATGCTTTTACAATACACTCTTTTGGGGGGGAAATGCTTTTACTCATTTACAAAAAAAGAGTGTACTATGTACAGTCAAAGGTTAACCTTTATAAGAAGAATACACACTAATTAAATCCCTGTCACTCACTCAGAGCCTGACCCATAAGTCAACATCATAGGGATAAAATCACAATTTTCATCACCATATCACCTTGCCCTAATTTGCAATAAGTTCAAGTCAACAGTCTAATGGGATTTATAACCAACTCAAATTAGATTTTTCTTGCAACAGGTATGTTCTGTTCTGATATCTGTGAGGATGAGCCAACAACATGATATATTTAAATGTTCCACAGAGTCTATAACAGCACCCTGGCAGGGACACAGTAAACCATAATATCGAGCATGGTGACGTATGAAGTCAGAGGTGAAATTTCAAAGAAAGCACAGTGGCTGGTTTCTGTCACAAAGCTTGAAGGAGAAAATGAAACTGTACGGTTCCTTCCTCCCCCAGAGTCATCCATGGCAGACGGCTTATTTTGGGGTTTAGGAGGAACAGGCAGGCCTCCAATCCACGCTGTGATCCCCTCCGTGTCTAATAATGCGTTCTATACACTGGGATAAAAAAGGATTGTGTTCTTTCGTCCCAACTCCATAAAACTGCAGGTAGGAGGCAGTGTGAGGTAGCCTGGAGCAGACTGTTACCTGGGTCGCTCTGCCTCGCTGGGCTCTCTTTGTGTGCTTGGATACACACATGAAGACAGTCTGAATCAGAGCTTATCTTAGCCTGACTGCCACCTTCTGTTTGCCACATGTACAAACACCATGGTAAAACTATAACCAAAAGTTTATGAATGCTATATATTACAGTGATGGTTGTTCATGATCCAATTCTTTTAAACGAGTCCTCACTGTGAACGACAGGAATCGGGTTACAGTAGGATGTGAATCGTTCATTTTCTTTTTAACCCTTTCTTTTAACCCTTCTGTTTTTTCATTGGATATGAGACATTATACAGAAGATGTCTGCTGCTGTAAACACTGGCGGATACACGACACGTGTGGTGAGCTAATGGCGAACGCACGCCATCGAACTCAGGGAGACAAGAGGAGTCTGAGAATGTGTCAAGAAATAGCAATATTTTGCACAATGCAAAAGGTTTTTGTTCTATGGAAGAATGTTGGAAAAACTGACACGTATACAGGACATGCACAGCTATTTAGGCACAACCTAAATGAATGATCTTTTTCTTAATTCAGTCCACATAATTATACATTAACAATTATTTAAACATTACATATGTTAAAAATATGACAAAATACACCACATCAATGTTTATTTTTTCTATTTAAAGAATCATAAATCCCATCACTAATATTTTACACGTTGGCAATTTTTGTTAAAAAATGAAAATGCTTCTATGAACAGAAAGTGTAGGCTAAGATACAAACTACTGCCAACAATTGTCTCAAACCTTGAAAGGAGATATTAAACTAGTCAAATGCTAATCAGGTAATTAACAACCGTGATGTTCTGGCTGAGAACCACAGGGTTTCACTCTTCCCTTAATGGAAGGACAAATCTAGCTCAGGGCAGTATAAATTCTAGCTTCTCTGACCAGTGCCTTCAGATGGCATCTGGATGGCAGTTGAAACATCTCTATTTCAATTTCAGCATTTCCAATAGTTGCTAACTTTTGAATCAATTGAACACTGGTTCCAGTGTTTTAAGATCATTTTAAGGTGCACTTTGTAACTTTTCTTGTGGAGTGACTGCCATGGTCTCCTTGGAACAGTTATTGCGTTGCCTTGAATGTTAGTGTCCATACCTGCTTGCCAGTGCCTGATCTCGTCAGATCTTAGAGGCTAAGCAGGTCAGGGTCTGGTACTTGGATGGAAGACCACTGGAACACCAGCTGCCCCAGTGCAGCAGCTGGAGGACATTTGGTTCTGTCCTTAGGCAACACACTTCACCCATTGCCTGGTATGGAAGTGGTATGATTGAATGATTGGTGGTGGCCGATGGCACAAACTGGCAGCCTCCCTTCTATTAGTATGCCCCAGGGCAGCTGTGGCTACATAAGTGGCTTACCACCGTCAATTGTGGAGTGAAAGAATACTGACTACGGTGTAATGCTTTGAGAGACTATGACAAGTCTGTAAAGCGCTTTACAAGTGTAAGGAATTTATTATTATGATTATGATGATGATGATGATTATTATTATTGATGTTCCACAGTATGAAGTTAAACATATCTATCTTTGTTTATTCAAAGGCAGGTTATTTAATTCCTAAAAGACACAGATTCTTACTTTGAGTTGCTTTTCCACTGATGTGATTAACTTGGCCTGGTGGAGCCCTCTGCTTGTCTCCATGGAGACTGATAAATTCAGTGTCATACTGTGGAACATTCTAATATCTCCATGGAGAGAAGCAGGTGGCAGACTCTCCATCAGAAAAGTTACATAGTGAATCTTTAATTAGAAATAAAAACTGTAATCTATCTTCCAATGAGGTAAAACAAAGAGTGTCATATTCCATTTTCTTACCAGATTGACTGAAATAACAAGACATGCATTGAAACACGTGGGAAATATGTTGAAACAAGTTAAATAACAAGTTACACTACTCAAATAAAGATTCATATTCTGAATTATGCTGATTCTCTGAAGCCACATGTCACTGTGACTTTTCAGGAAAAGTTCAGAGCTAAGACACAAAACAATTAATCTTGACAAAGTATTCAGCAGTTAACCATATCAAAACCATTTGTTTCAGGTTACCATTATTTGTTGTTATACTACAAGTATCATTCTCGTAATGAATTAAACTAGTGACAGAAATGACTCTCTGTCTGTTTCTGTTAGTTCAAATGTATTTATGTGCCGTCTCGTACCCGAAGGCTGTTTATTCACAGCCAGGCCTCGCCTATAAACATGCACTGGTTAGGCTCTACAAGTATTCAGCACACTGAGTAAAAGTAATATATCAACTAGGCTCGACAGGCTGGTTTTACTTCTTTATATTTCCTTGTTTTGATAATGACTTTATCAGGTTACACACCTAATACATCAGGCTGTCAGTGTGCAGTCACACAATACTTCTGGTCATAAAAACACAGCGCTGTCAACTGTGGCAGCTTCCAGCAAAAATACATTTAATGAAAATCTATGAAACATTCCCGTCAGCAATAACATCTCCATAAAAACAAGCAGGTGGAGGACCCCTCATCAGAAAAGTTAATAATTCTAAATCAGTGGTCAATATTGTGCAATAGCTGCCACAAATGTAAAAAGTTAACTAGAAACCGTGATGTTATTAGTTGCCGGGTCACTTACTTGCAGAGGGAGTTTCGGCGTGCACAGGAGGGGTGGATGGGATGAAGGAGGGGAAGAAGAAGGAGCGCAGGGACCGCTCGCTGTAGATGGGGGAGCGCTGCGTCGGCAGGTTCTCACAGCTGCCCACACTGCTGTGGATCTTAAGGTTCAAGGGCTTGGTCTTCTTCTTGGCTCTGAAAGAACAACAACAATGTCAGAACCCTGTTCAATGGGATGTTGTTGTTTTTTAAAGAGGACATACTGCGCTTTTTACCCCGAGTATTTAATATTAAACATTAACATACATAGATAATTATTTTACATTGTAAACCGTAATATTGGTCTAAAATGTCTTAAGGATAGAAACAGGTCCATTGAGTTCTTGTTCAAAACTGCAGAAGTGATAGTGAAGAATTTCTGTGCCTCCAAACAGGAAACCAAACTAGTGCTGACAACATTCAGTTCATCTCAGTTCATCTTAAATTTTGCCACAACCCTAGTATGGTATTTTGTCTAAATAGGAATATATAATAGAGCCACGTTTTTGGCTCTCTTTCATGAGCTCACGTTACAAATGGCCAACAGTGCAGACAGTGTAGATGCATGATAGCTGTAATTATGGGATTAAACAGTGGTGAGACAGTGTGTGGAGTTGCGTGTCACTTGACTTTACTCAAGTTTTCATAGAATGACAGTTGTGCGATAACTTTGAGGCCTGCACGAAACAATGGAATATGTAAAGACAGCAAAAAGTCTTGTAACATAGTGCAAATCATCTCTTAACAACCAGCATCTATTTTTGTTGCACAATCTTTGATATTCAATATAATGTGTTCTTGATGTAATTAAGAAGTTATGTTTGCTCCCTTAAAAGGAATTCTAGATGTTCATACGGAAGACCATGTAAAATAATACTTCAAAAGGGATGTTAAGGTTACAACTAAAAAAACAATAATTGTGAGAATTGTATACTTAAAATGAATAATAAATCATCCATTTTCACAAAGCTGGAAACATAAAAGAGGAATGGTGTGCTTTATTACACACAAGGATTTCACTGATAATCGTGAGTAATAGTAAAATTGAGTTGTTTTTCAGTTCAAACAGTAACTGCAACACTAAATACCATGACATTCCTATTGAACAGAGTGTGAACCACCGCAGTTTACTTACTAAAAGTCTTTAAGTAAAAAGTCTCTCCAGTGCAATTAGCATTGCACTGGGCAAACTGCAGTAATATTTTTCAGGTACAGCAAGTTACTATTGGTGAGTTTAATCCTCATTTGCATTTTGTTTTGCTTGTTTATTCGATATTAGTTGCACATGAATATAAACCAGTCTGTATGTTGCTGTATGAAACAAAAGTATTAAAATGGAATAAAACTGAATCTATGATGATGACATTTCCTAAACTTTACCAAAGAGACTTGGCCCTTTAGTAGAAGTCCTGTCTTCAAAGCAAAGTTATTTGAAGTTGAATTCCTTTGAGAGTCTTTGGTCCCATGTCACTTTCTTATTCCCCTCCCAGACACACGCAATTAAACCAGTGATTCAGCCCCGCGCCCCGCAGCCCTAAAGGACCAGCCCACAGGTTAGCACCGCGGCGGCACACAGGCAGCTTTCCACGCTTATTCCGTTTAGCCCTCTTCATGCCATTTAAATCTAAATAGAAGTATTCATCCTCTTGCTTCGTGCGCCTTTATCCTGCTCTCTGACGATTTGTACAGACTAAAATGAATGTCGAGGGAGAAGAGAGGAATTTGTACACTCAAGCGGCTTGGTAAATGGACTGTCGGCTGTGGTTAGAGCTTTTCAGACACCCTGTTCCCAAATAAAGTTAAGTGACAATTTTTTAGGTGAGAGAAAAAGCGCGTGCACCGGTTCAACAGAACAGAAGATTCAGTAAAGGTATGAATAGATGAGAAAGCCTTGATCTGGGCTACAACTCTACATGACGATGTTGCTTCCAGATGGAAATCACTCCATGTTTGTCACTTTTCAGTCTGACTTCACATCAGATCCCCCTGGGTTTTCCATAATAAATGAACCGAAAAAGCATCTTGCACACACTTCCACAGGGGTGACTTTCACTTGGCATATTGTTCAGAGTAAATTACCTGTCAATTTAAATAGTCATACTTAAAGCAATGACCCAGTTGAACAAAAAAGAAAGTTATTCAACCCTGCTGAGACAAATGAGACAATTTTATCTTTAGCTGAAGAAAAATGCACACATTTCTCTCTGAGGGATAATAAAGTTTAACTTAACTTGAGAATTTTACTTTTTTGCTTTGACTGACAAACAGGACTTGTACTTGAACGTGCTGTATCCAATGAAATGTTAAAAATGTTATAAACTAAAATATGTTTTGCCCAAGTACAGATTCAGTCAAAATAAGACCGCTACTCGCTGCCTGCATCATATTATTAAGCATTTTATCAATTCTGAATGTTGTTAACTCAGTTGTTAGCAGTGGTGTGATGCCTCTCTCTCTGCTTTGGCCACTGAAAGTTGTGAAATGCGCTCACAGGAAATAATTTGAAATGGTGGTGGTGAATAAGGTTTGGACCGCGGCAAAAAGTTTGAAATGAACTAGCTCTGTGATCTCTTTCACATTTTTAAGACAGGGAAAATTAGGTACAGCGGCTTTAAATTCAAAGGTCATAAAATAATTCTAATGCATTATTCTTATATATCCTTCACCCTCACAAAGGATCTTTTTACAGGGACATTGTCAAATTTAGGATCATGGTCGACATGGCAGCAGCAGTCCCTCTAAGACTTCTGTACTTCAGCTAATTAGATGAACATGGCACAGCTCTTTCTTAACTACCTGCCCAAAAACACTCAAATCCCTAATTAAGACTGTCTCCTCAAGAACAAAACGGATTCCTCCAGTATCCCTTCACTGTAGAGAGCAGAAATATGCAGAGGTGTCTGTCTGCTGAGGCCGATCCGAGGGGAAACGCACCCTGTTGCTTTTTATGCAAATGGACCAGAGGAATAATATATCTATGGCAGCCACCGCTCGTTGGCGCTTTAATAAAATTGGTGGAGAATGAAACAGAGGTGGCTTGAATAATGATTACAACAGAGAGTTACTGTGAGCCTTTGGGCTGCTTTTATTCAAAGGAAGTTCACTTCTTTCCTTTTAAAAGTTAACAGCTTTAAGAGGACTCCAAGAAGGCAAATTTGCCAAACATGATCTTTTTATTACGCTATAACTTTTTCATGAAATAAATGTAGGAATTAAAGTTTCTTATCAGTGAAGTATCTGCTGTGAGAGACAGCTGTGAGAGATACTTGTAGAGATAACTGTTTATTTAGTTGCCTCTAGGCTGTGGGGCCAAAAGGGGACAAGGATAATTACAGGTCAAAATTAGGTAGTTTTACCAGAAACTAAGAGTCTGTAAGTCTGGGAATTTTTGAGGGGCAATAAAGAAACATTTGGGAGGGGGTTTTCCTTATCTGAAAAGGGTTGTTGTCTCCTTTGAAGGAGCAGTTGTTCTACCATATATTAAAGGTCCCATAACATGCAAAATCGACTTTTCAGAGGTTTTAACCTTCCTACAGTGCTATTTGGGCCTCGTATGTGTGCCCAAAGTGGTTTTTTGATTGATTCCCGCATGCTTTCGCTAGAGAACTGTCTTTTTTGTCCCCCTCGGCTGAGCAGTAGACGAGGGCTCCTCACCAGGATGACGCGCTTCACAAGGATGACGCGGTGTTTAAGCCACGCCTCCGGGAAGCGCGCAGCCGCGAGAATAAAAACAGCTAATGCTAATGCTACACAGTAATTACACGATGGATACGACAGATAGAAGAGTTAGCTTGTTATTTACCAAACGGCAACGTCCGTCGTCGAGGTACTGGAGCATGTCAAACTCCAGGTCAGATCCAGGACGTAGGACTCAGCACGACGCACCGTCAGGACGGATAAAATGTTTATTCCTGTGTTTGTGTATCGCTGTTTACCGGAGCCCACGGCGCATTCGCACCATCTCCGCTCTAGGCTTTGTCACGGGTTGGGAGGCAGCCTGCTCTCTGTTCAGGGGGGTCAGATCTCAGAGTGAGCCGTTTGCTTTTGCAAGGAGGGGGGCCAGTCCAAGAAATGGGTGTTTTTTGGAAACTGTTATGTTATGGATATTGCACAACGCAAAAAATTATCAACAAAGCCCTTAGAATAGACTGTGTAAAGGGGAAAATAGCAGAATATGGGACCTTTAAGCTATGTTACACTAGAATCGGGGAGATCCTAGATTTGGCCACAGTGGGACTCCCAGGCAACGTCGGCTGTCTGTGTGTGATGCTGCTTTCTGTAATAAACTTCCTTTAATATTCAGAAGCGAGCGTCCACGAGTCTTCTTCTACTGATTGACACACCGACCAACATCTTCAGAAACCACATCAGCTTTCAGTCATGGGCCCTAGTTTATACGTACTATTCACACACTGGAGCAAAGTCATCTGAGAATTCCTTAATGAGAATTGTTGGTACAATGATGCTAATCAGCTTCACCACCAGATCACCACACAACCTCCTCTTCTTTGCATCAACTTGTTCAATAGAACCTTTGAGCTAGTCTTTCCCAATAATCTACCTTTGAACAATTCTTCTTCTTCTTTTATGCAATCACTTGGAAGTTGGAAGAATTTTAGGTATTTAAATGTGCATTATGTAACTTTTGTGATAGAGGGCCCCCAACCTACCTGATTTGCCTTGCCAGGAATCAAGTTTGCCAACAGAGCGAGCAACAAGCCAACAAGCAAAAAAAAAAGGGCCTAAACAAGTGATCAAGAAAGCAACTAGTTAAATGTGTGTTACCACAGTGAGATGCACATATTTTAGTACATTTAACATCAATAACAGCTTCTACGTTAACAGCCTCTATTTCAGTTATTATTGGACTTTTTATGACGAGAGCCGCTCAGGAGCAAACCCAAGAAACATGACCCACAACTGTCAAAATCTGCAAGTAGCTTTCCAAAAATAAAAGCCCAAAGTTGCCAAAGAAGCAGACTTGGCAACTCTGCCTGGAATATTCCACAGCATGGCATTACATTTTTCTGACTCCATCGAGAAGCCCAGGTTACAGCTGCTCACAGAAAGAATGCGTGTTTTTAAAGATAATTTCTGACACCTGTAATTGAACAAATTCCTGTTAGATAAGTTTAATACGATACTGTGGAACATTCCTGGCAAAGGATTAACATTTCCATTGAGACTAGCAAGTAAGGATGTCAATGTTATTTAGGTCATAATATAATCAGAAGGACTAAAGAATTATAATTGTGACTGTGTTTTTAATTCAATTCCAACATTCCAAAAATCCATCTAAATATAAAGTACTTTTTATATGGCTTTTTGTCACATTTACTGCATTTTCTTATTCAGACAGTTCAGTTTAATAAAGCTGGTCACAAACTTGAGGAAAATAACTAGTAATCTACATTCAATTATGGAGTTCTCATGTAACAATAAATTGACTGTCCCCTATTACCCAAATCCAGTCCTTGCTACAACAAACTTCCTCTAGTGTAAAAAAAAAAAAGTGGCAAAAAAAAAAAACTGCCAGCCTCACTGAATGCACACCTACAGTGTTCGACGCTCAACTCTGTCTTTGTCACCACACCCTGAAGAAGACTTGAGGAAGTCCACATGCGTCGGTGCGTTTTCATTGTATCTAGCCAAAATGAGATAAAGGCTTTTTGTATTTCTCCGACCAAGTGAGTGCCAGATATCCATTTTTTTTTTTTATGAATTGCACCCTTTCTCACAAATACCAGTAGCTCCCTGTCTCTACTGTTTTGCAAGAATTTACTGTTGTTTGATAGCAGTTGTGATGTGTTTTTTTTCTCCTAACAATAATCGTCGCACTACAATTGAACATTGTGACACTTCTCCATAAAAGTTACACCTTTAAGCATAATTGTCGAATAAATAAACAATCCTGATTCAGCTTTACCCTCCAGACAGTGAAAACAACCCTCTTATCCTCTTGTACAGTTTGTGTGTAATTACATGAGCCACGTCACACGCCTCACTTTCTTAATGCCATCAGTTGTCTCAACATCAAAGAATTTCATCGCAGTCCATCACAGCAGAGACCTGACCCACTGCTGCTGCTGACGTCACATTTAAATATAACCGCTTGTTGTTGTAATGCACGTGTTTGAAGACGCACAGAGGGCCCTACCTGTGTGTCACCGACTCCACCATGCCTGTCATTTGATGTGTCAAGGCAACGTCACTGCCTGATTACCTGTTGAGACGTTTGGCCGATAATAATACGCAGTTAAAAAAGCTTCAGTCGGCCTATTGCGTTCCTTGTTAGCTCCTCTTTAGCTGTCAGTGTGCCCCGCTGGGATACGGCTGGATGTCAGGGGGCTGTCTTGGGCCAGAGGAGGCACAGAGATCTCACAGCGGGGACAGGAATCAAGTATAAGTGTGTGTGAGTGTGTGTGTGTGCGTGTGGAAGGAATTGAAAAGTGAACAAGATGCGGCGGAGACAGCAGCGAGGCACCCGAGGCTGAAATGAAAGCAGGATGGAAAATGAGACAGAGAATGAGAACGAGAAGGTGACTGGGTGAATGGAGAGTTTGTGCGCGGCCGGAGCAGAGCAGGACTGACAGGTTGACAGGGGGCAGCTCAGATGTGCTCCTGTGCACTCTGCAGGGCACAGCCTGACAGGACAATATCAAGGTTTCTGACACTCATGACGTGAAGCTTATAAGAAACTGACCCACTGGTTTTGTTCTGGTAATTTGTAAAGTATTTTAGTAGTTTTAAAGTGCATATGGCAGGTCCTCGTGTTTTTTAATTGTGACTTTGTTTGGTGGGACACTACTGGTAAATATTTATCAATATGTGGAAAATGACTTTGAGTTCTAAAATGGAATCCCACTGTCTATGTCATCAATCGACTTTCTATTCACCTTATTCTGGAAGTTGCTGTACGCGGCGCCGTCTTGTTTCTGTTGTATTAGTTTACATGGAGCAGACGAGCTCAACAGAAAATAAGTTCTACATGGACTAAAAAGTCGTTTTCAGTCTGCCCAGGAAATCGGTGCGTTGTTGACTTGTTGTTGCTCGTGTTCATTAAACATTTTACACAAATCAACCTACTTTACGTAACATTTTAGCGGCGAGACTTTTCCCTCGTTCGCCATTAGCTTTAACGTTCTCGTCAAACAGAAGTGCGTTTACAACAAATTTGCATATCTGTGGCAAAAAACGGAAATAGTGGGCGGGGCAGAATAAGGTGAATACAAAATGCCCGGGCAATTTAATGACTGTGCCCAAATGTCCACACAATTCCCTATTTGGCACTATTTAGGGCTTACGTTATATAAATGTTGTTCGAAAGTCCAACAGGTCAAAAAGTAGTGCACTCACAATGAATTGCGAGAGCCAAAAAACAACAGCAGACAGTGAGAGGTCTTTAACTCACACAATGCTCCTGACTGTGAGCAGATAGAGGAGCTGTTTAAACGCACGGTTGACCTGTTACTTTAAACCGTTGGATGTACAGTCATTAGGGTGACCGTGAGCTGTTTACCTTGAGTTGTTCAGAGATCACCGCCATTGGCAAAAAGCTAAACAATCCATTCGGTTTGATGCTCAGCGCGCAATCAGTGCTAAATAAAACATATGCCTATTAGTCCACAAATAAGTGCGTGTCAGACAAATTTGACCAATATTCATTACAGACATGCATTTTTCTGTGTTTTGCAGACATTTTTTTTTCTCTCCGACACCAGAGTCATGTGACCCAGCAGCGAGGAGAAAGTAGTGAGCTGAGTGTCTGAATCGCTCTGTAAATGAGTCCACTGTGTAGGGACTAGGGAGGATTGCTGGACATAGCCATTGACACATTTTTCTGACATGATTGTTCAAACATCATTTAACAAAATAAAGGTATTATCAGGTTTTATAATTTGTCAAGTATAAGTTATATGGAATTTGGCCCTTGTTTACAATATGGTTGCTACAGCAATAGAGGAATTACCTCTGTCACAGCTGCTGCCCATGTCCAACAGGAAGTGCACACTTTTGTCAAACTGATGAAAAATAGGCACATTTTTGTGTTTTCTACGTTTAAGTGCAATGTGTAGTTTAGCTTGTATGCTCTTGCATCTATGCATCAGTGTTAGGGAGCTATTTTGTCAAGCTGCAACTAATGATTATTTTAATAGAATAAGTTACCGCCAGTAATTAGATGAATCAGCACAGTAGTCATTATGTATTCACTCCTACTTTTTAGTGGTAAACTGTTTCTATGGGGTTGGTTTTTAAGTGATATAATGTAACTCTTACTTTTGGGTCAAGCCTTGTTCATTATAATGACAGTTAAGTGATTTTAATCTACTCCAAGCTTTTAAACAAATCTGTTTTAATATTTAAAACAGCACAAAAATAATCTGTACACCCTGGTCATCCTGTGGGGATCATTTTAGACAAATTCATTTTTCAATTAAAATCTGGGCCTAAAATAAAAATAAAGCTAAATATAGTTACACTAACTGATATTATTTGGTGTGAAGTAGTCTCTGTCCCCTGCTTTGTTTTAAATTCATCAGGGGGACAGGCAAACCCTTGTTTCTTTTGTTTGTATTAATGGAACTGAACATTTGGACCCGTGACACTTAACACTTAACAACCCACAGCCATAGCTGCCCTGGGGAAGACTGACGGAAGTGAGATTGCCAATCTGTGCCTTCAGCCCTTCCAACTACCAAGCACTCACTCACACTACATTACAACAGGTAGGTGGGTCTTTCTCAAGGTTAAAACGGCAGCATGCACTGGTCTAAGCAGGGTTTAAACCACCATCTTTGATTGTCAAAGCCTTCAACAAACTGCCGCCTGTGTTAAAAACTGTGTAGATTCCAGATGACAATTAGCCATTGTTACATTGCTTCAAAAGCTGATGAGTAAATTTATCGAATTACTCAGCCTTAGTGTACTTTCTTAGGTCTGCTCCATTCACTGCTGATCAACGAAATGCAGTCTGTCATTCAGCATCTAATTTGATTTATATGTACTTAATGGTTCAAATCAAAACATATCTTCCAAAACATCTTTGGTCTTTTAAAGTTTATTCAGGTTTCGGGATCGTTTGCCACATTTGTAAACTCTGAAAGTTAACTGCAATGAGATTCTTTATTTGTGTCCTGTAGACAAAATCAAAGCAACAAATTGACAACCAAGTTTGCTTTTTATAAGTCTAGTGCTTTCATAAGACATCTGCACTTTGTCCAAGCAGCCCAAGAAAATTACACCGCAATAACATGAGAAGAAACTCACTTAATCCTAATGCGACAGACATTGTGCCCTGAGCCTCTTGTATAGAGCTCTACAACTCAGAGGAGAGTAAAAACAAGCCCCCGATGAGAGCTGCTGATATAGATAGATGGAGACCGTTGTCATGGAGATGGAGGATAGCATCATTGCCTCTCAGATAGAAGAAGAGATTTAGTGTTGGCATGTGTTGTTAACACAGACGTTTGTCAAATTCCTCTCTCCAAAGTCTGCACAAAACCACAAACTTTTACAGACAGAGGATTTGCTGTGGACTTCTCGATCTAAAAGTCCCGAGTTGATTTTTGACTATGTTTTCTTAGCATGGTATTGCCCACATGCAGCATTTAGTAAAGCTCTGAAGGGACAAACTCAGGCTAATATACACTGTCTGTTGTTAGCACAACCCAAGGTGCTCAAACTCCGCTCTGACGCCTGAAAGTTGTAAAATGTGCTCATAAACTGCTCCCTGTGAAGAATTCAAACGTAGGGAATATGTTAGAAAAATGAAGAATGAGTTTTGACCGTAGTCTGTCACGGTGTGGAAATGGTAAAAAATTGGGTACAGCCCCATTAACTTTAAAGTAAAATCCTCAACTCTTAGTGTCAAAAATTTGAGTCATGAGTTCAGACCATTTCAGAATCATTTTCTTATTTTTCCTTAAAGGTCCCATAACATGCAAAATCGACTTTTCAGAGGTTTTAACCTTCCTACAGTGCTATTTGGGCCTCGTATGTGTGCCCAAAGTGGTTTTTTGATTGATTCCCTCATGTTTTCACTAGAGAACTGTCTTTTTGTCCCCTCGGCTGAGCAGGCAGACGGGGCTCATCCATGGATGACGCGGCGTCCCATGGATGACGCGGTGTTTAAGCCATGCCTCCGGGAAGCGCGCAGCCGCAGAATAAAAACAGCTAATGCTAATGCTACACAGTAATTACACGATGGATACAACAGATCGAAGAGTTAGCTTGTTATTTACCAAACGGCAACGTCCGTCGTCGAGGTACTGGAGCACGTCAAACTCCAGGTCAGATCCAGGACGTAGGACTCAGCACGACGCACCGTCAGGACGGATAAAAGGTTTATTCCCGTGTTTGTGTATCGCTGTTTACCGGAGCACACGGCGCATGCGCACTATCTCCGCTCTAGGCTTCGGCACGAGTTGGGCGGGGGGAGGCGCGCGAGTTGGGCGGGGGAGCAGACTGCTCTCTGTTCGGGGGGGTCAGATCTCAGAGTGAGCCGTTTGCTTTTGCAAGGAGGGGGGCCAGTCCAAGAAATGGGTGTTTTTTGGAAACTGTTATGTTATGGATATTGCACAACGCAAAATTTTATCAACAAAGCCCTTTAGAATAGACTGTGTAAAGGGCAAAATAGCAGAATATGGGACCTTTAAGTTCGAGGGCTCAGTTGACCTCCCACGAAAGGTCACTTTTCTGGTGGATGGTCTGTCACATGCTGTCCCCATGTAGATGTTATTGCTTTTCCTGGACTCTTCAGCAGTATAAATGTTATGTATATGTCTTGTGAACTGTGTTAACCCTATACAGATCTGACCTGTAGCTTGGCCTGGTGTGAACTACTTCTCTCTTTGGAGATAGATATATTTAATGCCATACTGTGGAACATTCCAATGCAATAACATCTTCATGGAGACAAGCCAGCGGCTTTATTGATATATATGGCAAGGCAAGGCAAATCAGAAAACAGGTAGACATCATTATAAAAATGTCTTTAAAAGAGAACAGTGCAGATACAATCTTTCAGTTGTATGCACACCTGAACAATGGGTTAACCCTGTCTCACATCTTCATGAAGACTGGTCCAGTTTTTAGTTGCAAAGAACTGTTATATTTTTGAAGCCCCTTTTGAAGGAATTTGAAGGAAGGTCGGTTTGGGGGTTAAACCACATTTGAATGACAAAAATATAATTTAAAAACTCACAAACAAAGGTGAGCAGGATTGAAAGTCATGAAAATCAGGAAACCATAAGACTACAGTATCTCTGGCAACAAAGCGCAGTGTTTGTGGCTTAGCCAGTGGTTAAAATCCTGGCTTTCTTCCTAGTTATTAGTTTTTGGAGTAATGAGTTCAATTGAAAGTACACTGCTGAAGGGCTTAGCAGCAGCAATTGTTCCGTGTTTCCTTGTCAAAATGAATATGGCACCTGGTGGTAATTTGTTGACACCTCATTTCAATCTCCACTGAGGTGATACTAGGAATGAAATCAAAGTGCCTCTTACGCCTTAATTAGGAGGAGGTGGATTATTAGCAGATGTTGTCCATTCTTTCCAGACTTAGTTTAAAAAGTTTATGCACCTTAAGGACAAGAAATTATTCTACCATAAATCATGATGAGCTGACAGTGTTCGCTTGGTTGCACAGGCAATCCTTTTTTTAGTTTACTTATTTACTGGATAGACAGATACTTTATTCATCCCTGGCAGGGAAATCCAAAATACGTAGGTGCACTATTTAACTGGCTGCTTGTGTCAATGGAAATATTATTGTTTTTTCTGGAATATTTTACAATGTTGACCCCCATCTCCATAAATGTCAGTAGAAGTAAATAAAAGTAATTGTATGCAGATTTAATGAAACAGTCTTTTCAAGTAATGGAGAACACTATGAGATACAAAAACAATACATTTGCAAAGAGCAAATTTTGAATTCACTTGAATTCACTTAACCTAGTTCACTCATGTTTGCTGATTTGGTCTAAACTCCTCCACACAATAGTTCACCTCACCATATTTCTTAAAGAGAATTGTGTCTCAGTGAAATGAAAGGAATGAAAATGAAAGGATCGCTCAAACCCTTCTTGTTGCTCTGATGTGTGTCGCTCTGTAATCAGACTTGGGCCATGCCTCAGTGAATGGGGGTTAAGTGCCTGTTCTCCAGCACCACCTCACAATAATCTTTAAAGAAAACTCAGGTCAACGACAATCTGAAACCTGGGGCAGATATTATCAACACCAACTCCTACTTAAGTTACAAGATGAAAGGCTGCTTTGGATAGGCCGAGTGATGGATGATGCCAATAACTCCTTTAGTGCTTGTCGGCTCGGTAAACGCTGCTGCGATATTTAATAAATGGAAAAACGCCTGTCAATCGAATCCACAGCCTGCGTCCAAGCATTGTTTTGTCACTTCAAAATACATTATCCGTGCTGTCGGGAAGGCAATAAAATGTAATTGTAAGGAGACTTTTAACGATTGAAATAATGACGGGGAAGGAAAATTGGATTGTAATGAAATTCTTTGAACACTTCTAAGTCTCTTAACAGAGACTTACAGCGTATTGTTTATTTTCTACGACAATAATTAAGTTGCTAAAAGTGTCTAATTACCCCTTTTAGTGGCACAATTCTTGCCTTTTCAGCTTTCTTTTCCTTAAAAGTAACAGCTATAAAACAATGCTGTAATACAATCACAACTAAAAATGGGATGCATAGCTGTCTAATGCAGGTTTATGTAATTTGGCGGCAAATACTGCAAAACTACATCACCGACAATGTTGAGCAAGAAAGCAGGACTGGGCTATTTGACAAAAAATATGAATCAATTATAATTATTTCCTGAAAATAAACAATTGTCCCTTAAACACAGTGAATAAGCCTGATCAAAGTTCTTCTTCCTAAAGCCAGGTGACCACTGCATGATTTTGGCCGTCTGCGATGAAAGATTATTGATTGAGGTGAAAATCTTAAGCCATGGCTCAAGAAACGTGGGTCTCGCAGTAAGACAGGGGCAAAGATGAAACTCAGAACCGTTGCACAACCAAAGAGGAGCAGCGATTGATGTTTTTCTTTTTTGAATTTTGGTCGCAGAGTGAGCCCTCCTCTCGCTGCCTTCGCTCTCTGTCGAATGTGTGACCAACAGTAATTACCTGTGGAAGTAACAGAGTTCAGTCTACCTGGATCTTATCTCCCAATTTCCCGTTCAATTACTACAACTACGATGAGTTTACTGCATGGGTTTCAGCTTCCTGTTTTATGCAACATTTTGAAGACATTTCCCATTCAGAAGATGATATTTGCGTTTATTATTCATTCATTTATTTGTGATCTTTCTTTCAGGTCATATACTTGTCCCCCAAAAAATTTGCCACCTGGATTCAACTAAACAAATCGGTATGAGCCTCCTATTGGTTAATTGTTGCATGGGTGATTGTTTTTCAGCTGCAACACAGTTCTTAAACCCGACTGATGCGGCGACTGGCTTCTCATTTCTGTAACAACCATAAGGAAAGACAAATCCCGAGGTCATTGAAAAGATGTCAGTGTGTTTGAGAAGGGTCAAATCATTGGCAAAACAGAGAAAACATCTAAGGAGATTGCAGAAACTAATCTACACAGATCTTAACCCCACTGAGAATCTGTGGGATGTGCTGGAGAAGGATCTGCACACTGGTCACACTCTCACATCACCGATACAAGATCTTGGTGAAAAATGTATTTTGCTGGAATGAAATAAATGTTAAGCATTGCAGAAGCTTTTTGAAGCAAATGTGTAATGCCATCAAAGCTAAAGGTGGTCCAGCAAAATATTACAGCGTGTGACCTTTGATTTCTGTGGCAACTTTTGTTTTGGACAGGCAGTGTATAAGATCATTAAAAACACATAAAAGACATCGGTTTTGGCAACATAAATCTGAAACACATGGACAGAGACACCCACAATAAACAGCAATATAAAAGATGAACAGCCCTACAAGAATGGTAAAATACAGAAGCTAGAATTAAGCAATCCTACTACTTTTAACACAAAATCATAGAATCAGTAGCATGTACCCCATGAGGACAACATCCTCTTAAAATCTCATATAAATTCCAAATCATGAATCCAATCTCCGAAGTGCTCGGTAGTTGCGGACAGATGTGAGCGTCGTGAAGGACCTGTTGTTGATTTTCCCCATCAGCTGACCTGTCATCAATGCCACAGATGGAGACTAAAGCCTCATTAACATGGATGAGGTGGTGTCCTATTCCCCTCCATACATTACAACAGACGCAGGGGGCTAGTTCAACAGCGCAGAGAATCTAAGAGGCACTAATCCAACAGGTCGAAGATCTTGTGTAATGTGAGTATTGAAGTGAGTCGCACCATACAAGCCAACAATTGACTTTATCACTTTTATTAACAGTAGTGTGCAGTGTTTACTTGATAATTGTGACTGTATTAGAATCTCAGTTAACAGTAAATTGAACATTACAGTTAATGCAAGTAAAAGCTTCAAATGTTTATTACTTTTGTTTGATTAAAATCTACTTCATACATATTTCATTACACTGTAAGAATGAGAAATCTAATTTAGATGATGAGCCTTTCAAGACACAAACAACTTTGCCCATGAATGCGATGTGTGAGTCAGTGATTGGGAAGTATAGGAGGTGAATAAATTAAACATGAAATTCTAAAGCGACTTAGAGCACATGGAAAAGCGCTTATACAAATGCATTCTCTTTATTACTAGAAATCTTCCATGTTTCTAATGCAGGCCAATGACCAGCATCACAGAAATAGCAGAAAAGCTGCTATTTGGGGAGCACCATGCCACTTAATGTTATTCTAGATTTATCTGTTTCTATTCTGTTTTTATATATCGTGTATAAATTATAAATAAAGTCCCATAACTTTTTATTATATTAAGGAGTATTGACTTTTTTTTTGTGGTTTTCAAGGATTTGAATTAAACCACCTCTGTCCACAAAGCTCAATTTTCATTACTCAAGACACTCGACTTGCCCTTTTCCTTTGCATGTAACCATGGACACCACATATTATATTAAAAATCCATATGGGGCACTGTCTTCCAATTTAGCCAGATTTACAGTACAGAGGAAATGACAGCATAGGTTTCCACAGCAACTACACAACGAGGTACCGCTCTCTGGTGCCAATGAACGTCCACAGACGCAAATATTCAGCAGAGCATTAAAAATAAAGAGACGTTCATCTTTCTGTCCCTTTCGGTGACCATTTCCTTGAATTGTCCCCTGAGGGAAAGTTCATCTTGGTCAGCTGAATCCATCTATTCCAGACTTTGCAGAGCGATAACATTACAGAACAGAGAATGAATGATAAATAGCCATCCGTACATTTCATACAAAAACAGGAATTTTGTTTTGCTTTTGGGAGATTCCTTGTGTGAATTTTTCCCCGTCCCACAGCTATTAAAAATGGTTCAAATTGACTTGGATTGCTTTTACCCGTCTTTTTTAGATTTGCTTGCAAGAAATCCCATAATTGGGTATTTTTAACTGGATCAGATGCTTCTAAGTAAGTCATTGAGGTCTTTTCAAACGACGAGCATAATAAGAAGGAAACAGAGAAAAAAAGGGAAAGTGGGGGTAGCAAAATATATAATGTGTACACCAGTTCACTGAAAGCAAACAGCTAAATTAGTCACGGAATAGATGCAAATTCGCTTCCCCTGAGCACTGCATGGCCAAATTACCCTGAGAGAATCTAAGGCTGAATCACGCCAACCCCCGGCGCCGTGTGATTTAGGAGCAAACATCCAATTGAATAAGAAAGTGCTTAACATTCAAAAGCCTGTGAAAGTCTCATAAGGTGGCGTTAACCATATGATGCATCCAGCGGTGGCACGGGAACGCGGCGCTAAAAACAAACACGCCCACCCTCCCAGAAGCGCCCCCGATCGTGACGTGTCCGACGGGGGCCCGAACACACTGAAAACTCACTTGGCCTTTTTGCGGCACGAGTTACCTCTCATTAACATAGACAACGAGCTTCATTAATGACACTCTATCCCAGAGAGCTCTCTCCAGTGAAAAGGGCACAGAGAGCGAAGGGGGGAGGGGGGGCGCACATGAGGGCAACATTAAAGAGATGCAACACTTCTGCTTTTAAATGCAAGTCTGAGTGGTATCCGGCACACTCCAGGTTGTATTTAAAGTGAACTACTGTGACGTACAAGAGCCTTCAATAAAAAAACAAAAAAAAACCAAACATGTGACCTGGAGTTGCTTTGATACTGGTAACAAATAATCTATTAAAAATAAAGAGCAAAAGACTGCTTAGTCACAATAACAGGCCAAAAATAAACCCTATGGAAAGCTCATTTTAGCATACCATATGTACATATCACAACATCCGATAATAGTAGGTGCTAAAATGAATACTGTAAAAATAAAGAACCAGTTAATAAATACCAAGTAATAATATGGCAAGAGTTTTGCATTAAAATTAAATGTATTGAAACCCCTTCACATAAACAACCATACCTTGATGTTATTACCTTTGCTCGAACCAAACTTGAAATGATTTAAAAATTAAATATATGTACAGATAAACTAAAATAAAATGTATTTCAAAAGTGGACTGAAATTAGCAAATTAGCAATTAGCAAATGTAAGTATTGTTTCTTAGAATCAGAGAATCAATACTATATATCAATACCTCAGCCAGTATTGACATTTTTTAATATTGATCCACCCATCATTATTCGTACATTTGGTTGTAGACTGTGCAATAAACATTAGGGCTAATCACAATCAAATCTAAATCACAATTTGAATGGATGAAATTAGCTCATCACAAAGGCTGCAATTTTTTAAGTGCCATAATTTTCTACACAAACAGCAATATTCTGTCTTCTGCATAAAATCTGCCAATCTTCTAGTTTAGATCTGCACAAACACATTTTGAAATACATCGTTTTTCAGTTTACATTTCAGACATTGTGTCAGTTCTCTTGGAAGTGTTTAAAATCTTAGCTTTGAACATAATACGGTTATTGAAACACATATGGCATCTTTTCTCAATCTAATAGCAATTCTTGTAAAAAAAATATATAAAAAATTAAAAAAAGAAGCAATTAGACATTTTTCTAAAATTTTGCAGCCCTTAATGAGCATAATATACATTCTGTAAATCTGTTGTCTCAGTTTTACTCTCACAAACACAAACACAGGCTCCTATTCATTCACTAGTGTACTTTGACAGTGAAGGCAATGTGGGTGACGTGTTGCCCAAGAACACAATGACAGTAAAGACTGCAGCACCTGTATTCTTATCCGCCCATGTGCAGACCAGGCCCAGCCCTGCTCAGCTTCCGAGATCAGACGAGATTGGGTATTCTCAGGATGTACGTGCAAATCTGGCTCTTGCCCCCCATCTGCGAGTATGACATCATCACTTGACTAGACTAAAAACTAGACTAAAACTTTGCACAATGTATATTAATGCAAAGAATAATGTTGGAATCATAATAGTGCATAACAAACGTTTGCTGTTTGGCAATCCTCAAAATGCGTACAACACAATATGTGGTATTCAGAAATGTTGGCTCCATCTGACCCACGTGACGATAATACCATATGGCATAAGATCTGGTGTGTAATATAACGCAGACATATTTCCATTGATTGTACCATTTTGTTCAGTTTGTGGCCAACATTTTTTTTTTGTATAAAAGTATATTTTAAAGATATTTATTTTGCATCTGATGAATAGATAATAACAATCCTTGCTTGAAAATGACAATGAAAATCTCTGTAAAAATGGGATTGTTTCGTTTGCTGTGATGTCGTTGATTTTGTTTAGCGGAGGGAGTGTCGTCTGTGTGTTCAGCTGTCTGCAGGTGCTCCGAGGGCCGGGGGACTGATTGACTGCATCAAATCATTCTCACATTTCAAAGTCAAATAAGAGCCACAGGGAAAAAATGTAATTTTACGGTTATTGTTAGTTATCAAACTAACAAATATGAAAAATAATGCACAGCTGTATGTTTTTGACAGGAGGATACGCTTGCTTGCCAACTCTATTTAGGTCGCAATATTCTAAGAACTAAAAAATTAATTATCAGGATAAATTTAAAAGCAGAATGATTTCATTTAAATTTAACCTATAAACTGAGATGTAAAGTGCTTCATCTGACTGTTGTGTCTCTTTAATTTTATTTTATCATTGAAAACATTGGATTTAAAAATACTTATACAATACAAAGACAGTTAAAACGGCAATGAAAGAAACTTAATGGACACATATTACATTTTTAAGCTTTTAACCATGTTATTATGCGTTTTGCTCATCTAAAGAATACCTGGAGTTGAATTTCAAGTTGTATTCATTTTCGCTTGTTTTACTGATCCTGTTTACAAGGTCTTGCTCTTAGCATTCGCTCCATTTTAATTTTCCACAGATAGCTACATCACAGGTAGAAATCATGAGGTGCGCAGTTTTTAAGTCCATGAATCACCGCCAGACTCATAACAACTGCATGACTGTATGAGCATGCCAGGTCACGTTGCTTAAAGGAGTTTTTTTTTTTTTCATACTTCCCACTGTGGCCAGTAAATGGCATTCTAACACCAAATCCAAGTGGGCATCAAATGAATGTGTATTTTCTAAGCATATCACTTTAAGTAAAAAAAAAAACAAAACAAAAAAACAAGAGCATGTTTAAAGGCCAATAACAATTTTTCATTTTTCCAGTGGTTTTCCCTTTAAATAATTGTTAAATCGTGATGTTTCTCCTCGCAATAATTGTAAAACTATAATTGTATGTTCTGAAATCCCTGTGCTCATTCTCCTACCTTCAGCTCTGTTTCCATTGTGAAAAAATATACAAATCTCATGAATATTTTTATATTTGTACTTGTACTGAATCTGTTTGAGGTCCAGTTCAAAGAGAAACTGGTGAGACTCCAGGCCGTGACGCAGGTAAAGTAACATGGCTCACGCAAGATTGATATGTGTATCACTCTGAATTTAAATATCGCGAGAATTCATATGCAGGGCCAGGTTACAGATAAAGTGTGTTTTTTGTAACCTCTCTTCTCTGTAAAAACAACCCTATTATTTTATAGTAGGCCTACTGTATTTGTAAATGAGCCAAAAGTTCAACACCTGCTGCACAAAGTTTTGCTCCTCTCAGTCTTGATAAATCAAATCATCCGCAAGACATTATCATTTACACCCCCCTTAATGTTGGGGAAAGATTGCTCTGTTTTGCATATTCATAAGCTCCCATGCATGTGCTAAATTTGCACTGCGGCCTGAGAGAGGCGCAAATCTCAACTGCACGCGCCTTTTGCTCGAGTTTAGAGCACGCAACCCGTTGTGCACCTGCGCAAACAATTAGTAAATCTGGGCTTTAAAGTATTAAACATACTTTTATACTATTACTATTCAGATTTCTAAAACTACTCTCTTTATAATCAAGAATTATTTTATTATTATTGTGTCCAATTTCCCTTGTGGGTCAAGTTTGTCTGAGTGTATAACTTTTGTTCCTAGAAATCCAATAAAAGTCACTCATGAATACATCCAGATTATTGTAGCAATTAGTTATGTTTCGAAAGAGTAGGATGGCAAGGTATGTGTGGAATTTAATGAACTTAAAAAAAAAAAAAGAAAAAAATGAAAAAAGAAATGTGAGTAATTACTTTCAGCTGACAAGTCTGATGAAATGTTCAGGACTTGTGCGGCTGTATTGTCTATATTTTTAATCACCGCATAACTAAGTGTGTACATCGGGGGAAGGATATTGTGTGATTCTCAATACTTTTAAATAGAACAATTATAAATACACACACTCTATTACGCTCTGTTATTCAAACAGGGTAAGAAATTGCCATAGGAACAAATTAGTCCTACAGGGGCCCTTAATAGCATTTGACAGGTAAACTAAGCACCAATTACTTTTAACTAGTCTAACATTGTACAGGATCATTATACTTTATAATGTACCATTGTAAATATTTTGAATCATACATGGGAGTTAATGATAAACTGCACTAATGTAAAACAAGGTTTTCCAACCAAACATTCTCACATTTCACATTTGCTCACAAAGTTGAACAAGAACATCAAATAGTTGAATGAAAAACAATATTTATATACACCATGAATAGTGTATTATGTGTCATATCACAACAATCAGCAGTTCTACACTGGAGTTCAAAATATGTTCTAATCATGATAAAAACATATCCAGGGCTGATAATGAAAAATGACAATGTACTTTTCTAAATACCACACACTGTGCATGCAGCACACTCACCTCACAGAACTCAGTGTTGGATTATGCAGTAATAATGACATATTAGGCCAAATCTCATTAGGGTAAGGCACAAGCCTGTCTCCAGAGGTCACAGGGTAATCCCAGTTATCGTGTCCCGACCACACTGCCAGCCAATTATCACTAGACAATGAGGAGCACAGGAGCACCAGCACCACAAGCTTATTAAAACCCCCAGAGTACCAATATTTGAAAACAGCTTTGGATATAACATCAAGAAACCTGTCTTTTTTTTTTTTAAACCATATTTGTTTAAAGAAAAGGCAGCGTTATCAACCAAACTAATAGCTTGTATGTGTACAATATTTTGAAATGAACTGTTGCTACATTGCTATTTATATTAAAGGAAAATATGAAGCATTTTTCATACTGTTATTAGCCTTTAAACATAATCATACCTTAAATTTGCCATCGCATGAAACAAAAAAAGGATTTGTTGTATGCAATGAGTGCATCCATTATTATCCAGCATTGTTGACCTTTAAACATGCTCTTGAGTACAATTCCAGGTATGTTTTTGATGAGGGAACAATGATACAATGATGTTGTTATGTCATCTGAACCTGGCAAAAGATCTACAAGCAGGAGGTCGTGCCAGTCATGCCACTGCACCAATAACTTGATTAATTCCAGGTCCTGTCATCAGCCAGTTTTGATGAGAGCAGATTTCAGTGGATCCGCTCTCTCAATAAGATGCAACATTTCCAGACACAAACAGGCCATTGATTAGAGGTGCTCAGGGCCCTGCCTGCAGAAGATCAGTGCTCAGGGACCGGTAATCAATCCTCTAATGCCGTTTGAAACTATTCTCTGCGGCTATGATCCAGTCCTCATTGTGCAGGTACACATACCGAGTGGCACAGGACTCTGTCCACAACACACAAAAGCCCATATGCCCATTATGCCATCACTGGACAAAGTTACAAACATTAACTTAGCACGTGTGGCGGTGATAGGACACTGTCATCTAATGGCATTATCAAAATGAGTGCAGCTCTCCTGAGGCTGACTCTGGTTCCTGTTTGTGGCCAAATCGGATCAGCATAGCACCAGACACAGACATGGCCGGTCAGGAACTCTTGTCTGCACCCACAGCCTGATGGTTCAGTGCAGTTCATCAGGTCTCCCTTAGAATTAATCAGATTTTGTCCAGGAAAGTTATGTAGCACAACGCACATGAAATCATGGTGGGGCCTGAACCTCCTTTCTGTGCAACTTATGAAATTACATCTGGCTTTAGGCAAACAACTACAGCAATGAACTGACTAGCAACAACCTGTGGAGAAAATATCCTTTTCTGATAAAATTTTAAATGCAAAATGAGTGTATATGTCTCCTTTATTTTGATATAATGTTTAAATACAGAAAACTATAATATTTTTCTTTAAAAGTTTGGGAAATTGTATTATTACATATGAACGAAAATAGTTTTCTCATAGCAAGTTGAAAGCATGCAATGCTAGGAAACTTAGTAAGAATATGAGGACAAAGGAAGAAATAAGCAGGTTCAGATTTAGATCTTCACTGTGATTCACAAGGCTGAATAAAGCCAATGGACAAATACCCCTGAGTTTGTCAACAAACAAACCTTGAGCAATGTTTGTTGATCCAGGCAGCACATCCCTTGCATGAATCTGGCTGTGACTCATGTGTTTGGTTAAAGTGTTGTACATAAAGCTTCATTCACATTTAAATGTGTGTGAGAGGGCTTACTTGGGTGTCTGCGTGTCATCCAGGCGGTTGCCCAGCTGAAACTCATGGGACTTGCTGCGGTGCAGAGCGGTGAAGCCGGGCAACAGGTGAATGAGTTTACGGCTGGGTGGAGGAGGTGTTCCCGGAGCCTTCAGCTTGTTGCGTCTCCGTAGTGGGGGGGTGCCAGGGGGGGTCATGGTGTTGACCACCAGCGGAGTCCTTGGAGGGGTGTGGCCAAAGTGTCTCTGACGAGGGGAGGGGGGCAGGGAGCGGTGTCCCGAGTCCAGAGAGGGCAGACCCAGCGTGGGGCTGTCCACAGTCAGCCGCTCAGCATACAGAGGCGGGGGTACAGCCTGGGGGCTGTGGCACATGTGCTGGCTGTACTTGGACTGGACTTTAGGGCTTTGGGAAAGCTGGAAGCGAATCCACTGACTGGCTTCAGGCTGGCACACTGGAGTGTTCTCTTTCCCCGTGTCAGAGGTCGGCCACTGGATGGACCAATCCTGCTTAGCCTGGTTTCCTGTGAAGAGATGATACTCTTTAAAAGCCTACTTTTTATCTGAGATTCATAATTAACACAACATAAAATTACTTTAGCAAGCATTTTTCATGCAATCTCAAAATACAATACAAAATGTATTTATTCACATTTAGATACACAAGCATAAGCTATTAGAGCGCTGTAGGACACTGATGCACATGTATTTGTTGAATGATATGAGAAGCAGATTAAGCCTGAAGACTGGATGGACCAGAGCTGAGGAGAGGTGCCAAAACAGCAGTGCAAAAGCGAGTGAGTCATCGGCACATCCAGCAATCAAAACTTTGATGAATGTAAAAAGAAGAGTAGAAGAAGAAGGAAAGCAGCCAAAGTGAGTGTTTTGGAGTTCAGATAGACAGTACTTTACCTCCGTTATTGTGCAATTTATCCTCCTCAAGTTGTTCTTTGGAAAGACACAAAAAGAACGTTTATTGATCGATCATAGACACAGCTGAAATAGCTTGAAAACTCCACTTGTCTATGCCTCTGCAGCTATGCATAGCAAAGAGGACGTGCAGCACACAAAGCTTCATATTGGTTGAATTGATCAGCATATGCTGTTTTTCAAGCTCAATTGAGACTGACTCTTCAGTGGTGCTGCTGACCGCAGAGGCTCTATTTATGCAAAATCACTCAACAACCCGGCCATTTTCCTCACACTAGTGTGTCATTATTATTCTTCCCTGTGACATTGTCTCCAAGGAAAAAAAAAAAAAAAACAACAACTTCAAACACAACACCAACTTCCTAAACATCTAAGGACCCTCAGAAAACATGTCTCATATATGTCCCTGGAGGAACTGGAGAACTGGGGGCTAAACGCCTTTAGTCTTTGTTTTGAGAAAACGCAGAACGTCTCAAGAGACAATGCATAAATGCATTTTCATTATATACGTTAAGATTATTACAAAACAGGAAATAGACAGCACCAATACTTTCATTTGGCAAAAAAAAAAAAAAAAAAGAAACCAGTCAACAGAGACCGTACATAATTAATTAACATAATACTTTGGAGTCTGCCATGCCATAAAACACTGTGGATTTAACATGAACAGGTTTTATAATGAGGTTAGGGGTCTATTTCATTTTAGTACTTAAGAAGCTCAAAATTACTGCTTCTTCAATACATGAAGGATAGAGGTTTGATTCAGCTGCACACAGCTGTAATTCACACCCTGGATATTAGTCAGTAGGGCCTCTCCAGTCAAGCTGTGCCTGCACTCACTGTCCCTGATCCAACCCTTAAGAGAGACATGACGATGGGAGACACGAGCAGGACACAAGAGACCCGCAATATGTCGAGAACAATAATACTCAATCAAAAACGTTTACAACAAACAAAAGAACTAGTACAAAAACAAAAAATAAAGGAACTTTAATTTGACCCCAAGTAAAATCTAATCAACTGCCACAGAGGAGTCCACGGCACTGAGAATGAGACTCCAGATGGGAGCACCAAAAATCAGACATAGCTGTGTGTCTGACACATAGGCGGCCATTTAATAATGAGTATTGGAATTATATGTAACTAATTTGACCTTTAATCTGATTATTCATTTTTCTTTGACGATGATGATAATAGTGATTCTTTGAGATGCCAGTCCCATATGCAAATCTAGGTTGCAATAATCTTAATCTCGTGCTGCTGTTCTGGTATTTTGTTGTAACATGACATTTATCACTGCTCCAGCCCAGTGTGTCATCCATCTGTAATAATCGTGCGCAATATAGTATCATCATGTTTTTCTTTGCTCTATGAAAAGACTTTGAGTCTATTGAAAAGCACTATATACATCGTATAATGTGAATAACCAACAGTGCAATTTTCTAAAATTACTTTACCTGGCATTTATTCTGCCATATGCTACACTGTACATAACCATGGAGCCACTTATTGTACATTATAGTATTGTAGCCTTATATATTTGCTCTACCTACACAGTGTGTTTGATTTAAGTCTATTTACAAAGTTATATATCTTTATTTTTTATAGCATTTATCTCCTGCTGTTCTTGAACTGTGCATTGCAAAACTGGAATTTCCCCATTGTGGAACAAATAATGGTTCTCTTATCTTCTCTTCTTCATTGTGGGACAGATAATGGTTCTCTTATAGTATTTTTTCCACAGATTTCATTAGAGACATTTCATCCTCCCAGGTAACAAAGAAAATTGGTCCACATTTTCTTTAATAATTCGTTAAAATTATATAGATCTTGCACTTTCTCCAGCCAAATGCCTTCAAATGCTCTGTTCCTGTTCGCTAAAACAATATGGCTGAATCACGGTAAACTTGTCATCTCCGGTGATAAAGGCAAAAGGCCCATCCAGACCCCATTAACCCTAACCCGGTTGTAATGTGCAGCGATGCTTTGAGAAAGACAGATAACAGCTCATAATAGCACTAATTACCTCTGAATGTGTGTGGCTTCCTTGGGCTAAATGGCAGTGAAATGCCAGTGGACGTTAGGCGCTCAATCTCACTTCCACTATAAACAGGATTTGGTAAAAGGGCAACGCCTGTGTTCGATAAAGGAGGTGTTCTTGTTTTATCTCTGATGGGCTTTTGACTTTGAGCAACTGTGAGCATTCTTAGAGTAATCAGTAGGACTCAAAGTTACACTCAGCTAATTAGTTAACAGCCATTAAAGACCGCCTAGTGCTCAGGAAGATGGCTGTCGAGATCCGGTCAATGTTTGTTCCGCATGAGGCTACTTTCCTGATTCACCTCCTGTAGTTTGTCCTTCGTTTTCAAGCTCTCCGTCTTCGATCACCTAACACTTGATCTCTGTTTGTTTCTGACATTAGGAGTTAATTAAGTGTCTCAATGTGTAGACGGCAGCCCTGGGATTATTTTGGTCATACAGTTCTGCAATTAATCAAACTTTAATCAAGACTGAGCTTCAGTCATTTCTATTAGTCAAGGATCAGTTTGGGGCAAGTGGTTTGAGCAGGACATAAATGGCCAAGATTAAAGTCTATGTTCGGAATTTGATATTTAAAGCCATTTTATTTGTTTAAGTAAAAAACTATTCAATCTAAAATTGTGATTGAGCAACATGGGGGGGGGGGGAGTAAAATTGTGATTTATTTGATTTGTTTTGACCCCACCTTATTAAATACAAGGTTCGATAGGCTCAGCCATATGACAGTTAAAATTGAATATTGAATCCGTGATCTGATTTTGGTCATCTTGGTCAGCGTTCATCATGTTCTGGGTGAATTATTGTTGTCAAAAAGATAAAAAATATTAAACAAAATGAAATATAGCAAAACATACCATGCCATACAAATGAATACAAAAAGACACTCTTTAACAGGTGTCAATACGAAAAGATTACATGAAATGGACAAAGTTCCTTGAAAAGACCTTTCCTGAGTAGCTAAAAGAATTAGGAAGAACACCTGATAAAATTAAAGATAATTAGTATTTTGTGTTTTCATTTTTTGTATTGGCAAGACAGTATTGAATATCAAACATTTTCTCTGATATTATGAATGAATATGAATTCTCAAAAGCAGCTTACTTACTTTAGTTATCTGCAATTTAAACATACTAAGTGAACATGAAATGATTTGTGATATTGGCTCTATGAAAATCAAGTATTTATTTTGCCTAACCCCCACCCCAAGGAAATGGAACATGTATAACAAAATATTGAACAGTCATATAAAGAAAATCTAAGTGCTGCTGCTTCCCTGTGACTGCATGTGGACATGGGTTGGAAAATGTGTATATTGTTGCGCAAAAAGCTCCCGCCTGCCTCTAAATTGTATGACTCATCCTCTGTGCATCTCATGGGCTGCAGAAATCAACTTTCTAATTAGTTTTTTTTACACTGCAAATGCAATGTTTTCAGCTTGTGAAATGAAGAGATGTCCACATTTGCCAATTTCAACATAATGCCTTATGACTCATAAAGTGGAACATCATATTCTCTTGGGATTACCATAATTCTTCTGCACATCCTTACACTGCACATATGTTTGTATTGTGGCAAAAATGCTTCCCTGAGGATACAAACACCTTGACTCACAGCTGTTTTTATGTGTTTTGGTCCCTAAATCCTAACATGTTTTGCACAAAGCATTAAATACAGATAGGAATTTTCGATTATCTCTATTCAAAAAATTCCAAAAACCTAAGGAGATTTCAAGATGCTACTTATTTGAGTTAGCGTTCACTTGAAAGTCTTCTGATGCTGTGTGATAAATGTGTTTACCAGCAATGACTGGGCGATGTGAAGCGGAAAGTGGTGCCCTGTTCTAAATCTGCATATGAATATGAAGTGGGCTGCCTGCTACATGTGTTTCTCAGAGCTGAAAGGGCCACTCGTCGACAGCACTGAGGTGATGTAGCTGCAGTGTACTCGCACATGCAGCCGGGCCAATGTTAGCGAGCCCATTATTGTCTTTGTGGAGCGGGACCCTGCCTTTGGAGTAGCACAATGAAGGACAAAGCGGTGCACACAAGAACAGAGACACATGAAAATGAGGAAGGACTAACAGAGAAAACAACATACACAGGGAATAATGCAAAACTATATGATAATAATTGTTTTACAAGAGACACATCAGTATTAATACAGTTTTGATCTATATTGAGTGGTTAGTATCTTTAAGTGAGCATACATATTTAACAATGGAATTTATAATCTTGAGCATAATTTTCCGTTTATTCTGACGAAAAGGTCCAATGTGAGTCCAAATGAAGTTCAAATACGTGAGTTTTTCACTTTAAGTGTAATTTAAACAGTCTAATTTGATTTCAACTTGATATAATATGATTAAAAGTGAAATCCACATGATGTCTAACACATTACAAGAAATGAGGCTGTAAAAGAAGCAGTGCAGTCCGTTAGTAGTTTATTGGCCCTTGTGATTACATCATACTAAATAAGAGTTGTATAAGGTAAGAAGTCTGCATATTTAAAAAAAAAAAAGATCTGATTTACTAAAGAGTATGTGGGAGTTAAAAGTAGATCTGTTATTAAACATTTATCTAAGGTTGAGGTTCATCTGTGATGTGCCACTGCCCTCTTTTGATCAACTAGTGAAATTATAAGACAATGTTACAACCATCGGACGCGTCCACAGTAGCATCATAATACATTTTGGTCACATATTTTCAACCGCCATAATTGTTTGAATGTGTTACATCTCGTTTGTGATAACTGGTAATTGTGACAGGCCTGAATAAAACATCCATTGGTCGTACCATTCTTATCAGAAGGATTGAAAGGAGCTAAATGTAATTTTTCAGGTAGAGGGTAAGCCACCTGCTTGTTTCCATGGAGATGTTATAGCTTTACCAGGAATGTTTTAACGTATGGCATTTTATCTATGCATTTGTTAAATTACAATTGTTTAATTGGTAAACAATACCCTGAATAACATGCATTCTTATTGTGAGTGGAGGCGCCTCTCCACAGATCTGACCTGTAACTTGTCACCTGCTTGTCTCCAAGGATTTAGATATATTTAATGCCATACTGTTGAACAATCCAGGCAAAGAAATAACAATTACATGAGTAAGTAGGCACCACAAAAAAGTTACATAGTGCACCTATAAATAAATGTGAATCTGAATAATACAGTATATCATAAAGCTAACCCATGCAAGTGGTTACACAAAATAGATACTCCATCCATCTAAATGTGTGGTCTCTGATGCCACCTGGTGTACAGTTGCAGCACTGCAGCCAAACGCTTCAGATTCTCTCAGAACATAAACTATGATAGGGGTATTCCAGGTCTAAAATAGGTCTATCTTTATTACCAACTACCATTACCATTAGGGCTGCACATTATGTCACAATTGAATCAAAAACATAATTTGAGTTGATGCAAACTGCAAGGGTTGCAGTGCAGTGAGTGTAATAAACTATAATTTAAACACAACTGTAGATAGTAATTTTATCAGTATGGTTTTGAATGAAAAGTAAATAAATCTTTAAAAAATGCTGAAATAGCTGTTGGCCAATGTCAGTTTGCCAAGGAGTTTAAAGTATCCCACAGACACTGTTGTGGTCTTGTTTGGGACTGAAGGATATTGGAAAAAGATACTTAAGCATTAAGATTTAATATGATTTTTTCTACAACCCTAAGGCAATAATAAACGGAATATTTTTTTTTTTCCAGAACCACATCTTTGAAGGGGGCGGAACTGTTGAGCTCCATTGCAAATGCCATAGTTTTGTTTCCTTTTTTATGAAATGCACTTTGAGGTAACTACTTTTGTCAAACTTGTGCTGTTAATAAATGTATAACACAAGGAATATCACTGAATGTGAACTGTGGGCAGAGTTAAAACGACCCTTTTGAATGCATCAGCATGATGAGTTTATTTAATGAGTGTTTTCTCACCAAGCTGCTGAGCCTTTCGGAGGCAGGACAGTGACGCGTTGAGTCGGGCACACTCCTCTTCACTTGCTCCAAAAGTCTGCAGCCGCTCACAGACCTGCTCCTCACTCATGTCCAGGAGGGACTCCAGGGTCACCTCGCCTGGTCTCATCTCCTGAAGACACACAGCACATGGTCACAGATGCTGTGCAATGAGGCTGGGTTAGCAAGGTCACATATGTTGGGTTTCCATGCTTGTTGGGGACACAATATGACTTCATTTTCTAGTGAATCCTAACCATAGTTACTATATAATTACTTACAGATGCACATCCGTCTAAGTTTGATCAAATGGTAAGGAAATAGCATACAAACAAAAATAAAAGTGGGGTCACCTCTATGACCTCCTTTCTCAGGTTGACAATGCGGAACCAGTGTCCGAGACGAGGGAAGTCCTCCAGGTCTGCACTGCGCTCCTCTAAGGCCACTTTGCACTTACAGGACAGCTGGCGGCTGAAGTATTTGACCAACTTCCCCTGGGAGAAACACAAGAAACACATTGTCACAAAACTTTCACAACATTTCACTCCTTTGTGCACTTTATACCTTATACTTGATATTGTATTTTTTACTACCATGTTTATTTATCCTATTTTTATTGCATGTGCCTATTTCTTTCATACCTGTCCTAAACTGTGTGTTGCAACAGTGGAATTTCCCCATTGTGGGACTAATAAAGGATCTCTTATCTTATCTTATCTTATCTTATCTTTAGGACAGGTATTTAACAATCAAATAAATACATGTGAGGCGACAAGCACTATGTTTTGTGACAATCTAACCAAAATGCGAAAAATCCCTCAGTCATCCAGGAGTGTTCCATTGTAGAAAAGGTTTCAAAGGTCATCATCTGGACATTGTTTTGAAATCAAGATGTTTCGACTTCCATCTGAAAGTCATTTTCAATCGATCAATCAGATTAACTTTCGGATGGAAGTAGAGTCTTGAGTTTCAAAACAGTGTCCAAATGACAAACTTTGAAACCTTTTCTACAATAGTGCAAATATGAATACATTTTATCCAAATTTGAAAAATACTTCATAGAGATAAAACATTTCCCTCCGTCTAAATGTGTGGTCTCTGAGGCCACCTGGTGTACAGTTTACACCACTGCAGCTGAACTCCTAAGAGTCTCAGTGGTACGGTTCACATAGTACCGCCTAAAAAAAAAAAAAAAAAGATTTGACATTCTGTGTACCACCAGATATAAACCAGGTCTATAATTGGGGTATTTCAGATCTAAAATTGGATGACACCATTACTATTAAGGCTGCACAACACAGTATATCGCAAATGAATCAAAAATGTAATTTGAGTGGATGCAATTATTAAATCACAAAGGTTGCAATTATTTAGATTAATAGAATGTCCTCTGCAAATAATAAAATATCCAAAGTATTTAGTTATAATTTAGTTATAATTTCAATGAAACATGAAACTAAGGTAGGTGGAGGAGAACAGAAATGAATGACATGTAAACACAAAATAATGTTATCTTTTGAACTAAATATTGAATTAACTGATGTTGACTTCAACTCAACCAAAGCTGTAGCTCATGGTTCGAAAAGTGGAAGTTGCGAGGCAACTGAGGTGGGGGTTGTGGAGATGAGTTGGAAAATACAATTACAAAAAGGTAATTCTATTTTTAATTGATGACCAGTTATTTAAGTGAAATTAGGGCAAATAACACAATATGATGTCAACTGCCGATTGAAATCATCACAGACGTACATTTCATTTTTGCAGTAGTTATTTCAGGGGTCCCAGCCTGAAAAGACACCTGCAATGACTTCTAGTTATACCTGATTTCTACAGCAGTGGGTGCTCTTGACATGCTTATTATTTAAATATGTTTTTCCTGATATGAAAACATATATTGCTCTTTGACCAAATGTGCATTGCTCAAACTAATAGAGCACAAGGGTTAAACTGTAACTCAATGTACCTCACAAGTAGAAAAGCTTCAATGAAATACAGTTATGTAATTATTTATATGTTTTCTTTTAAATACAGAGATTTAAGAAAAACATATACATAAATGGATGTAAAATGTAATATGTTTATGTTAGCAGACTGGAAGCCCATGTAGTGTTAGAGTGTTCAGAGGATGGGCTCAGAGGAAAGCTGTTTTAGCGACTGGATGTATATGATTATGGAGAGACAGAGCAGAGTCTCGTAACACACCAAGATTCTGTGCACAATCTTTAGTTTTGAGTGAAACTCAAAGTTTTGCCTTTTTTTGTTTCCAAATACAACAATCTCAGTTTTATCTTGGTGATCTTGGTTTTTAACATGGGAAAGTCAAAACGGTCCAAAAGTTAAGCATGTTCTCTGGCATGAAGTTTTTTGATCATTATCAACACAAATGTTAAAATTCCCGCTATGATAACATAATTATGATCAGTGCAGATAACAGTAACCGATAATCTAACTGTTACCAGCAGCAACAGGTAACATTTAAGTAAGAGTTATCATTTTGTTGAAGAAAGTTTGCACTTTATGGAATTGATTGGTGTTATAGGTGATAACTTTGATTCCCAGCAACTACTAGACTTGTGCACACACAAACTTTGGTTAATCAGTGTCATGTGACTCCTGAAACTCAAAGTTGTGCGCCAGAAGTAATGCTAACTCACCCAGGATTCTCTAAAATGGACATTGAAAGTGGTGACAGAGCAGAGGTGGATAAGTTGGACATGCGTGGATTTAGCAGAGGAAAACCTCAATCATTTGGATCATTTATATGAGGCAGACGTGAGCTGCTATAGAGGAGGAGAAAAGAGGGGCTGAGAGTTTGTTTAGCACTTCAGCTGTGTAAAAGTAGTGTGTATACCCTTTGTGTATTATTAATCTGATGTTTAGGCATGAATATTAAGCAGATGCTTTCACTTTCTGAAAAAAAAAAAAAAAAAAAACTAAAATAGAAACTTTTAGCCCAGTTGCTGTTTCCAGCGTCTCCTCTGCTCCTTTTCATTTGCGGCTGAACTCTGTGTCTAAATTCAGGCATAAAATTTAAACATGTTGGAAAGAGTGCAACAAGAGATGACAAAGTGACAAGACATGACTGAAAAAAAAATCAGGCAAAAAAACCACATAGTGTGTCTTCATCTTAATTTCCTAATTCTCTAGGTCTTGGCCACTTCACGTGGTGCAGGTCAGCTGCACAGAGTATATCCAGGCCGATGCAGTGTGACATATATCAGTGATAACTTCAGGCTATAAAACTGGTAGTACTGGAAATTCTGAAACAGTGGTGACCCCATATTTTTTAAGATTAACCATATGTCATTGAAACGTTGCAGAGGTTGTCATTTACACCCTGTTTTCAAAGTAAAGACCTTTCGACTTCCATCTGAAAGTCATTCTCAATCTGAGGAACTGGTCTAAGAACTCAGATTTTATACTACTCAGACCTGTTCGTCAGAATGTGAATGAATTTCAGATGGAAGTCAAAAAGTCTTGATTTTCAAAACAGTTTCAAGAGGACTACCCCTGAAACATTTTCTACAATGGAACACTCCTGGATGAATGAGGGATTACAACAATTTAACCATAAATTCTATAATTTGTATTTATTTCAAAAGGAAGCTTGTATCATTTTAGCTGCAACACTTAAGAAGCGCTATAATGTGTTTAATTAAGTAAAAAAAGGCTTTTGATATGTTGTAAAAAGCTTTATTTAATTACAGTAGATTAAAGTAGATTTTAGCCTTTATTGTCCCCGTAGGGAAATTTGTCCTCTGCATTTGACCCATCCCTCTATGCCACTGGGGCATCCTCCCCGGAGCAGTGGCCGCTGCCTGGGGGCCCATCTCCAGAACTATGTGCTAGCCTTGGTCAGGACAACCTTCACTGGAAGATTTTACCTGTGGTGCATGTTTTGGGTTTAGGTTATTAGTGAACATTTTTGAGGCTGTACAATACATTCATTTTTCAAGATTCATTTTACTTAAGATGTGGCCAAATAAATCAAATCAAATACTTAGACCCCAGTAACCTTGTAATAGTGAAATTCTACTAAAACATATATTTAAATAACCAAGGCAATAGAAATATGAATTAGAAATCTAATAAAATTAGAAACTGGGCATTGAAATGGGATTGTGGGCTAAGTATTGTTAAGTTCTTTATGTGTAATTAGGCCTATGCATCTAAGTTGTACGAACGAAATGATGCCACCGTAGTTAGAGTCCAAATATCTTACTGCCTCTCCTTTAATTTGATTCCAAATTCAAATTCTCTTTAGCTGATTTAGATGATTTACTTTTGTAAACCAGCTATACATATATATATATATATATATATATATATATATATATATATATATATATATATATATATAGCACACACACACACACACACAAACAATAGGTAATACTCCAGCTCCAGCCAAACCTGGAGTCCCTGGGTCCCTGCACAGTGCTTACTGCTCTGACTTGTTGCCCTAGCGTCATTGAAGGATTGAAGGATAGGTCAAATGCAGAAGACAAATTTCCCTCATGTATTACAATATTGTGGTTGGGAATGGGTAATTGTTGTAGCTTTTCTTAACAGACAGTCCAAAACTGACACCTACTTTACACAGCCATTACCCAGGTGTGTGGAGGTGTGAAGTAGGCAGGATCTCAACTCCTCCATCTCAGGCTTTTTAAATACTTCCCTGTGTCTTGTACCATTGTTGTTCACACTTTTAAACCATCAGTTCTTGTTCCTATCTGTATTTCTTTGTTGCAAACAGCTTTTTGGATTGATCCCTCTCCAAAGGCAGAAATTAGAAGCGGCTTCTCATTGAAATGCTACTCTAACTGTTACACACAAGAGCTGTATTGACAACAGCGTGCCCTGTTTACAGTACAGACGGCACCACCACACTTGTGTGCCATGCGTTTGAAGCTCTACAAAGCCCTCACACAAAGATCATTAACCATGTATCCCAGGGAGACTCTCCACAATGCATAATGATATTAATGGAAACCTGTATACTACTTCAGCCAAGTAGTCATATACAGTGAGTGTGCTGTTTCATCAAGCTTTTGACAAGAACAAGGTCAGCGCATGGACCCAAAACACTACAACTGAGGCAAAACTACCTATAAGTTAAAAATAGCCAGGTGGTCGGAATCTCCCGCAGAAAACAATAGAAAGACAAGGACCTGTCTTGTCGCTGATGTCAAAGCTAGTTCTAATATGTATTGGTCAAAATAGAAATATGAGGATAAAGTTACTGTTTGGAGAAAAAAAAACAATAGGGCGCAGTATATCTACAGTTACTGGTTACAGTCAGGAGAGTAGACAGAGTAAAGGCCGTCCAGTATAGGGTTGCTTAAAGAGTTACCCGACATAAAATGTAAAATTACAAAAAGTACGCTGTTCTGCATTACAAAAGTACAGGATTAGGTATTCATTATAGAGTACTGATAGCTGATAGATGTAACTAGATCAACACATCAGTCCACAACAATATATTACATTTCTAGCCAAAAGTAAAAGGGACTGCAGATGGAAATTAGCTGTTTAGCTAGAATCTGGTACAGATCATCTCTGTCTTACGAGCGTAATGTCTCTGTACACTGTCCCTTCAAATACTAAATAAATAAATAAATAAAAGTGTAAAACAAAACATTTGATGAAAAGCTCTGTCTGCATTAAGTTTAGTAAAGGCTGCGTTCAGTTTCTATAATTTGATTATGTCCTAATTTTCAGGTGGAGGTTCAGAGCTACTATAACACTACGGGAAATCACTGTTTTTGAAAGAAATATCCGAACTTATGATTAGGGCAGCACGATTTGAGAAAAATATCTATTATTGTGATTGCAATTAGATTTGCGATTGACGTTTTAGTAATAGCATTCTTGTTGAAATTCATGTTTTAGACTTGTCCAGGAGAACTGAGAAAACATGGAAAGATGAAATGACAAATCATAAATTTCAACATGTTTGTACAGATCTAAACTACAGGATTAACAGTTTTTAAGTAGAATAAGACACAATATTATGTTGTCTGTGGAGGAAATCACTTAAAAATTGCATCATTCGCAGTTTGCCAAATGCGTCCATTCAGATTGCGATATTGATTCGATTGAGATTAATCTTGCAATCCTACTATGATCCCAAATGTTGAGCATTATTTATCAGGCTTATGTTCCAAAAACTTGCTATACTGTTGTTAAGGCTTAAATGACAACAATCATGTCTTTGGAATTGAAAAGTTGTCCTACATTCTGAAGTTGTGTGCTGAAGCAAAAAGTGGATGAGCCCAGTAATCGGGGAGAAATGAACTATAAAACAGGTCAACAGATCTGCAATCTGACAGTTTAACAGCAAATTCCACTATTCATGGGTTTCAGAATGATGACAAATTAAGACCGTTGCCATAGCGGTTAACACTTTAGTGCGTAACGTGAAACCCATGAAGAAAATTTCCAAGTACTGAAAATCTGATATAAACACTAAGGGCGTAACAACAAAAATTTTCACGAGATGAGACAGGTCATGAGATTGGGTTTGCGACACGACATGAGAACGAGATTTTCATTTTAATTTCATTTAAATTTAAGTTGTATAAAAAATAAGAAAAAGCAAGCTTAATAAACTGCTTTCCTTTGGTAAGTTTTCTGTATTACAAAGGATATATATTATTCTATAATAATATTATTAAATAATATTTTTTCCAGGAAGGTTATTGTACTCTTCAGTAGTTGCACTGCAAAAACAATGCATTAAATAATTTTCATGAGATTACTCTCTGGGTGCTCGCACAATCATGAGACATTTCAATCTCGTACCACCCCAAATAAATACTAAAACTAGTATTGAAACTGGACACCCACATATTGCTTTAAAAAACGCGACTCATTTGACCTTTCCAGAGCCATTTTATTGTGTTCATATCAGAACTAGATGACATGGTGACGTAAAGAAAATACTATTCTGTGTCTAATTGCATGTTTTATTATCGTTGTGGTATTGAAATCGGTATTGAGTATTCAGTCTTTTTCTTATTGTCAAAATAGAGTTTGAAATGTTTGTAATGACATTACTGTAATGACAGGTTAAATGACACATTTCACTAAAACATATAGTTAACATCGTTATATTTAAGATTTTGCTTAGTTTGGGACTTTTGGTGAAGTTTATCATTTTATTTGCATGTGCAGCCGATGTGTTGTCTTACTATTTTACTGTAAAAAAGGGCCAAAGCCCTTCATATTTTAATCATATATTATACTATATTATATTATGACTCTGGATTGTCTCGTTACGCATGATCAGAGTTTTCAGTTTACTTTTTACTATTGTTTTGGCTCATATCTCTCGATGAACGTTTTGCGCTGCGGCCAAAAAGCATGGAGGATTTGATTAATAACAGTTGATTTTTTAGCCCAAATGATCATAGGAAGTAAGATATTTTTTACAGCAAATCTAGTAATTCCAACACTATAATCTCAAAAACATCACATTACATTGTGATACAGACCTAATATTAATTTCCGTTGCCTTTTTACAGGTACAATGGTTGGCTTTGTCAAAGACAAAGACTGTATTGATCACCAGCCTATGGCCCACCACCTTGAATATATTTCAATATGTGGCCCTCAGTGAAAAAAAGTTTGGACACCGCTGCTCTAACTGGGTAGCAATGGCTTGTCTTAAGTTGTCAACACAAAGCATTTATTGCTTGCAGGCAAAAATGTGCCCAAAGTTATTCAAATAGTATAGCTGAAGTAAACGTGTCTTCTCTTATGATAATTCTGTTTTTGACACGCTCAGCAATCAAAAATGTATTGCACACACAGTCTCACCATTTCAAGTTGTTTTACTCTTTTTTAAGCATTGTTCATTGTTCATTTTAGACAGAGACAGGAGCCTATATGTGCCAAACATTGTTTTATAACTAAACATGATTTCTGGGAACATGGATAGAAGGGACCTGATTTGACTCTCTATTTGTAGTTGTGAGTGTTGTGATGGGATGGCCCATGTACACAGACAATCACTGTTGAGTTTATGACAACCTTATCTCTCTTAATGCTATTTGTTTTCATCTCCTGGGGCACCATTATGGACATTCTTGCAGGCCTGTGTCTGCTGTACGCTCTTGTGAGTGGTCAATGACATTATCACACTTTATGACATATGTTTTGATGTGCTTTCATTGGCGAGGGGGACTGCTTCAGCGCTCTAAGTGTTTTTAAAGATCCCACACGTCAAACACCAGCCATGGGTAATCTAATAGCCATTACGTAACCCAATTTTCGGAATACCACCGGGCCAATTAAGCAGATAAGGATATTTGGTGATTTGAGTGATGTGGCCTTCTTGCATAACGCCTAGGCCTGGCTATACGACTATAGCTCCAGATGCGCAGCCTGAACTGGCACACAGAGGATGGAGTGAAAACACGGCATCGACTCCGCTGCCTCTCATCTTATTCTGATGGAGAAGAGGAACCTCAAAACTCCCTCGCCACCTGCAGAATGCGCAAGTCCATAACAGCCCACTGCAGTCCCGTAGCCTCTGATTTATAGCACTGCACAACAGACACAGCTCAAAAGGCACACATTAGGCACTGTGGAGAGGTTTGTTGGGGGAAACAGGTAAACAGACATGCACAGTGACCTCGATACAGAACAGATTCCCAGCTGAATTGGAAGACGCACTTACACTTTCACAATGCGCGCGGGGCTTACCTCCAGCGTCCGGATCTCTTTTTGTGTCAAGTCGTTGGATGTGGCACATTTGGTCCGTAAACCCTCCAAACTAGAAATGCTTATGTCTATCATGTTCTGCACCAACTCGCACTGCTGCAAAGCTTTCTGCAAACTAAGACGCTGCTCCTCGCTTTTGGTCATCTCCTCGTTCATAGTTTGCGAGCAGTGGTCGTTATTTTCCCTTTGCACTTTGAAAAAAAAAAAAAAACAACAACAACAAAATAAAACAAAGCCCCCCCTCCCCAGTGGAAATTAAAATGTGTTTCGGAAAGGAAACCTGCAGGACGCCATGGATCGAGGTGTTGTGGGTTTACAGACGCGGTTTGAGCCGTGACACAGTCGACTCCATTGCAACAACAGTGCTCGTAGTTCCTGCTGTTTCATCAAGGTGTCTCTGCTTGTAGCTAAATCAAACAGAATGTGAAGAGAGAGAGCGGCAGGCTGCTACGCGGTTCGCCACAGCATCCATGGGGTGGCCCTCGGTTTTACATCGAACAAAAGCGCAGCGTTGGGGCGCATCTTAGCCCGCTGTTTAAAGGTGCTGATGCGAGGTACTCCCTGTATCCCTTGGCAGCAGCTGCATCCCGGTTTGCTCCCACCACACCGACATGTTTCCTGTCAATCAAATCCACAGCAACAGCATCGCATTGCCCAGGCTCCACCGTGAGGGGCCGCTCTCGCGAGATCAGGGAGCCCACTGTCTCTAGGCCTGCGTGAGCACCTGTCAGGGCAGGGATGCTGCAGATGCGAAATCACAACATCCCCAAAGCTAAATTCAGTCAAAGAACCCCCCTTTTACCTCCTCCAAACTTTAAATTATAGGCTAAGAAAAAGGCCAAAAAAAATAAAATAAAATCCTCCAACACCCTTCAAATTCTAATCTAGCATATGTCCTGTGTATATATATATATATATATATATATATATATATATATATATATATATATATATATGCCATTTTTTAACATCAGTCTGAACTTTTTTTCTTCTTTTCATTTCTAAAACAGCTACTTGCACCTTTTGTATGGATTACTTATAGAATACAGCTATTTTATTGTTTATTGTATGTTTTGTAGAACCTGTAGTCACAACTGTATGTTGTGTCTGTTTATTGTTTATTGTCTATAAATGTAATTGTATATGTTATGTTGTAACAATAGTTTCAACGGTTTGTAAAGCGTTTTCAGTGCCTGTTAGGTGGGAAAGCGCTCTATAAATAAAAATCATCATCATCATCATCATATATATATATATATATATATATATATATATATGTGTGTGTGTGTGTGTGTGTGTGTGTGTGTGTGTGTGTGTGTGTGTATATATAACTCCCGTCCTGAGTTAATATATTTTTGCATTGTTTGTTGTCTTAAATGGTTAATTCATGAGTGTGCAGGGCTCTTTTACTTCGATTTTGAGTTCATGTAGGCCTATGTAATGCATAGGCTAAATTTTATTTACTGTATTCAATCAAAAAAAAAAAAAAAGTCACAATATTTAAACAGGTTCAACAGTGACTTGTACACTATTTGTAATAATAGGCTAATAATAATCAACCACAACCAATTAGTCTAAATAAAATTCAATTAATGGGATTCCACTTTTATTGAATAGTTTTCATTTGCTTGTATTGTGGTTTTAATGCATTTTTTTCTGTTCTGTAGTTTGAATTTAATTTGTGTATGAACCATGTTTTTATGCATGCCTTTTTATATATTTTTTTATATTTTATTCATTGCTTTATGTTGCACCTACGCCGAAGCAAGTTCCTATGTTTGTGAATTTCACTGACAATGGCAATAAACCGCTTTCTGATTCTGATTCTGATATGCAACATTTTGAGGACTTTTCCCATTCAAAGATTATATACTATTTTGTTTTAAATTGTTAATCACATGGGCAACAGTCCTAATGTCTCATCATGCTCAAACACATGGAGCCGTCTATTGTATTATATTGTATTGTGCAGTGGCATTCTGGCAGATAAAAATAAGGGATATACAAAAGGGCAAAAACAAAAACATTTGCTCATATGCAAGTATATGTGCTCATTATAAAATCAAAGTGTGAATTTTGTCCAGGAATTTCTGATAACAGCAACAAAAAAACAAAAACAAAAAAAAACTATTTAAGGAATAATAGCCTTCTGATATTTACATCATTGATTACTGAACATCGATAAATATATTTATACCCGAGGGGCAATTCAAGGACACTGAGCATTTAAAATACAACACTTAAAATAGCCCACACAGGCCATCTGCACATATTATTTTGAGTTATTTTATTGAAGAGCTTTATTCCTGCTTGCCCCGCCCATCTGCACGCTCATTGGTGATGCGTAATGACATAGGACGCAACATTTGTCATACAACGCGCCAAACCAGCTTCCTTAGGCTAACATAATCATACACACGGGTCTTTTGTCTTTTGCCTTATTTGACATTACACTGTAGTTGGACTATGGCTTCATCGAGCAGTAAAGCGTCCCAACAGACAAGGAATTTACCTTGGTGAGTCAAACGTCTGCGGAGATCAAAGACGCACTTAGCTTAGCTCAGTAGATGCTAAGCGTCTTAGCCCCAGTGTAACTTCAACTGTTTTCCAGGCTGTTGTTTTGTTGACATTGTAGCACCGTTGTAACATACTGATTGTATTACTTTTTTAAATTGCGACCGGTAAATAACTCGAGTAACTACTCACAATGTTTTCAATGCGATATTAGGAACATTTGTGTCCTCATCTTAAAGGTGCACCATGTAACTTTACTGGTGGATAGATAATCTGCCATCTTGTTGTGTCCATGTAGATCGCATGGCTTTGTCCAGAACGTCCCACTGTATGACATTACATCCATTTATCTCCATGGAAATGAAGAGATGACGCTACTAGGCCAAGTTAGACCTGTAGAAAGGCAACCCCCTTACAGTGAAAGTTTTGAAAGTACGTTTTCAATGTGTTTCTGAGCAATACAAACACCTAACTGACTTAATGTAAGGCAGATAAGATTAATACCACATTGTGGAGCATTCTTGGCAAAGCGGTCAAACTTTATGTGTAGTGTTTACAACAGCAGCAACTGAACCAAACAAAGTGCTTCCCATAAGTGCACTAAAAGAAGTAAAAACAAGTCACATTGTGCATACAAAAATAATGGCACTGTTATATATGTAATGCAAGTAACAAGAGAAAGTAGTGGACTCTCTACCAAAATGTTAGATGGTGCACCTTGTATTTTGTTTTCTATATTTCTGTAGTGACCAAAATCACAACAGCAGATGTCTTAGTGAACGACAATGAAACGGTTATTGGGCCAATATTGAACAATATTTAAATAAACAATGTTCAAAGAAATTTAGCAAATGCATGTGACCTAAATTAGGCCAGGAAGCGGTAAAACATATTTTCTTCACAGGGTTGAAAAGTACAGACCACAGTCCCTGGATGACTTGATTTCACACAAAGATATTCTAAGCACCAGTGAGTAAAAGTATATTAAGTACAATTATAGCATTGATTTGTCTTAATTTTAATCTACTTTTCCAGTTCAGAAGTTCATTAGTGAGGACAGACTTCCGCACCTCTTGTTTTATGGGCCTCCCGGAACAGGCAAAACCTCCACCATCCTGGCCTGTGCCAAACAGCTGTACAAGGACAAAGAGTTCAATTCCATGGTGTTGGAGGTACATTTTCAGTGCTCTTCATGGATTTCGTTCAGGCTACTGAACTAATTTGTATAATTTTTTTCCACATACAATTTGTGGAGTGTTAAAGTCTTTATATCAAGTCTGTCTATATCAAGCAGTCATTTTTGAACGGTATGGTTACTTTTTGTTTTGGATAATACACTGAGCAATAAAATGTGGTTTTGTTATGACAATGTATAGTCCAGGTAGTTTTGTTATAGAAGATATCACAATAAACTGTTATATTAAAACTATTTTATACACAATAACCCTAAATCAAGAATTTTCTATTAAACCTTATTTAAATGAGCAATATCATAAAACCATGATCTGCAATACATTATATGAAGGAAACACTTAAGTAGTTAGTTAATTTATGTGGTGTTGTGGTCATTATTAAACCCTCTACAGCTCAAATGTATGATAAAAAATTAAGAAAACAGACTATAAATAATCAGCACCATAAAAATATCGTTCCAGCTTTAATGTACTGAACAATAAGTCGATACAGTAATTATCGTGATTCATGACAGGCCAGGTCCAGGTTGTTTTTAAGATTGTGGGGTTTTTTTTTGTTTTTTTTTGGAGGAATCCTAATAATTAAGATTTTCAATTCATGCAAAGTTGTGCTAAAAATCCTACTTGTATTAACCTTTTTTCTCTCTTTTTAGCTCAATGCATCTGATGATAGAGGTATTGATGTAGTACGAGGGCCCATTCTCAGTTTCGCCAGCACACGGACCATTTTTAAGTAGGAGAACATTTTCTTGTTATTATAACATTCTTAAACTTTGTGGTAGATCTTACCATGACATTTCTTGTTTTGTAGAAAAGGTTTCAAGTTAGTTATACTGGACGAAGCTGATGCCATGACCCAGGATGCCCAGAATGCTTTGCGGCGAGGTAAGCCATCTGTTCAGCCAGGCATTTCCCACTGTGAGCTGCACGGCTCAATGAGCAGTCGCACAGTTCAGCTGTTTCTCAGATACAGGCTGAGGCCGTAGTGCGTCTGACTGAAGAACTAATCAATAAGTCATCTCCATCTAGAATTGACAAATTATTGGAATTTCACGTCTGCAGAACTAAAACACTAGCCTTGACGTAAATGCACCATTTACATTGAATGTACATTTTCTTTTATGTGCATCAAATTTAAAAACAAATTAATCATGTAATAATAGATTATGATATTCATATTTTATCAACATTTTCCCTGTTTGCTAGTAAGATATGTGTTTTTCCTTATTTTAGTGATTGAGAAGTTCACAGAGAATACCCGTTTTTGTTTGATCTGCAACTATCTGTCCAAAATCATCCCTGCGCTTCAGTCGCGATGCACCAGGTTCCGCTTTGGCCCACTGGTCCCTGACCAGATGATCCCACGACTGGAACATGTCGTCAAACAAGAGAAGTGTGTGAAGCTCTTTATTTACATTATCTTTTTGTTTTTCACATGATTTAAATGTAGAGTTTTTACAATATTTAGACAAGGAATAGTTGAGTGATTTGTTTATTGTGGCAGCATTGACATAACATCAGATGGAATGAAGGCTATTGTGACATTATCATCAGGGGATATGAGAAGATCTCTGAACATACTGCAAGTAAGTTCTTTTTACTATTCAGTCATAGTTGGGGCTAGAGCTGGGCAATATGACAAAAAACATTTTTTCCTTAAAAATAAATTATATATCTGTGAATATTGATTTTCTGAACATGAACAAGACCTTTAACACTCAGTAGTCCCCAAGTATTTCCCCAAAGTCTGAACGCCGATCCAAATGACAAGCTTTTTCTGATCATTGACTGTTTGCAATGTTTGTATCTCTTGATTTATTGCACAGCCCATACATAGATTTTTTTTTTTTTTTTTTTTTAATCCATCATCTCCAAGAATAACATCCTTTGTTGTTTGCACTTAGAGCACCAGTATGGCATATGGGAAGGTCTCGGAAGACACGGTCTACACGTGCACAGGTCATCCCCTCCGCTCTGATATCGCTAACATCCTTGACTGGTCGCTCAATCAGAATTTTACCACAGCTTACAATCGTATCCTTCATGTGCACCAGAGACTGATAGATAATACCTGAACAACTGTCACACAATATTGCAGTTTTTTTTTATTGATTAAAACCTTAAACATTGTTCTCAGAAATTCTTCAGCTGAAAACTTTGAAAGGCTTAGCGCTACATGATATTCTGACTGAGGTCCACATGCTCATACACCGAGGTAAGGGGCTATATGCATTCAATCTAATGACTGCTTTTGTTTGCAATGGATAAAAACGTGTTATTAATACACTTGTTTCTTTTAGTTGATTTTCCCCCTGCCATTCGAATGGGCCTGCTCATCAAGTTAGCCGACATTGAGTAAGTGATTTTGATTTACCTTAAAGATTCATTTTATATAGCTTTTCTGGTGGAGAATCTGCCACATGCTTGTCATCATGGAGATGCTATTGCTTTGCCAGAAATGTTCACAGTATACCATAAAACTAGGCCATCTGCATGTTGACCACCAGGCAAAGTTGCAGGTCATATTTCTAGAGGTTCCCCTCACTTACAGTGACACATGTTTTGAATGCATATTTTAGCAATAAAAGATAATTGAATAAGTGGAAGCTAAATTAAATTACTACGGAACAATCCAGGCAAAGCAATCACATCTCCCATTTGTGTTATTGTAACCTTCTGTGTCGTCATAATGTAACTCTACTCCAGACACAGGTTGGCCTCAGGAACCAATGAGAAGATTCAGCTGAGCTCCATGGTTGCAGCTTTCCAGGCAGTGCGGGATCTTGTGACCAGTGAGGCTGCTTAGAACTTGAAAATAATGAATTCTTGTTGCATTGAACACTTTAAAATCTAAATGGAACATCAAATGTCATTTTTTTTTTTTCAATGACCTTTAAGAAATTGTTTAATAAATGCATTATTACTTTTAATAAAACATTCTTCATTTTCCAGTGAGTTATTTATATTACTTAATGTTATACGCAAAGGTAGCAGTGCATATGAAGTACATACAATATATTCTTAACATTAATCTTTACATGATAAATTAACAGTATAAAGTGATATTCAAGTAATAAACAACGAAGTTTACATTATGTTCATTGTACAATCGTAGTGCAATATTTTGTTTATGGTTGCAATTATTATAAATTAGAATATCTTTTGTTAGCTTTTTCTATGCTAACTAAAAAGTTCAAAGCATCTTGGTACACCAAAAAAGGCATTGTAGGAATAATAATAGCTGGCTCTATTGTCAGTTATTGCATTGTGTGGTGTTTTCCCACTCGTCCCAGCAGGTTTGAAGGTCTGGAATGTTCCTGTAGGTCAGGTACTCCAGGATCCTCTTGGGCAGAGGTAGTGGCTCCATCTGGTGAGTGGACACTGAATGTCGCAAGATGGACCGACACAGGTGCCGCAGATTGGGCACTGTCCTGGGGGCGTGCCAAAACCTCACGTGGCCATCCCTTGTCCTATGAGACCAGATACAATTTTAGGTATTCGATTTAAATGAATTCATTTGTGTCATTTGTTTCTTTTAAGGTGCACTATGTGACTTTTCTGGTTGAGAATCTGACACCTGCTTGTCTCTATGTAGATGTTATATGTTCCACAGTATGACATTAACCTATCTCTGTGGAAACAAGCAGGTGACGCAACCAGGCCAAGTTACAGGTCAGATCTGCGGAGAGTAGTAAGAATGCACATTTGACAACAACACCTAATCAAATAAATGCAGGACAAACATTCCAGGCGATGGAATAACATCTCCATGGAGACAAGCAGGTGGTGTACCCTCCACCAGAAAAGTTAGTGCACCTTTACATCACAAAAAAATTATAATCTATAATTGTTCATCTATGCAAGTCAAGTTAAAGTTTAGTGTATGCACATTGTTACATTTGAGACCATTAGAATTCCATTCATGGGTGAATACATATTAACAATCTTAGATTGTTGCATTTCCTGAGATTCTTCAATGGAATACAGCTGTGTTTTTACCCTGTGGCAACCACTCCCCCTTCTGGATGGTAATTGCAACACAGCCCATTGGATCTTCGGTCGGTTTTTGCTTGCATCACCATTCCCTTCTTGCCAGGTTCCCAGATTTGTAGTGGTCTGCATATGAGCAGTATAACAAATGAATATTATATGTCTGAATATATGGAATTGTAGAAACATATTGGATCCAAAAACAGACATGCTCACCTGTCTTCAGTAACTATTGCCAAATGAAGGCCATTGGGAGAGAACTGCACTGCTGAGATTTGATTTTGTCCATAATCTTCAAAGTAGTCACTGAAAAATATTAATCATTGGATTAATGTGCACGTTTCAAAACACCCACCACTCTTAACATTTAATTATTCATTCACTCCAAGCTACTGTCCAAGCCACAACTGCCCTGGGGTAGACTGATGGAAGCGAGGCTGCCATTCTGCGCTAGCGCCCCCTCTGAAAACTTGCACTCATTCATGCACACACCAGATTCATACAAGTCAATGAAGGTGAAGTGTCTTGCCAGAGGACACAGCGAGAATTTGCAGTAGAGTTACTGTTGCTCAATTGAGGCACCTGGTGTTCCCATCTAAGAACTAACCAGGCCTGGCCTTGCTAAGCTTTAGAGAGCTGACAAGATCGGGCATTGGCAAGCAGGTTTGGCCATATGAATTCTTAGTTTTACTCATTGCACAATTTCTTGCTGTTGAGTTATGTCATGGAAGAACAGGCTGTATGGGTCATGTGCCACCTGGATAGAGTTTTCCAACAACACTGCAGATGCAAAGAACGATAGCATGGGAAGTTCAGGTTATACTCTTTCACATGATTTCCTCAAAATATACAAACTTGTGTTTGCAAACTTAACAACAAAGGGAATAGTGTTTCTGTTTGTGCTGAGAGCCATGCAGTGGTGTTTATCTAAAATTACTTACACTAAAGTGGACAGTTTCTCTGCGGTGTACGGGTCCCATAGGTCAATCCACCAACTGGAGCCACTGAAGGCTGCTGTGGCCAGGAGTGCGCCATCAGGAGAGAAGTCACATGAGGACAAGAGGTACAAAGTCTTCTGGGTGCCCCCGCTTAGGTTCCTGATGAATGTGTAAGAGCGCAGACTCCACAAACACACCATCTGAATAAGATCAAAACACTGAGGATCAGCTTTGTATTTATATTTTAATGACAAAGGCATACACCTAAGCCTGTATTTATGTGAACCCAAGTTAATGTGCATCGTTATCGGATCAGTAGTTTCACATTCCATATGTGGTAGTTGAACATTAGCTAAAGAGGTTTAAGAATGTCTGTTTGTTCAGTGGAGTACCTGAAGATCTACCCAAAGGCTGATTGGTATACATTACACACAATGTAATAGTGAGGGACAACTAGTAAACAAGTAACAAGTACAACAAGTAAATAAACAAATAATTAAGACCACAGATTCTTCTAATGTCTTAAAAAACTAAAACAAAAAACAAACAAACATACTCTTACTCTGTCAAACCGTCCAACAGAAGCGATCATACTGCAGTCTGATGACACACAGCAAGAGCTGACCCAGTCCTTATGTCCAGACAGCACTTGCACCTTACCTACAATAAACAATCACATACAATACTTTCTTTGATACATTGTAAGTTTGCTGCATGACTTATGCCTGCTCTGATATGGAGAACAGGGCAGGGCAAGTGTTTCATTTGTAGAAAAGTGAACAACACTATTAGACCAGCATGTCATGGACCACAGGCTGCAAACGTAATATATAGTAATGTTGGTGAAGTATTACATTTTTGAATCAAACACTGGATACTACACTTTCCTGGGTAGTAAATCTGCCTGACGTACTTCCAGTGTAATGGACATGTGTATGCGGTTATGTAATTATTAGTTTTCAGCAGCAGGGCAAGACATGCAGTGGAAACACAAATGTGCTTGTTCACACCTTTTTGAGCCAGATCCCAGATCCTTAAGGTCTTGTCTCGAGAAGAAGATATGAGTGTGAGAGTTCCGTTTTGAGGGAATATCAAATTTCTGACAACTCCCTCATGCCCATGGAGATCACAAACTGCATCGCCTGAACATGGGAGAAAATAATGGATTAACAAGTTGCATTACCTTGTGGGAAACATGCTATTCAACAAACAGCTCACCTGTTAAAACATTCCAGATTTTTATAACTCCACTTTCCAAGCCAGTGGCTAGCAGCAGTGTGCTGTTATTATGTCCCTTTTTTGCCTTGTTTCCTGAAAAAGCGGCTTTAGATTTTGGAGGTCTAGGTCCAAAAGCGAGCCCCCACACCGGCTGATCACAGCTGAAGCTCTTGTCTCCTCTATCTATGTCTTCATGTTGACTATCTCTATTGTAAAAAAAAACATATACACACAAAAATAAGGGTAATACAGGGGTAAAAATCTTTGTTTTTTTCAGTCTACCCCATGGCACACAGGCCCAGATCTGATATCTATCTTGCATTGTCCTACACAACCCCCACCCACAACCGGCTAAGCTGTATAATGACCACCCTTACAGCTAACTTTAATGTTTGTAAATCCAAGTAGTTTATCTAGATCTTACTCTGAGTCTAGTGGCCAAGCGACAACCCACACAATGCCATGTCCCATGGACCAAGCAAACCAAGCTCCGTCCGGGGAGAAGTCCACGCTCCACGTCTCGCATCCCGCTCGTCCCTCCAGAGACAGAGGACGCCTGGTCTTCAGCTCAAGGATCAGAGCTGGGTCTGAGGCTGGATGGATCGAGAAGGAAACAAGAATTAATTAAGCGACTGAAAGCGTCAAATACAAAGTCTAGTCCCGGAACGCTCCTTGTTTAAACCTGTAATACTATAGCTCCCTCTCAACCTTTCTCCTGGGATTAAGCAGCTGCTTGGCTACGCAGAGCCGCGATGACAACACGGACGTCCAGGCAGCGGGCATTTGAGGTTATGTTATTGATAAAGAGGAGGCTTCACAGCTACGGGTTTATGATGTTATGTGTGTTATTGATAAAGAAAATGCTTACATGAAGGTTGAAGCTCCGCGTTGTTTTTAGTGGAGCACATCCTTCTTCTCTTGTTTCACATTCTTCTTCGATAATGTTGCTTACTTCCTGAATGTGACGTTACCGCGATTTAACTTGTCCATTAAAGGCCAGAGCTCCCCGAGAGTCTTTGTAATCCTTAAATCCGCATAAAAATAAAATTAATGTAAAAATAACGCAGCAGAACTAAATGTCCGTCCGATTTCCTCCGCCGTGACTCACCCTTCTGCCATTGGCTGCTGTATTGTTGCTCAACGTAATCACGTTTTCCTACAATTACGTAATCGCAGCAAAAGAACGCGAGGGACTTGTGGGACTTCCTATGAAAAAAAAGGTTTGCTTTTAAAGATCGTTTTTGTTTATGTAAAAAAAAAAACATGGTATATTAAGCAAAAATTAAAATGATCAGGCAAAGGGTTTATTATTTTACTAATTATAATGTGTGTCCCTCATGTAAGTAAAGCATTGTACTTAAAGGGGTGTACATAAAATAAATAAGTAAATAATTGTATAACATCAATTTTTCATCAGTTAAAATGTCCCTACATTGATTTACGTACAATTATTTAAACGTTAAAAAAATACTTTAAACATTTATGTTATTTTTATGATACATGTTGATTGTAGTCCATTTAATTGCAATTACTAATACTAAACCAGGTTTGACTGGTTTGAGTAACCAGGTTTGACTGATGGTAACAGTGGAGGCCTCTCCTATAGAAATGCATTTGAATTTTCAATAATACAGTTGAAGACACAGTTTGAAGAATTTAGTTCTGGGAAACATAATTATATGTGAGGTTTCAAGCATAAGCTAAACAAAAGTTAGTTTAAGAAAATTTGAAAAACACATACAACATCAATATGAAGGACACTGTAAGCTTTTGTCTAAAATATGTAGTAAGTTAACTTAAGATTTCCTTCTTTAAATTTGATTAAATACAAATGTGCAGCAGAAATTACAATGGTTTAATCTTGTTAAATTATTCAGTTTTAATCAATGCAAACCGTTTCATAGTTTCATAGCAGAGAATATGTCTTGTTAAATCAGTATAAATCAGAAAATGGCTCAAATGTAATATGGTATATTTGCAAATAATTAAATTTAATTAAAGCTTAATTCATGATAATGAAAAAGTACATAAATATACAGTCTACTTTGAGTACTTTCAAGTATACACCATGTTAATGCATTGAGCCGTAACAGGGGGAACAGTAACAAAAGGGACATTTTGTGATAAAAGCTCTAGTGACAACTGAAAGACTTTTAACATGTTAAAATATGTTTTGTATTGTATGTTGTATATTATGGTTTATTTGCCTCTTCTGTTTCATGTGATCTATTTTGTTATTTAAAAAAAAAAAAAAAAACAAGGGCCAAATTTGGACATCAATTTCTGGGACGATACTGCCAACAATTTTTTGATAGATGAATATTCTGATAAATAAACATTACATTTGCTGAGTAATTTTATACACACGTGACTATCCAAAACTAATGAATAGTGTGTATATGTGTGACAGAAGAAGAACGATCGTGACTGGGGACATGGGGTCCAGCTTACTTTCTCTTATATAACAAAATTATTTTATATTGTATTTGGCTGTAGGTATATCTGTTTAGGTGTAATAATGGTAGGGGTTAATTGTCAAACTCAAGCGAGAAGAAGAATTAGTCATACAACATACAAGTGATTGGTTGGGGAAAACAACAAAACAAGGGATGACTTAAGAAAACAGAAAATATCTCTTTATTGTGTAGGCAATATACAATACTGCCTTGATAAATATATGAATGAATAAATAAATAGGCCGGCATCCATATTTTTTATTTCACTAAGCTATAGCAGTATTGTATGTATTGTATTTTTACAAGATCTAATTAATTGTAGTGATATTTTAGTCAGCAGAACATTGCAATGCTTGAAATAAATGGTTCCATGTTGTGAACAATTCAGGGAAGCATGAAGCCCTTTAATACGGCATATATTTTAAATATTTTATTTCATTTTACAGGAACAGCGTGTATTAATAAATATTTCTGAAAATGTTCCAGAGTTGGCAAGAGAGTGAGAGGCTATAGTTTTTCTGTCCCAGGACACATGGTAAAATGGTCACCGTAAAACGAAACAGCAAGAGTTTTACAAAACAAACACTGAAATTAAAAGGTAGTGCAGCTACAGATCAAATATTAAAGACCACTTTTGTATAACATAGGCTGAAGACAGGAGAAGCTCGCTCAGGTAAGGAAAGCACACAAGATCACAGCGCTGATGTGTTATTGGCCAGTTCCTTACATGTTTTTTGATGTATGAGGTCAGTTCTCTAATGATGCCAGGCTCCTGAGAGGCTGTAATTGAAAAGGTACTCTGACTGAGCGCTTTTCCTCTTGGGAATGCAGTGTCCACAGGCGGCCCCTCGACTGAGCCGTTCTGTGGTGATGGAGTGGAGGAGATGACTGACCATGGATACAATTAGACAAAGGTTTGAATACTTGTTGAGTAATTTCCCAACTAAACAGGTGGTGCTTTTGTAGAATATTTGCAATAATAATATCTCATAGGCTTTTTATCCAGCATTATTATTGTCTGTTTGTAAAGTGACTATGTGTTTTAGGGTTGTTTTGTTTGCCATCACTTAAACAGTAAGTGATGTGTGATAGGACCATTGCGTGTGTGAGGGTTTTCTTTTTTTTCCACCCAGCAGAGATAAATGAGATCTGGTGACACAAAAGTTTGAAATGTTTGAATCTTACACGATTGAATGAGTCACAAGATAAAAACATAACAATTTAATTTGTTTTCTGTCTATTTGCAAACGTTAAAGTCAATACAATACAATGTTTACAAAAACAAATGTATCTACAAATAAACTTAGAATGTTTAACAAGTTAAAAGTAGAAATTTTAAGTTTTGATGAGATGCTAAAAGGGTAATTTTTACAATTTTACAAGTTTGGATCATATTCTTTTCATCTGGATCCGTTATTCCCAATAAAATCATGAAAACCTGATTTCTAAAACGTAACAAGATCCTCTGGCTCTTCTGTCTTTTCAGTGTTGTCCTGCTGTTGTGTGTTGGCATCAACAGTATCTGCCTCCTCGTGATCAGCTGCAAAGTGAGATATTGTTTTTTTTTTACACTACACATACCAGTAGGTGAATTTAAATGAGTATTTAGTTGTTAAAACATACTTGATGGGATTCTGTGTATCTCTACAAGTGTGGTTTGGCATCCGTTTGATACAGGAGGCAGTCTGGGTACAGCGGCCTGGAATATTTCTTCATCATCTGACTCGACCAAACTCAGCACGTCTCCTCTGTCCTCTTCCATTCTTCTGAGATACACAAATTATATACACGCCTCACAACATTAAACCTGTCTAAACTACACACAAAGGCTACTCATTTGTGTCTATTTCCCATTATGATATCTTTGTAAGCAACATTTAAGAGTATCTGAGCGTATTTTTGATCATTACACTCATTTACTTTGTTTTTGTTCTTTTAGTTTGGTGCTGGTTCGGTCACCACCAAGCCCGAGGTCGGAGGATCAATTGCCGCTCAAATTATGTTCTGTGTCCTTCGCCCACATTTCCTAGAATGAATGTCGTGTGTGCGTGAGACTTGGTGCCTCGTGCCGTCATTCCGTTGTGAATGAATAATGACAACAGTGTAGCGCTTTTAGAGGCTTGGTGTATTACAGTGTTTTACAAGTATAATGTAATGTGTATCTAATGTGTATACTTTTGTTATGTGTATTTTGGATTTATCTAAATATTTATTCAGATACTTACCCAAAACCACCTGCAACAAGAAATCAATAGGAAGAAGAAAAAAAAGTTATACATCATGGTATTAGGTTTTTTAAATACTTCTTAGTTCTTACACATTATTATTACTTTACCCAGACATATTTTGTGCCTGCTGGAATAAACGGTCTTGGCTATGACGATGGCAGAACCCACTATTAGCACAGCAATAAATAATCCGATCACAGCGCCCGTGTATGCAGACGAAGCTATGAAAACACAACACAACATGAACCACGGGAGGAGCAGCAAGAAATTCAGCATTCCTGCAGTAGTGACACACAAGTGGCTGTAGGTTCACTTACTTAAAACCTAAAGAGTCTTAAAGTGGACATACTATGTAAAATTGACCATGTATAATGGTGTTCCCTCATCATTAGCTGTTCTCAGTTGTATTTTGATTGATTTGTGCATGTTTGAGTAATCCTGTATTGTTCTGTATTCAGAAGTGTTCAGCTATTAGTAAGTTATATACTAAGTTTTTTTTATCAGAGTCCAGGTAATTCATGTAAAATGTCAATAATAGAAACATGTATATGAAAACCTGCAACAGTGAAATGATTAGTAAAGCAATAGCGAGTTGCTGCCTTAGTGTGTACGATGTGCAGTATAGCAGTATACCAGAGTCATACCACTTTCATTAGTCGTAGCATAGAAACTGTCCAAATTATATGTTTTAATTCACATCATAACAACTAGCATCTATTCTAAATGTACCACATATTCCCACTTATAGCTTTATTTTAGTTATGCCCTGTGGATCTGATTTATTCAGGTTTTAAAATGTACTTTCTCATTTTTACAAAATCACCTCACATACATTTCATACTTTTCTCATTTTTATGTCAGTAGTCTAAGCCTTATTGTACTTACATTTAACGGTGAGGTAGACTTCTAGCTCTCTGACGCCGAGTGGGTTCTCACTGTGGCAGAAGTAAACGCCCTCATCCTCTTTGGTGATGTTGACTATGGTCAGTTTAAAGCTAGTCCCCTCTGCAGTCACTATGTACTTGGTGTCATTCTTTATGAGCTCTTGCTGGAGGCCTCTTCTCCATGTGGTGACCGCAGGGGGCGTGGATGTGCTCTCGCTGCAGTCCAAAGTGAAGCTGGTTCCCTCCAGAGCAGTGGCCAGTGGCTCTCCAACAGGATATGGAGTTTCTGACAACCAAAGGCAAACGTTTTACTGTACAACCATGATGAAAATTTTAGAACCTAAATTCAGTCATTTCATTTCAATCTATACTCCTAAAAAAGTAAACATAAAAATGAAGTACTTCTATTTTTTTTTAAATGTCAAATTAGCATTCATTTGTCATTCAAAGAGATTTATTTCATAAACTTGGTCACATAATACAAGAGGATTTATTATCAATGAATGAAGGAAAACAAAGGATTTCACCATTTAAGGCCATGGTGTCAATAATCACAAATAATTGTATACAAGAAAATACATTTCTCAAAATGGTAACACTAAACACATTTTATCTTTGACAGCCCTAAATAAAATATGGTGTAATTGATAAATAATAATAATGCTTTTTAGTTCAAAATGATAAAGGTGTTTGCTCTGCCCCACAAAGCATGTTTACATCATGCATTATAGTTATTCTGCCATACTTGTATGGTTAAAGTTACATTAATTTGAACTCTTTGGCAATACATAAATCATTGTTTCAAATAATGATGATTTTTGGGTGATTTTCCTAGAATTGAGCATCACTGTTTAAATGTGACCACCTCCTTGTTAATTTCCGCTAAGCACATTTTATTGTCAAGTTTAGCTTTGATAGTGGACAGTCATACAAAAGCATCTTTAATCTGGTTTACTTTCATAAACTAAAATCATGTGTAAAACGTCTTTCAGTGTCAGCCAGTGCTGTTATAAAAATTCTGTTGTTGACAACTTACTGAGGGTAAAAGTACAGGACCGGTCCACTCCCTTGCGCAGTGCTATATGCTGTGCTGTGCATCGGAGTGTCTGCCCTTCAGAGAGCAGGGAGCTGTTGATTTTCAGTGCCAGGCTGTCTGTCATATTGGAGGCTAAAATCCGTCCACTGGGAACCTCAGTCCAGTTCAGCACAGGAGTGGGATAGACGCCCAGCCAGGAGCAGTGGAACAAAACAAAAGCTGAATCCAGCGTCCACATGCACTCCGGGTGTCTCTCCGAAGCATCTATTCAGAACAAAAACAGTAAAACCAACCGCAGTATGATTTATTAAAGAGTTTTCCAATCAATCACCAGTCAAATGTTTTAAATTATTCCACCAGGTTTTTCTTTTATCAACTAGGTACAAGATTCTTCATTACATCTATAAATATTTGGGAGAAGCAAGATTTCACCCCGTATGCATTCTTAACATTTACCTATATTTTTTTAATTTCACATCATATTTACCTCAGAACCAAGAGATGTGCCTTTGCATGTGTCTAATAATGCATTAAGGATCAATGCAAATTTAATTCAGTTAGTAGTTTCTGTACCAATTATAATCTCGTTCACTATATTTATTAGAAGATACTCAATAATAACACATTTATGATATATGTGTTTATGTCATAGACTGTAAAAACTATATTTATACTGTATTCTATAAACTACATGTTTATACATGTATAAAAAAAATAGTAGGTGGAGCTTACTTTGATCCCTCGTTTGGGGGAACACATTCTCCTATCTCAGTTTTTGAGAGTAAAGAATCCTTGAAAGATTTTGGATGAAATTGGCAAATATTTGAGAGGTGATAATACAGTGTAACTAATAACAAACTACTGACTAACTACTACAGCACTAACAGTAGGCCTAAGTATAATAAGCACAGTATATCGAGTACACAAATGACACAAATTATGAAGATTAAACATGTGAAAGACACCATGCTCCTTCTGTGTAACCTTATTCTGGTACTCACAGTAGACCAAGACGTCAACACTCTTGTTGACTTTCTGATGGGACACCAGGTTGTGGGCGATGCAGCTGTAGGTGCCCTGAGCACTGGGCTGGATGTTGTCTATTGTGTATTCCACAAGTGGCTTGTGAGTGATGTTGACCAGAGACCTGCTGCCATTTGTGAGCCCAGTGAAGGAGAAAATAAGCTCTTGAGATGGGTATGAAACACCAGCACAGTTGAAGTAAATTGAGGATCCTATGATGGTGGTAAAGGTCCCGTTGGGTAAGGCCATAACAGGATCGACTGCTATAGTGACATTGTCAGGTCCACCTAAAAAAGCAATTTCTTATCAATTTTACAATAAAATGAGAATATTTTCTTACAAATATCTGGGCTTGAGCATGAGATTCCCTAGGACGGCTCATTTTAACCAAGAAATATTATACTACAGATGTTGAAATGGGTCTAATGTTTTGTTTTGTCAACTTTAATGAATAAATATGAGTTGTAATTAGGGCTGTGCAATTAATCACGTTTTATAAATATAAAGATTCAACCGTTTCAAATGGTCAATGATCAGCTTGGGGCTTTTTAGGATGCATTCATACACTTTGTTATTTCTACATTGAGCCCATGTCAGTCCTGATGTGGACTTGGTTTGGTCCTGTTTTTGTTCTTCTGATAGTTCAGGTTTAGTTTCAGATTAGTCTTTATTTTGATGTGAATGAGCAAGCATAAACGCACCAATAATTGAGAAGTTCTACAAACAATTCTCAGTGGTTTGGATTGAATCATCAGTCTTTGGAGGAGTACATTTGATTTGTGTGTGTGTGTTAAATTCCACCAAAACTAGCATTGAAACTGATTTACAGAAGAAAAATATATAATCAAGAAATCAATAAGGGAAACGATTAGTCGACGTATACAAGGAAAAAGATTATTAGTATTTATTTGATCTTGTTGACATTGCCCAGCCCTGTTCTTAGAATCAGTTACCATGCAATAGTTATAAACCTTCTATTGCTGTTCTAGCATCTGCACCTGGTACTTTTCAGGGAAGTGGGAACGTGTGAATGAGGCGTTAGTGACAGTAGAACTCAAGAGGACTCACTAGCCACTTGAAGCAGGACTTCGGCGTGGTAAGTGTTGTTACCAGGCAGGGTGGAGGCGCACAGGTAAACCCCTTCATCCTGGCGCTCCACGGTGGCGATGCTCAGGCTCCCGTCTCGCTGTATTTCAACGCGGCTCCCACTGGGACTTCCCGAAATGTTCGAAGGCGACGAAGCCCCCCCTTTGATGATCTCTATTCCATCTTTCATCCACGAGGTTACGACCGGTGTTTCGTTCCCCCCCGCGCTGTAACAAGGAAGTAGAGCCACGTCGCCCGGTGCTGTCACGATCGATTCCGTGAAGTCGTCACCCGAAACCACTGCAAAAAGACACTGGGGACTAGGGGGAAGCGGCCACCGTGTAATCTGCAACTAAACGCGTCGTAAAACTTACCCGTGGTGCAAAAACACAGCAGCAGAAACGCTATGGCGCTCATGGTAACTTGTGGCTACATCGCCCGCTTCCAACGCGTCAACAAAAGGTTCCCGGTTTAAACCTGTCTGACAAGTCCACCTGTGTGCGTCGAGGTGAGCGGGGCAGACATGTCTCCGCCTGTGACAGACGAGACACGGCGCTGCAGAGACGACACAGTATCGATCAGGGTCACGGGGCCAGCCTTTGGTCTGTGCGTTTATCACTTTTGGAACAAATAATGGTGAGGATAAACCACACCCTGCCCATACCTGCTTATTTAAAGGAACACGCGGTAGATTTCGCCCGCATTTTTATTATGGCATTTTGCTCTTCTCTGTGGAGATCTAATGGCTTTGTCTAGAATGTTCCATGGTATGGCATTAAACTATCTATCTCTATGGAGACGAGTGACTCCACTAGGCCAGGTTACAGGTCAGAGCTGACAGGTGATCAGTTTAGAGTAAGATTTCATGAATTCATCAGTAATTCTAAGCAATAAAAACTCTAGTAATTATATAAATGTTTAAAGTTTAAAGCCATACTGTAAAACATTCTAGGCAATAAAATCTCTACAGACAGCTAATTTCACCAAGCAGGTTGCGGACCCTTGCACCAAAAAGTTACATATTGCACCTTTAAGTTTAAGATAAGCTACAGATAGGCAGTGTAGATTGTTTGTTGTTGACTATTAATTAACTATTAATAAACATTTTACAGAAAAAAACAACATAATTCCTTGCAACACAACAGCATACTTTTGATTGGCGTTAATACAAAAATGGGATAATCATATATCCATAAATGTGCACGATTCCATTGCATCCAGAAACAAAGTCTTTGAAGATGATTCAAAGTGACTGTGACTACCTGCTTTGCATGACACGAGTAAACATATTAAACATATATTTGATTTCTTGAAGCTCTTGGACCCTTGTTAAGATACAACAGGCAAAATGTGACTTTTGCCATTTATTCAACTAGTCTTAAGCTTTTGATCAGGACTGTATTAAACATGTTTTGCATTTACAGTGTTTTTTATTGTCCAAAATTACCAAGAAGAACATGAATTCTTACTGTGAATGTGGCCAAATTCCACAGGCTAACTTTTGTAAATCATAGGCCAGGTTCCTGAAAACCTGAAAAGCGGACAAAGTAAATCAGAGGTAGATTTGAGCGGCTTGCACATACTGTAGCCTAGGCTTATAGTGTCTGGACTGATGAGGTATTCTAAAGAAAAAAACTGTGGTGTAGAAAAATACACCGCTTGTGCAGCACGACTAGACTATGCTTTGTTTATTTAACTTCATATCACACATGTTAATAACAATTCTGTAGTTTACGACGGTCTCTGAATGCCACAGTCTGACTGAGACCTACAGACGGAGGCGTGCGCACGGGCGTTCGTACGTACCACAGCGTGCAGCAGCGGACAGCAGTGGTGCACATAGCCCTGGAGTCATAATGCCGGTGGATTTAAGCCTGTGGAGTGGAGCTCTGGAGCTTCAGGAGGTCGAGGAGAAGCCCGCGGAGCCATTGACAGTTAAATACGGATCCGTGGAAGTTGATGAGCTCGGCAAAGTACTCACCCCAACACAGGTCTGTCAGCTAATGCTAGTGCAGCTAACTCTGCTGGCTGCGTGCATTGTTTCATTGATACAAGTTAATCGATGCATTACCCATTTGTGGTTATAGAACTGCTTATAAGTGCATAAATATAACGGACACATAGATACAATAGTACACGTGCAAACGATGAGTTGCATACTGGTTGCTTAAATTCTTTTGGCACAAATTCTTTGGCACGTTAGCTTGTGATAATGTAATGAACAGCGCCCTCTCATGGACAAGAACGAGAAAACCAAACGTCACATTGTGTTTTTACCCCGCAGGTGCAGAACAGGCCCACCTGCATTGAATGGGCAGGATGTGATCCCAGTAAACTGTACACTTTGGCCCTGACTGACCCTGATGCCCCAAGCAGAAAGACACCTAAATTCAGGTTGATGTTTTTGGTGTTTAATGATTGTTTTGCATCAGTAATGGAGTGTATTGCTAAGACTGGTTTGATTGTTACTACAGGGAGTGGCACCATTTTCTGGTCATCAACATGAAAGGCAATGACGTATCTTCTGGCTCTGTCATGTCGGACTATGTTGGCTCAGGACCTCCCCAAGGAACAGGTATGAAGCGTTGTAAATAATAATAATGCATTAGACTTATAAAGCACTTTTCTGGACACTCAAAGATGCTTCATGTTGCATTATTCATTCACTCCACACTCAATTAAGCTACTATTGTAGCGAGGTTGCCAGTGTGTGCCATCGGCCCCTCCGACCACCACCAACCAGTCACACACACACCACTTTCATACTAGGCAATGTGGGTGAAGTGTCTTGCCTAAGGACACAACATTTCCTCCCCCAATCGCCCCACAGTGGCATCTGGTGTTCCAGCGTTCTCCCATCCATGTACTGACTAGGCCCCACCTGCCTAGCTTCTGAGATCTGACGAGATCGGGAATTGACGGCTAGGTATGGCCAAATAGGCCTGTCACAAGAAAACATTTGCAGTATATTGCTACACAAAATACTGCGATAAACCAAGATATTGAATACAATTTTAGCAAGATAGTAAAGCCTATTGAACCATATGTTAAAGAAAAATATACCAGCAACTATAAGATGCACAATAAAACACAGTAATTACACAGAGTAATTAATTCATGTCAATAAAGACATCATCTTCTTTGAGCCCAATCAATATGATGCTTTTGCTTAGGCTTGGTTGTAAATATACATATTTTTCTAATTTGTACATTTTCAAACTATGATGTTAAATACACTCTTGTTGATGTTTGATGGTCCCCAGGTCTACACAGGTATGTTTGGCTGGTGTATGAACAAGCTGGTCCCCTGTCCTGCTCCGAGCCAGTCCTGACAAACCGCTCTGGAGACGGACGCGGCAAGTTCAAGATCCAAAGTTTCAGGCAGAAGTACAAGCTAGGATCTCCAGTGGCCGGGACCTGCTACCAAGCTGAGTGGGATGACTACGTGCCAAGGTTATATGAGCAGTTGGCTGGAAAGTAACTGCTGTAAACAAGTGTCCTGTGGACTTGAAAGCACTTATAATTCTAATCTATTGTGGAAGATCCTGACTCCTCCAACAATGTGTAGCACTTTGTAGTGCTTTTCCCTTTGCTGCCTTGTTTTCCTAACACTCAACCTTAAATTCAGCTCATTGGTACAATAGATTATTGACCATGGGAGCATCTGTGAATTTGTCACTGAGCAATTCTTATTGGTTCATAGAATTTAAACATTGGTAATACAATTATTTGAGTCAATAAACTTCAACAGATAAATACACCTTTCTTTTGCAATTTTTTAAAATCTTGTGTCTTATTCAACAAAGACAGTCCAACAAAGATGTTTAAAATATTTTACTCAGGAGTCCTGGCTCAAGAGCACGCTGTGAGTAGTGCTGTAATTTCGCCGCAAGGCACTGAGTTGGGGGTTCAACTTGGAAAACAATTTAAAATAAATATGATGCTGTGTTTAATCTATTTTGAGTACAGCATATTGTGAAATTAGGTAAAATAGCACCTTATAATACTCAAAATTATACAATTAAAGCATATTGGAATTTTTAATTAGCAAATTTTAATATTAGATTAGATTACAGATGTCGTTTTAATGTAGCAGTAGGGGTCCTGAGTCGGTAACATGGTTATTTTGGACTTACTGGCTTGAAAAGTTTGGGAACCTCTGGGTTTGTGTGATGCAGTTATTAAAAAAAAAAGGCTTTTTGTGATAAGCACTTTATTTACAAATATAATTAAACGCTCTGACAGATTCATGCTTTCTTTAAACCTGGAGAAATTAAAGTGCATGCAATGATAAAGCATTATACTGTTCTGGTTTGTAACAAATTACTGCTGGGACATTATTTCTGAAGCAAATAAAAGAGACCAATAGACTGGAAATACTTAGACGAGGTGGGAAAAAAGCTTGAAATTATTATTTTCATTTGAGTGACATTTAAAATAGAATATGAAAATAAGTAAAAGCTCTTCATAAATCCTTCTGTCATCAAAACCCCTCCCATTGCCATGAAGCCCTTTGTGCTGCTGGAGTTCTCATATCACAAACTGTAGATGAGGACTTAAAATTATTCACATTGGCTGCCAGTGCAGAGAAATCAGTACAATGCACACAATCACAATTTATCATCACCCCGATAATCATTGAAGTCACATTTATTGGAAGCGTACCTATATGTACAGTGCATTGTGAAATTTTGACCAAAAACTGAAATCTTTCTTAGAATAACCTGATAAGTGTCAAAAGAGCAGCACTGACAGCCACAGAATCAGCTGTGTGAGTTATCGCTTTGAAATAGTTTTTTGCTTTGCTTAAACAGAGTGAATCTCTCCTAAATGCATGTTTGGAGAGTGTGTGCAGTCTTGGACTGTCCCTCCTCTAATCCTGCGCCTTTTATCACACTTATGTGTGCTCATTGCACAACAAACATGAAACACTGACTATGTCATCATCGTACAAAACATGACAACTATAGGAAGATCTCCAGCATTATTAAGAGGTAAGGATGGAGGGGCTTGGGTGGGTGCACAGGACCCTGGACCCAGGACGCAGAAACACGAGTCTCCAAGTGTCTGTGTTTGAGTGAGGACGTCGGCCACATAGACGATGCCTGTCCATGCTTTAGGTCAAAGAAGGAGGAACCGTGAGGAGGTGAGCCCTCATCTGTACTCGTCCTTAGGAAAGTCCAGGGCCCCGAGGTTACCGAAGCCCAGCCGTAGGCTCTCCATGTCAAAGCTGTCAGTCTCACGCTCCTGACGCTCCAACAAGTGTTTGATACGATCGGTTCGCTCCTTCTGAAGGGAAACCAGCTCCTCTTCAATCTGCAGCCACAAAAACAAGTTCAAACTGTTAACTTTTGCAGGAGAAGAAGTGGGGCTGAGATATTGAGAACAACTTTGTTTTTACAAGTATGGCATATTTATGTTGTTTGAAAACACAATACATGGCACAACGACATACACACTTCACCAGCTGCTTCCTGTTTCTCGTCTGTTTTTTGATAGAGTAGAATCCATGTTCAGTTGTTTATCGTACCGAGTTTATCGTCTCGGCTGTGCTGAGGCTCCTCATGACTATCGCAGACTCACTGTAATTCACAGGTGCAGCCTAAACATCAAATGGTGCAATACAGCACACCACGGCGTGGTACTGAGCATGCACCAAAAAACTCCAGACTGTGACCATGAACAGAACCAGAGGACAATAGGCTTCTTGAAACCATTACATCACTCTAATCCTAGAGTGCAGAATTTAATAAAGCCACAAGGTGGCGCATCAATACAGTAAACCAAGGAGCTGACATAAGAGCGCTTTAACTGTCTTTGTTCAGAGCATGGTGGACTGCGTTATAAGGTAAAACGATTGAACTGTGGCTGATATTGTAGATAGACTACGTGAAACCTCTAACTAATATAACATTTGACATAAAATAACATTCAAAATTACAAATATAATTATTATACATAAAAATGGATGCTTTCCCTTTCAACTTATCAGGTGCACCTGGTGCCTGTGCTGCATTTCATCTGGTATTAAAAGCACATCTAGAGTTGCACATTTCTACAAACTGAAAGCACACTACAAAGTGTGCACTCTGTGCCTTTGAGGGTCCACACAGTGATGTAACCTGTTGAAACCCAGTGGCAAAAATCAAACAGGGATTATTTAAAACACTGCAATAAAATTAAGAATGATCACATTCCATACACAATTTGTTGACAAAACTAAAATAAAGACCAGATATGTAGTAAATGTTTGCTATGATTTTAATGGTAATAGCCTTGTCACTGTTTCATATTTTTGTATTGTTTTATTTGCAGGTGATCAAACCAATAGATGCAGATCAAACTACCTCTAAAATTTTAGTTATTATTGGAATAATAATCTAAATATATTTCATGAGAGTGGGTTCATGACATGTTGCACTTGTTTTGTGTGTAGCATATGGAGCCGGAATGCTGCAGACCTTTTGTTCCAGGTGAGCCCTCCGCAGCGACACCTTCTGCTCGTGTTTGTGCTGCTCGCGCTCGTGCTGGGCCTCGGTCTGCATCTTGATCTTGCTTTGATAGGCGTTGAGCAGCTCCATCTCCTGCTGCAGCTGCTGCCTCAGCGCCTGGCACTCCGCTTCCTGGGCCTCATCCAGACGCAGCTGAGCGACCGCCACGGACCCGCCACAACAAGGGCACCGATACAGAGCAGAGGAGAGACAGGCCAAATGAATAGGACACATACACACCAGCCCAGGGAGGAGCGTGGGCAGTTATGTAGAAACAGAAAGAGGTTGAAAAACATAAGATACATGTGAAAGAAAAAAAATGACACTTTTTTATAAAGCAGTTTTAAGACAAAGAAAAATAAATATGAACAATGATTAATAAAACAGAAATTACGTGAAACAAATATGTAAATGAATATTATCTGTCAATAAAACAGCTACAACATTAGTAAAGGCATGTTAACAATATAGTACGTCTCAAAAAACATCTCAAATTGTTAAGAGACAATGAGAGGATGTTTCTTCAGAAGTGGTTTACAAATGTTATTGGTCTAGTCTTGTGGGCCGTTAAACATAATGACCATGCAGTTTGAATTTAGTTTTAGGAATGACCAACTCAACTGCTGACCTGAGAGCGACAGGAAGCAACGTGGATCTGGTCAGAGTAAAAAAATAATCTTAAAATCCACTCTTGTTTCCACAGTGGGAGAGAATAAACACATCAGTTTCGTCCTAAGTGTGAGCCTCTGAGTGGAGTGGTGCTGGAACTTACCGCCTGTGAGGCCATCATCTCGTTGATGCTCTGCTCGTACTGCTCAGCCAGGATGGCCAGCTTGCGCGTCTGCTCGTCCTTCAGGGCCTTCAGCACAGTCTTGTGCTCGGCCTTGGGCGTCACCTCCATCTGGTGGTGGCGCAGAGCCTTGTACTGCTTGGTCTGCACCTTACATGTGTCCTGGAACTGCTTCTTGATCTGCAGCTCCAAGGCCTAAAGGATCGGGTCAAAAGGGCAAGAAAGAGAGAAATATAAAAACACGCTCACACATCATACTCTTTCTAAATTCAGACAAAGACTTGTGATCTAAATAGCCAAAGACACAATATCACATCGCTTCAATGTAGACTTCTAATATTATCTTGAAGCACAAAAACTGAAATTCCGAAATGCAAAGAATTTATAATTTATTTATTTCATCCATGTTGCATCACAAACTACTAAAAATATAGATGTTGCTTTGAGCTTGTGCAATCGTGAAGATGGATGAGGTGTCATTTCAAACACATGTTAAATTGTGGCAAAACAAATTACCAAGACAAGGACAGGACTGGAAGATGAATGTTCTTGGTAATTTCAAGAACATTTCTCAATACACCACAGTCTTTAATGTAACATTTCCAATTGTCTTTCAAATTCTCTAAACTGTGTCAAATTTGATATTCCATACCAATTTGGCCTTTATTTGAAGGAGCCTATACTACATTGTAAAGATGGTCCTTGATTATGGTACTATTGTTTCATCATTATTTCAAACATTTGTTATTATGGCCAAACAACTAGGCCAGCATTTCCCAAAGTGTGGTATGGTACGCGAAGAGAGCTTTCAAAAGAAGAAAAGTAGCGAGGGGGTATAAGACTATAAAAATCTTGGAAACCACAGAGTTAGTCTAACCATTGCCTTTAACAGTTGTGCAGACATAATTATTAGCACTTGAAACGCTACGTTCTCATGCACACTAAAATATTACTATCATCAGATTTCTGGAGTTTAGATGATTGAAACGTAAAAAGTTACACCAGATGTGAGTTTTTTCCCCCGTCTCATTCACACAGGTTTCAGCCAGAAAAAAATATGCAAAAAAAGGCAGACTAATGTGGAACGATTGGAAGAGTCATTTAAAAATTCATTGTACTTTTTTCCCCAAATATAACTGTCACTCTGAAACACACGTCACTAGGTTTATCTTGAGTATGTAAACACACAGAAAAAAATCAGATCTAATTATTGTGTTATTCTATTCAAGATTTTTACTGGCCATGTAAATGTAGCCACTGTGTTAGATGAAACTCACTTTAAGATTTTTGGGTTGCTGCCGTAGTTCCAGCACGTGTTTGCGATGTAGTTCTCTCTCTCTGCGGTTGTTGTACTCGATCTGGTTCTCCAGCTCGGTCTGGTGCTGCAGGCGGATCAGGTCCATGCGCAGCTTCTGCAGGGTCCGGAGCTGCCGCTGCTCCAGCTCCTGGGTCGACTCGTCATGGCGGATCAACATGGCATGCTCCATCTCCTTTTGTGTCTTCTTTTTGTTCAGTTCCTTTCAGAGTTAAAGCCAAAAAAATAATACTAATCAGGTGGATATTGGTCACGTTGATAGCTTTCAGATTTGGGTTGCCTTTTGTTACACGTTCCGTTGATTGTGTATGGGAAAAATATGTATATATATTGAAAGAAGGATGGCACTAGTTCAATATTTAATGTGCATTTAGTAAATACAATTATGTAACCTATCAAGTTGAATATATGGCAAATAAATTATTAATACTTTTGACAGCTCTCACGGATATTAACCTGTCTAAAATCTACTCAGAACAAAGATTTCTCAGATTTGAACAGCTTTTGAGCTTAGGACATAGCTGCATTGCTTTGCTTAGTAATAATCGTCTTACTGCGAAAAGCAAACAGCATCCAAATCTACAAAAAAACAATGTGCTTAATTGTTATGAAATAAAGGACAAGAAAGCCAAGATTACTTTGGTTTAGAGGAAAACTGCTTGGCTTTCTTCTTGCTTTGAATGAGCAACATTTTATAGCTACTAAGCCGGCATGTTTACATGTATGTTTACTTAAAATTTAAAATATTCTGTACCTCTCTGATCTGCTCCTGCTCTGACTCATGTTTCTTGACCATGACTTTCCGCTTAAATGCGCGACAGTTCCTCTCGTAGAAGACCCGCTGCTGGGCTAAAAGGTGCGCCTCCTCCTCGGCCTGGGAATGTTGCAGATTCTCCTTGTGCTTCGACAATCGCTCCTGCTTCTCCTTTTTGGGTGTGCTGTGGTCGTCGTTCATCTCCTGGAATGAAAAAGAACAGTGATGGTGTATGAAACTGTACATTATTAGTTTGGAATAGTTAAATTAATTGAAATCAATCTGAATGAAATGAAAAGTATGTAACTGCCACCTGCTTGTCTCCATGGAGAAGTTATTGCTCACTTTATTTCAATGTTAGGATCAAACTCATAGTAACAAATCATGTGAAATCATGATATGTTTAATGCCATATTGTGGAACATGCCAGGTAATGCAAAAAAATCACTAGACTTCCAATCAAGTTACACAGAACAGCTTGAAGAGACATTTTTGTAAATCATTGGCAATTCAAAAGATGTTTACATATCCAGATTCGGAACTAAAAAATGTTTTTGCACACTTTGGTTAACCCACTCCCCAAACACTGGACTTTCACTACCAGAAGGTGTCAGAGAAGAAACAAAATCCATTCCTATTTTATTAGCCCCCCACTAGTTTTTATTATCTTGAATTAATGGGCTTTAGGATTATCACTACAACTCAAGCCAACATCCTTAAGACATGAGCCCGATGCTTTGTTGTAGCCCTCATTTGAAAATCCTTGACAATAATGATTTTCTGAAAGTGATATCCCCAAAAATGCTACGTACCAAGCACAAGCTCCCAGCCCACATGAGTATTGTAAAGCCCTCGGCGATGCTTTGGAGGCTGTGATGTACACTAACGAAGTATGGCTTTAGCTCAGTCCAGTGTGTAGGTACAAGATGAGTGGGCTGAATGACTCAACACAACTTCCAACACAAAATGCAGCTTCTGGGTTACTAAATGTGCACGTTTTTGTGGAGGAAGGTTGAAATAACCAGTAAACAGATGACAGAACCATGCGTCAGAAGTATACCAATCGATGCTAAAACTGGTATCGAAACAAGATATTGGATTGGAAAAGTATGCATCTATATAAGACCACATGGTTATAGATTTTATTGTACACAAATTGGGTTTTTATTTTCGTTAAGATATCATTTTCCTTTTTCGTTTTGTGACAAGCCAAAAGTGAAAGGTGTTGAAAAAGACACAGGAGTGACATCACACAGACCTCCTTGATCTTCTCCTTGCAGAGCTTGTAATGTCTCTTTTGATTATCCAAAAAAGTGGTCAGCTCCTTCTTTTGCTGGGTAACGATCTGCTGCTGGAACTTCTTCTCATCTGTTACTGTTGTCTTTATCTGTCAAATACAAAACAACAGGTGATTAACTTTATATTTAAGTATTTTTACCAACAACAGACACTAGGGTACTATATGTTATCTGAATATATTTAGGTTTGTCACAATAATAATAACATTAACATTTGAGAACTTGAGGGTCAAATAATTCACATCTAAAACTCATTAATGATATGTTCTACTAACAACGATGTTTCTTTGTGTCATTTATTTGCAATAGTTTTATTCATTTTCAAGCTGGTTCATTCAGAAAAAGGTCTAGTATGATTATCTTGCGTTAGGGCTTTTCACTGTTTATTTTTATATTTTCAGTACCACTGTATCACACTTCAAAATGTGGGATGACATCTGTGTTTTAGCACGTTCTCCCTTTGGTCCCTGTGGCTTTCTAACCAAAACAAAGTTGACATTGTTTTTCCAGGCGTGACCTTCGTATGTCACCAGTGTTAATTTAAATCTTACATGTTATTAAGAGGTGCCGGCTATTTCCATTCATTGGTACATATTTTTGTAGATCAGCTTTTTCCAACAGGACTGTATACTTTGATGCTGCACTCAATCTTGCCATCATCTGTGAAACAACTTAGTGGCAAAAGTTTTTCCTCGAACTAGAACAGCTTGATCACAGGAAAAATATAAATCTAATTTATTTGGGTCGAAAGGAAATCATAATTTATTGTGACACTTATTTATGTACCATCATGCAAACATGTAGAGGTCGAATAGACTTTATAACATTTACAGGTACTATGTTTTTGTGTTTTGCGTTTTTAAATGCCACTGCAGATTGGTTGCAGTGGTTTTGCTCCAGGTTTTGGGGGGCAGAAAAAGCAACCTCGTCATTAAAGTTCAAACAAAAAAACAAAACACAATTATTAATAGTAAACCCTGTAGCCCCACCTCCTTTTCGGTGTGCACGGCGTGGCGCTTGGCCAGCTTCTCCAGCTCGATGTAGGCGTTGTTGGCCTGTGTCTCCACCTCCTTCTGCAGCTTGAGTCGGTGCTCGTCCATCTCGGCCTTCAGCTTGTTCTCCAGCGCGATCAGCTGCTTCTGGTGCTGCCGCCGCATTCGCTTGTAGCCCGACATCTGCTCCCGGAGCTCAGTCTCCTGCTCATGCTCATGGATCTGTTTGGTCACCTGTTAGAGAAGAACAATTATATTAGACCAAGTAAACTCCACTGATAGATGTAAACACACAATGACAATAATTGGAGAGAGAGAGTTGAAAACTGTGGAACATTCACAGTTCGCAATGCAAAAGCCAGGTGGCGTATCCCACGTCAAGTTACAACATTTTCACCGTATTTTTGAGCAAACCTTTTTGGTCAGTGTTTCAGCTGAAATGTTACACAGTAGGGCTTTAGATCCAGGGAAGGACCACTCTTCACTCCTGTCCACGAATTCCTATTCCATATTTTTGGTTACATGTCCCTCCAGTCCACAGATTTTCTATTCCTTGATCCTATCTTTTTGGAATGAATGACAGAAGCCACAGAACGGCCTTCTGACATTGCCATGCCTGCAAAGATCATCACCTTCATACTAACGATAGAAGTAACATTGACATTTAAAATTGAACACTGAACTAAGAACTCATTGGCAAAACAATACATTCTGTCAATTATAAAATCAGACATATATTAAATCCCTATAAAATAGTCTTTAGAGGAAGCTTGATAACATCAGCCGTAATGGACAGACCAACCTGAGCGAGAAAAGGATTCTCCAGATCCAGGTAGTAATCGCTCGCCATCTTCTCATAACTCCCCCCCGAACTCTTTAGGCCAAACATGGTGGCAGTTTTATCCAAGAGCAGCGCCATCCAGAAACATGGCTCAGTATCCTATGTCTGACCGCAACCTGCCCAGGCTCCAGTGGCCCCCAAAGACCATCCCCCCTGTGGGACCAGACCCCCTCCTCCCTCCTCCCTGGGCCTGGTAGGAGCACAGGCGAGCGTGTGAACTTTGAATGAGGCACGCAGACTCCGCGCGCCAACACGAGCACAGAGGCGCTCTTTAGTGCGGCTAACGCTAAGCGGCGGACAGCAGGTGGGTCACATGAATACCTCATTGAGAAAGAGTGGGAGAAGTTGGGGCGTGGGGTTAGCAAGGAGCGGGCAGAAACATGTGGGGAGGGGGCAATGAGTCCACATGAGAAAATGCAGATGGAGAAGCAAAATTAAAATGCTCTAAGATATGGGCATGGCAATAGAAGGAGGTCAAAGTCCTACTTTTTAATCCACATTGAATCAATGGTCTTTCTGTAACGTGGCTCTGCACACAATACGACATGTGACAGCTCCATTCACACAAGACTCACAGAAAGCAGATCAGATTGAGTAGCAGGAGAACCACATGCAGGACAAAGGTGAATGTTCTGCTTACTAAGATTGGACAAACAAATATTGAGATAATGTGTTTTTTATTTTATATCAGACAGTTTACAGTTGTTTGTGGAAGTAAAATAACACTTTAAACCCCTTAGGTGTGACATATGGAACTAATTTGATCATTTTGAACAAGAGCAGACAAAATGTATAGATTTTAATTCTGTCTTGCTTAAAGGGGATGTATTATGCAAAATTAGCGTTAATGACTGTTTAATCTGTATACATTAGTTTGCTTGAAGTTGTATTTTGATTGATTCCTGCATGTTTGAATAATCCTGTATTGTCCTGCAACTGAGGCTAAAGTGCCAGCCACATCCCTGTACTTAGTTGCGTAATTTGCAATATTAAGACTGAGTGATACATGTTGGATTCTAAAATATCGAGAAGCCCCTATTCAAAATGTAATACACGTGACAATCCGCTGCTTGCTACGGTGAAATGTCACTGTGATGAGGTGGAGCTTATCAGTTCTGCAGTTTTGAACAGGAAGTCAAGGAACCTGTTTCAATTACTAAGCCATTTTAGATCAACACTGCAGTTTACAATGAACAAAACACAGTATGACAATCTACTTACGTTAGAATTCAATGCAATACCTAGAAAAAGTGCCTCTTTAACATTCTCTGCATTCAAAGCATCAGCATCAAAGAGCACACAGTCATACTGTATTCAGCGAGCCCTGGATCCATCAGCATAAGCTCCTGATGACCTTTAGTAACCCTTTTTCTGAACAGAGTGTCAAGGCCAACCAATTTCTGTTCATCAAGGTGAAAGACACACTCTCTACAAGATCATATTATTTATTTTAAGCATTTTTCTTTTTCTTTGTTGTAAAAACCTACCAGAAGGCCATAAACAAAGGGTGGAACACTGTTGTAAAGTGACATGTCTGAACTAGGGCTGGGCAATAGTTTAGAAGATATTTCCAGAAATGTGTTAAAACATGTCTTTAAATGTTTTAGCTGAGGTTTAATTATCAAATATAAAATGTTTGTAAAGTTTACAACATACCCTTTTTTCTTTTAAATAATTTCTTTTTGTTGCTTTTTTTTACAATAAATGATATACTTGATGTTCAAATGTTGCATATCTTCAACATTCACAATATTATCTAAATGTGGTGCCCGGCCCTAGTTTGAACCTTTATGAGGAAATTTAGTTTAAATAAATAATCCACAATCAACACATAAATCTTAACCTATGGCATCTCATCTACCGATGCTATAAATGAGCAACAAGAGACCTTGGCCTTTTTCTTCCTATGCAAACAAAGAAAGATTAAGAACATTTCTGATTTGTAAAAACATTCCCTGACTTCAACTTACGCCTTTTGACTATTTAAGTGAGCACCGAATCTTGATGTAATCCTTTTTCTTTCGTTCCTTCGAACCATCTGAACCCCTCATTCTCCTCTCTTTTCGTCCACCTTCTCATCCCTCTATCTTTTATCCGAGGCCAATCTGAGGACGTCTGCACTCGGCACAAAGACATGATGTCATCTTCTTCAGAGCCGGCGGGCAAAACCAGCCACCACACTGCTGCTGCTGCGTTTTATAACACGCTGCAACTTGGCAATAGTAACAGCCAAAGGAATGTCAATGTGGAGACATTCATGTGTCAAAAAGTCAGGCATTATAATATGTACTATAGTTGAATAAAGTCACAAATTCGATTTTCATACTAAGGCTCAGTACTTGATGCAGACTTTGATATCGCAATGGCAAAAAAATGCTCTTTTTACATAATAGACAAAATTATTGTACTTTCTTTAATGTTATTATGTGGTCTTATAAATATGTTACAGATCAAAACTACACTAAAGCTAATAAGGAAAATGTTATCAAATGTTTGTTTGTTGTTTTTTTATTGATATTTGTTCAAATTAGTAGTTTTAACACTTGTTTTAGTATCGATTGGTACTTGAGTATATAATGATAATTATAATGTTTCAAGGGGTGAAAAAACAGTGCAAAAACAGTGCAGTGTTAAAAAATAGTTGAGGTTTGTAATCTCGTCTGTGCGCAACAGTTTTTTCAACAGCCAAGTTTTTGTGCAATGAAAATAATAGGACACTCCTTCTTCATTAAATCCACTCAAGATTTTGTAATAAATGTTGTAACTTTTTTTTATAAAACGGTGTTATATGGCACATCACATTTTACCATGATTTATGGTTACTGACACCATGACAAAGAAACAGTGAAATCTTTAATTCACAGTATCTGAAAGATCACCATTCCTCCAGTGTGTGATCAGCATTATAAAATCAAACTTTTTGAATAATTAAGTGAACTTAATGTGACGTAAATAGACAGATTAAAAAACACTTTACATTTAGGTTTACTTACAGATTGAATAAGAATTACTTAAATCACAATTAATCACGATTAATAGGGATTATTTCCCTCTTCAAGACTTCCTTGGAATTCTGTCGCCGTGGTGTGAATTGGCGATGTTGCACTTACACACCAGAGACTTCACGGTTTCTCAAATGTTTAGGTCACAGTCTGGTCAAGGGCACGACAAGGACAGACACAAGAGCTAAATCACTCACTTTGTGGATTAAGCCCGGACAAAGCCCAATCACAATTAAAACCAGTGTGTCATGGTTGGGTAAACACACAGACACACACACACACGCAGACACACACTTGTACTGATGGTTACTACTCGTGCACGTTTCCATGACAACAGGCAGGGAGGCAGAGAAAGCCCCGCCTCTTTTAAATAAAGGGAGAAGAGTCATGTGTGAGACTGGGTTGTTTTTGAGTGAAGGTGCAAATAAAGCAGTAGGTGGAGCTACTGAAGAGGAGACACAGCGTAGTTCAGAAACAAAAGAATGAACAAGAATTGATCCTGTGTCACAGCAGCCCATTCCTCAGAGTATAATAATAATATGGAAGGACTTTACAGAGCAGTGTTTCCATAGAATGTGTTAAGATTATAGTGGTGCAAAACAAGTTTTTATATTAATGTCTATTTCTCATCAGTTTGTGAAGTATACAAATAATTTAATATCTATATTAAGCATTCTTCTTCTGAACAGTAAAGTTTCTTTTTATGTTTAGGACAGTTCAATGTGCAGCAAAGTTTGGCCAATGTATAGTCCAGGCTGCTTTTTTAGACGAGGGGGTTTTAGACTATAATCACTTTTATTAATGGGAGACATTGCAGACACTACAGATCGCCAAAAGGCCGAGTCAACTAGTCTATGCCACCTACACCATCACACACTCCTGTGATGTTAAACGCAACTAAACCTGAGATGCCATTAGTCAAATATTAAGGTCAAAACATTTCAGACAGAGCCGTTTTGGGTTTATTGACTGGTTTAACTGTTTTTAGCTGTAGGATCTGGCAATCCAAAGTGTTTACTCTGCTCTCTGACTGAACGCTACTGAATCATGCGTGGGTCACTGTTTAAGGAAAAATAAAATAAAAATCAGAGAACAAAGTAAGTAAAGAGCCATGTGTGAAGCAGGGGAAAACAGGCTTGTTTTAGAGCAATGGCCTCTTGATTGCAAAAGAATAAGCAAAGCTCAAACACGCACAAAAACTCAAACATGCTCTAAGTAAAACGTGGACCAGATAAATGAGAAGGGAAAACAATTAAAGCATGGTTAAACGCTCTTAATTATAGATTTTGCATATTATTTTTCTGTAATTTACTGTAACTATGAAGGTGCCTTTAAATGTATATTAAGTGCAGATGTTTTCCTCACCAGTGAAGCCGACTTGATAGTTGCAAAGCGGCCCTGGTTCTTGTAGTTTTGAGCCTGGCTGCTCTTGTCTGAGGAGACGGGCCTCAGCTCCGGTCTGTGGTCTCTGTGAATCCCATCATCCCAGTTGTACTGATGGTCCTAGGACAGACCCAAAGAGACAGTGAACATGGAAGAAGAAGAGCAAAATGTGTGTATATATGTTTGTGTATTTGACAGTGAGACTGAATGACAATGAAGGATTTTAATCATTTCACGGTTGTTGGGTCGTGGTGTGAATAATTGTAAAATTTGTGATGTTGTTCCACTCAGTCATCATAACACAAAAAACTTTATATTGTGACATTCCTGTTTGAACCTAAGCTTTGGTTTATGCTTCAGAAAATGTAATTAAACAGACAATACATAAAATTATTCACATATTATGGTATTTCCAAATTGTCTTTTTTCTTTGTTTTTTCGTGTAAAAAAGTAAGGTGCAAGAAATGCTCAAATTATTTCTTATATCCTTGAAGTAAAGGTTTTGTTAAGAAAGAAAACTAGCATTCATACCTTTTTTTTAATCATGATTTTAGTAGAAAGAAAGTAGAAAGTATAGCATAATAAAGTAAGTACAGATAATAGATCATCAGATATTTCACAATAAATTCATAGAGTTTATGTTTCATGTTCAAGGTTGAGTTCTGACATTCTGGGGACTAAAAAGACAACAAAGAATCATGTGATGATCTTCGTTGCATTAGAAAAACAATGTGTCACTTCCTCTTGTTCTCTGCTCAGTAACTTGAAACAATGCAGTACTTGTCTGTTCAGAAAGTGACAAGTGTATTCACATACTGTCAGAAAACAAAGGCAGATGAAGAGACGGAGCGACAGAGCACTGACAGCCATCGGCGCTAACATTTGTGAGCTTTCGAGATGGTTCTAGAGTGAAGAGCGGATTTTAGGTAGACTTGCTGGAAAATGGTAACATCTTGGTGGGTATAGTTGGTGGCACAACAGATATGTTATTTCTTTATGTGGAATGTTCCTCAGTAAGGCATTAAACTGAAGAGCACACATGTGTCGTTTAACTGATTAATCCATCAATGGTGTTTTTGTTAACTAAGATTTTGAATTTACGGGTTTATATGAACCACAGCAGAAAGGAGAAGGCATACAGTGAGTTAGCAGTGAATAAATCGTTTTTTTTTGTGAGTTTTTTTTTCTTTCCTTTTACAAATAAATATGTTGTTAGCTGGTATTTTTTCTTCATAAATATATATGTTTTCATTAATTCCATTCAGCTTGTGGATGCGTGAAATTTCGCCAGTGTTGCACCACCTTCTAGTCGACTATTCAATGTACATAGCATGACTTTAGCTGACCAAGAATTTCTTTGATCATCAACAGCTCTACACACAAGACAGCATGTTTTTCTTTTTTTTGCAAAATATTGTTGAGATAAAAACACCAATCATTTAATAAATACAAGATAGAGAGAGTTCAATGCCATACTGTGGAAAGTTGTGTTATTGTGAGAGTTGGTTGACCTGTTTGCCACCCCACGCAGACCACCAACTGTTACCTTCTTGTGGTGGGGAGAGGAGTCCAGGTTGTAGTCCTGGGGGTGCATCATAGTCATTTCAGAGCAGCTGTCGTCCAGCACCTCCTGCATGCTGTTGACGCTGCTGCTCTGGCTGCCTGTGCTCACAGAGGTGCTGGGGATGGAGTGGTTACTGCCCAGGCTGTTCATCTTACAGCTAGCTGCTTCGCTGTCCTGCAAGTCACACAAAACAGGCAAACTTTAGGAGTTTATTCAGTTTTGTACAGTATAATAAGCAGAACTTCTGCTAAACTAAACTAAACTAAAGCCTTTCAAATTAGTTTGCAATAGACTAATGCAACAATTTAGACTGTTATTATATTGTTATTATCATATAACTTATTTTAAATTAGATATTTAGAATTCTATTAAAGCTGGGCAACCTGATTTTCAAATCTCGAAAACAGGAAGTAAGTATGGAAATCTATCTGATTACTTTAATGCTCTCAAAAACCCTTTGGCACTTTGGCACATGAGGCACCAAAGCGCAGTCAATCAGAGTGCTGCTGATGGCTCTTACTTCTGGGTTGGCGAAAGATAAAATACTTTGTTATTAGATGCATACGGAGTGTAACAGTCTGGTTTTGTCACAGTACTACTTATACTATATAATTGACTCATTTCTAGGAAAAAAGTCAAGTACACCAGCTTTAATTAATCCTCTAATGAAGCCAAACCCTATACAGTGAGACAAGCGCAGATTGTTCTGTTCTGCAGTGTCCACGTGCCCTGTGCTTTTCCTTCACATTCTAATGTCTAAAAGTGCATAGTACTCCACTGACTCCTGTTGCAGTAGTTTAATTCACCTCTGAGATGCTGCTCAACTGTAATTTAACTTCACCAGTACGGGCCAAAGCTATTGACCCACTGACAGTCTTTAGTACATTTTAGTACATGTTGTGTCACCACGTGGAATAGGAATTTATTTCTTTTTTTTCCTGCCCTGAAGGTTTTATTTGATGGGACAGTTGCAGCGTGAAATGGGGAAAGAGAGGGCAGAGACCCCGCAAATGGTTGAGGACCAGAACCAATACGATGACGTCGTGGAGGCAGCAATTAACTCTGCTCCTAAAGTTAAGATCACTGTCTTTGTAAGAGGCCTATAAGCAATCTGTATTTATAATGCTTTTGTGGTCAATTACAAGTTTAATGCACAAATAGCTATTATGATCAGAACTACAGTAGATTCAAGCTGCATCTGCAGAGCCTTGAAATATTAAATAGTAAAACATTGATGTAGTTACGATGCTGTGGAGGTTAGAGTTTATCTCCATCATAAAGCACGATTTGCTGCAGTGTGTTTTCTCACTGGAGGTTTTAATGGTGTCCTGTTGCATTGGGCTCTGGTGACTGCTGTGCATTGCGTCACATGGTGTAAAATGTCACTGTGGCTGCTAGCTCTTGATGTCTGTTCACTTTGCTGCAGTTCAGGTCAAACAAGGGGCATATCAACTCTGTGTGTCAGGCAACAGAGCCTATAGGAAGACTGCTCACTATCAAATCCTAAAACTTGGATTAAAAAGGAAATTGCAGACAGGAGCACAGTCTGTGGCTCATGAACACCTTGAAGTCTCTGTAACACCGCCTCATCATTCAACTCTGGAGTTTCTTAAATCAACGTTACTGCAGTTATACTTCTGAGTTCGGCATTAATGTTTGGACCTTCAAGATTTAGCACTGTCAAGCTTAAATCAACCATAAAAAATCCTCAATAGACGACTCTTTGATATCGAAGGTAGGAAACAGAACGGAATTTAAATGATGCACTCTTTGAACTTGTGTTTTTTTCCCTTTGTAATACACCAGTTGAAATTTTGCGCCCCCCTCCCCACTGTACCCACCTCCTCCTCCTCTTGGCTCTCTCCCATTGGTCCATTGTGTTTCTCTTGGTAGAGGATCTTCTTCATCTTTCGATACTGCAGATTGTCCAGCTCCCGCACCGCATCCTTGGTCCTCTGGATAAGGTCGAGGAGAATGCGGGGCGACCGTTCTCGACGCACAAAATCATGCTAGGGGAAAAAAAAGTAATTTAATAATTTTGTTCAAACTTATTGCCTATTTTACCTTCTTTTTCGGAGCATTATGACACCACTCAGCACTAGAGGGCGCCTGCATTGCTCACATAACCTCTGCTCCAGCTGAGCACATAGGCTGTGTGGGACAGACAGAAATTGATTTTTATGAATACTCCTCATCCCTTTAAAACAAATCATGACATAAATGCATTTTGCTTTAGCACTGACATAATGGCAGTAGAAGTATGAAGAATGACACAATGGCTCAGACAAACAAAGACGTCTTGACTAAATTTAGACCAGTTCTACAAATGTATTTCTGGTCTTCAAAAGTATGAGTGAGACTGCAGTAAAATGAGCTCAAATATGTATTTGATCACAGCATAGAGAAGCTATAAATAAAGCCATAGAACTAAACTTCGAAATAAACTTAGACCAGACCCAGTACTAAACCAGGACTAGAACAGGACCCATCCAAATTCTCATCAAGACTTAACGTATTAACACACACTATGTGTGTACTGTGTACTGTCTAAGTGAGTTTATTTAAAAGCTTCACTATGTCACTTTTCTGATAGAGTGTACATCACTTGTTTAATGTCTCTGTGTACATGGTATTGCTTTGCCTGAAATGTTCCACAGTATGGCATTACACTTATATTCTGCAGCCTGTATTTACTTATGTATGTATGCTAAAATGCATTGAAAAACATGCATTCTTACAGTGAGCAGCGTCTCTTATTCACAGACCTGACCTGTGACATGGCCTGGTGGCGTTACCTTTCTTGCTACATTCTTGGCAAAGCAATAACAAGCACGTGGTGGACCAAAAAAGTTACTCATGCACCTTTTATATAATGATCTGCATCTTTACATATTGAATATGAAATGATGCTGACATAGTCTCAAATGTCACTTTTGTATATTTTGCTTAAAGGAGACATATTATGTAAAATCAATTTTAATGAGCTTTTAACCTTAACCCCCTAATTTGAGTACTCAGAGTTGGATTTTGATTGATTCCAGCATGTTTGAGTAATCCTGTATTGTCCTACAACTGAGTGCTCTGAAAATGTAGTTTTAGATCAATATTGAGGTTTACAATGAACAAACTGATGATTATCTACGTACTTGTACTCTTATAGTTCAATAATAAGTACCTGAAAAATGCATAGCATGTCTCCTTTAAAAGACTAAAATGGATGTCCTTGTGTGAACGCAGTTAAAATTAAAATGTAGACCAAGTTGAAATGAGCATCAGATTTGTGGTCTATTTCAAGCTGTGTGTGCACCTTCCTCCTTGTGACAGATGCTGGTGTAGTGGGTTAGTCGGGACACAGGGGAATGACATCACAGACTCAAAATAGAGATTACAATCATTTGACCTGTTTTCAGTTGGACCTGTACAGTAGAGGTAGACAGCCCCATCTCAATTTAAATACAAGACTCATTAAAAGGGTAGTGTTAAAAGCAGTGACAGCATCTACGGATACTAGAGGCTGGATTGATTTAATAGAGAACGGTGAAAATGGAGAAAATTTATAAACTTTTGTGATGTGAATTATATTTTATGGAGAAGAACTTTATCACAGTATACACATATACACACGTGGAAGTATAACCTTTGTTCAGAGAATATTTGTGCTAAAATAATGAATATAGTCCATGCTGGGACTTGCAGACGACCAATCAATGTTTGATCTGTCACTGTGGGTGTCTTCTACTGTACCAAGTGGCACCTCATTACAGATAAATTGGAACACTTGTTTCAACAATATATGCTACAAATAGCTATGTAAAAGCCCTAAAAGAGAGTTAGTAGAGTAACTGCACTTAAATACACTTTACTTTTGTAAATTATTAATCTAGATTAGATTTGCTGGAGCTGGAGGGGAAAAAAAACATACTTTTAACTTAACTTTTTTTAAATTGCATAAATTGTATATTAGGAGATGTTTTGGACTACCCATGAAAGTTTCATAAGAATGAAATAAAAATTAAATAAAAAATCTAGATGGAGTAAAATGGACCCGAAGGTAGCGGGAGGGATAAAACTGGAGAAATTATTGAGGGGTGGCATTTCCCCGTAACAACCAACAGATTTATGTTTTTATTTCTTAAATAAAATTTGAAAGCCTATTCATATGAGTTCGGGCTATTTGAATATTTGTATCTAAGTACAGAGTGGTGGGTGGGGATAGGTGGTAGGTGAAAACAAACATTTTCTAAGCACTCGAGTTGAATTAAAGAAAAAAACATGCAGATCAATCGGAAAACCACTTTGAGGAGGTTAATGAGTAGGAAAAATCGTATAAATGTGAATTTATAATTAAACTTCAATTCCCGTAATATGATCTACAGATAGGCCCAATTTCATTATTATGATGATGTGCCTAGAAGTATTTAACCTGTAGTCAATGCTGTGACAGTTGAAGGCCCCCAGATTAGTGACCTGATTTCCCCTGTAAAGAGCTTGGTCTGCATGTGGACTGACAGAGGAGAGAATCTGTGAGCGAGAGGGGAAACTGGGGTATTAATCATAAGCTATCGGCCCCTCCCTTTTATCCATTTGCGACGAGGCGGCCCTTTCACTGATCCAAAGTCTGTTTGAGACTTATCGTTGTTAAATGTTTTTTTTTGGCCGGGATTTAGGTCAGAGGTGTTGAGAAGGGAGAATTCCAGTTGAAAAGTCGATCCAACCCAGAGATCCACCAGCTAACCCCTCAATAAGTGGAAAAGTATTGCTCAGTCTCTGCTACTGTGTTTGAGCATGTTAACCAGTAAAGTAAATCTCTCAGCAAACATAATAGGATTACCTGCTGGTCACACAAATAAAAAGATCAACTCTTCAATTACGGGCAAGCACATGGATTAACACCAAACTTTTATTTAAGGATTTGTACGTTGTGCAGGAAGTGTTTGATTTGTGGCCCTGGAGGAGCCTTCATACTGTATTGGGATACTGTGGGTGGCATTGACTCATTGAGTGAGGATGGAAGTGAGGTCACACAAGACGGGATTAGACAAGGAACACCACTCACTCGTAGCAGCTCCCCTGACGAGGGTCTATCCTGAGGAATTTTCAGTAGGCAGTAGTCCACAAAGCTTCGGAAATGGTCGGACCTGCAAAGATAATTAAAAATGTACTATATTCAACTTAAAAAGCATACTGACAGCCAGACAGGGAAACAGATGGCTATCACTTTAATCCAACATGACTAATCACATCTTTGTTTATATATCAGTATATTAAACAGCAGGATCTGTATGTAATCTTATAATGTGGATTAATGTAAAGCACATAGATTACGTAAATATGTGGAGCAATAAGAATATAGGCCAATGGAGCTGTGGAACACTGTTCTACTGACTCAAAGCTAAAAATAATATTTTCCTTTTGCCACAGATATACTGCAAGATTTACAAATGAGACATCACACTACTGTAAAACAAGAGGGTCGAGTTAAGGCCAATATTTGAAGACAGTTTTGCCTGAGGTCAGAGAATCAATTCTTGCTCAAACCAAGTTTTGTCATTGTGTCCTAGGGCAAAGACGCTATATCCACATTGCCTATTATGAATGTGGTGTGTGTGCGAGTGATGCCGCAGATTAGCAGCCTTGCTTCCGTTAGTCTGCCCCAAGGCAGCAGTGACTACAGAAGTAGATTCTCACCACGGTGTGGACTGAATGAATAATGACTACAATGTAGAGTTTTTAGAGGCGCAGCACAAGTGTGAGGCATTATTATTAATATTGTTTTTCTGGAGAATAGTTGCAGAATGGTACTACACTATGCTTAGTCTCATCTGGCAGAATGTGACTGATGCCCTGAGCTGCTGGATAACCTCCAAAAATAACTCTAAAAGCAATCACCGCCTCGCGCACAATGTTACAAACAAAAGCTAATTTTACAGCGTCCTTATTTCAGTCTCCAGGTTTATTCCACTCAGGTGCAGAGGTGCTGAATATGTCATTTAAACGAGTGTTGGGAAGACAGCAAAGAAAGGTCGTCCATGCCTCCAGGTAAAACTGCAGCAGGAGAGGAGCCACATGCTTCTACCTGTCTTTGGTACTTATTTCCCCAGGTTTGAATGTATCACAAATTATTTACAACATGGAACTGCAATATTCCTCCCTATATTTGTGTACATTCAGCTGAAGTAAATTAAATGATAGCCCCCTGCCCTGACAATTTACACAGTTAGTGCATTTACTACAGTTAAAATCACAGCATAACTTTACACTTAAAATGCATAAAAGCTAAAATAGAATATTTTAGGTCAGGATTACAATTAAGGGTACAGAACAAATCACAAAAAAATATGCCAGCAAATATTCAGCAAATATCAGCAAAAATTCTAGATTAAAACCAAGTCTAGATTGCCAACATAAATGATGATTTTCTAGCAATCAGTTAATGAAGTTGAATAAAAGGTGGCACCCAAAACACTTAGAGGAACATCAATAAATAGAGCTAAAACTTAATTTTACACATTATGGCTATTATAGGCCATAATAGGCCTGAATAATATCATATTTTAAATCAGCAGAAACATGGGCCCACAGAGATATTGCTGTGTGCAGAGGCTTCTATGAAGGAGGTTTCCCATGTAATTATATAATGGACTTAGCCGTGTGACCTTGTGCAGGTCCCCGTGCTGCAGTCACACTTTACAGATTATCACAACAATGTCTTAACCTGGCTGTGCCCTGGCTGGACCGAGCTGGGCTTTGTCCATTGTTGCTTTCTTTCACTCAGAGGCAGGTATTAATCAGTTACAAAGGATGTCATGATATCAAATTTTAGTTACGAATGTTGGGAACAGAAACATCAACATTTTATATATATATATTTAATGATAAAGAGAAATCTGAAAATCAAAAACACCTGGTGAGATGCATCAGTTAGTACTGTTGCATTTGGAAAAAATCAACTTCACTTTTGTATTTGCAACATTAGGTTACCTTTTTTGCAAAGTTTTTAGTGTCAAAAACAATCAAAAAAACAATAAGAAAGAAAGAAATCTAATTACTCACATCAGGTGCAACTGTTGACATGACATTTCAATAATCTGATACCGCCAGAAATCAGATATTCAGATTTATGGTGTGCTTGTAAATATACCCTATGTTTTCACAGGTTACTACAGTAAAAAAACAACAACAGCTCACCACTCATTGGACTGGAGCGTAGGAGAGTCATTCTGGGCAATGTGATATAAGGCACTCATGGCATTCATGTTGAACAAGGGTGGTTTCCGCTCCGCTAGATCAAGACACAAATTACATGAAGGCAATTAGAGGCTTGTTTTCTCAATATGAAAATAATTTGTTTCTTATAGTTTGTTTAATACTCACCCAACTCAATACAAGTGATCCCGAGGGACCAGATGTCAACTTTCCCTTCATACTGTCCCTCATCCATGGCTAAGATTACTTCTGGAGCCATCCTGGAAAATGAAAATGCACTCACACTTTAATAACTATGGAAAAAACATGTTATAATCTGTGAAAGAGCTTCTAAAGGGACTAAATGTTGTGTGGATTCTGTAAATGTGAAGGCTGGCTTGTTTATGGCTGGATATGACATGAGGGAGACAAATTGTGGGCACCAATTGTCAATCAATAAACGTGTTAATGTGTGCGGGAGCAGCAGACCCAACTTAAACCTTTGTTTCCATGTTATGTTATGTACTGACCAGTAAGGTGTTCCCACAAAGGAGTTGGCAGGTGAGGCGATGGAGGCAGAGCCAAAGTCAGCTAGTTTGACCTGACCCAGCTCAGTCAGCAGGATGTTCCCAGCTTTAATGTCTCTGGATAAAAACAGAACAAAATATAACAAACAAATATAAACGGTAGGTATATAGTTTTAATATCAATAAATATCATTGGGACTTGGTTGGAATTCAAAGGCTAATGTCATTTATTTGATAATTTTAACAACATAAATATGGTGTACAAGACAAGACCAAACTGTGAGAGGAAAATGCACGTTTATTGAATAAATATACAACTAACAAGCAAAAGTCAGAAGTTGGACGTCTGAATAGTCTGTTCCAAATGGAAACATTGAGGAACATCTCACCTGTGAATCATGTTATGGGAATGTAGATAAGCCAGTCCTAGCAAGGCACCATGGGTAATGGCAGCAATTTCCACTTCTTGCAGTGGTTTCTTGTGAACTTGTAAAAAAAAATGTCAATAGATAAGTTACATGAAATGCTTTCCGAGGCATTGGATAGGTCAAGTGCTGTTGTAAATGTGTTATTGTTGGACCAGCTAATTCAAATAATCTTTTGCAGTACAGTTTGTTGTCACAGTGGCTAATGTTTTGCTTTTCTGTACACAATAGACTTACCTTCTAACAAATCTGACGCGGAGCCCAGGCAGTACTCCATCACCAGCTGAAAGAACACATGTATCATTAGAAAAAAAACATCAAGTCTAAAAAAAAATATATTACCTAAATCATTTGTATCCATAATGAAATTTGAATGCATCTTTTCAAGCACTATGAATTACTTTGTGTACAAATTGTGCTTTAAAAATAAACATGCGTTGCCTCACTATGTAACAAAGACGGTAAAATGATCAGTACTGACCCAGGCAGTGTTGTCTTTTAAGTAGCAGCCTTTGTACTCGATGGTGTTTGGGTGTCGCAGCTGTCCCAAAAACTTGACCTCTTTAATGATGTCCTGCCACTTCTGCAGAAACACATCACCGATACAAAAACACAGTGAAACAGCAGGTACAGCGACAGCAGCAGACCACTGCCACACACTTTATTGTCATTGTGTCAGTGAACATAATAATAATGAACACAAGTCTCAAACTAAGAATGTAAGAAACTAACTAAAACAGTTACTGCTTAAAGTGTTAAAAATAGACATTCTTCTCCGTTTGGCCTCAATATAGTACACAAGGCTTGTCAGTTCTCTACAGCATTGTTATTTTTGCTTTGTCTTACTTCGGTTGTCTGCTTGCCATTATAGGACATCTTCTTGATGGCCACCACCTCGTTGGAGTACGAGTTACGGGCCTAAAAACATAGAAACAACAGCATAAATTTGAATTAAAAACAGTGAAGAAACTGCTTGTATTTTGTATTTTATTCAAAATATATTTTATCTTTAGCTTTGAGCTGCACAATAATTTCCTGCATGCTCACAACAGCCAGCATTAGCATGACACAACAGTAACAGATCCTCTTATTTGAATCTGAACTCATTTCTGTGTGATCAAAGCACTGTGTTATTTACTGCTGGGGCAGCAGTGGTGAGGTTAGTCTGCAGCTTCTGTGAGCATTTTGAATCATCATCTTCTCTACATATCCACAAGCCCATGTTAAAGCCTGGGTGTTAACCTCAGGGGTATTTGGCCTTTGGGACAACTACACTGCAGCTCAGCCTAAGCCCTTTCCCCAGCTTCATCCCACTTACAAATGAATGGCAATTCATGTCGAGGTTCAGATGGAATTACACTCACCGCACACTACAGACTGTTCCCAGTTGACTCTTTTCCAGTTTCATTTGATCTGAATGTTTGCCTGTCAGTACAAGCCGCGCAGTAGCTCCCTCTGGTTTACTATAAGGTGCTATGGAGAATCAATATTCTGATACACTAAATATTAAAAGGTTAATTCTCTTCTGTTTCCACTATGGAGATGTCTGTTCAAAGCCTTAGGTAATGGGCCTGTGCACAGCAGGAGGATTTCCCCCTGAACTATTTTATAATGGACCAAGTCCCCCCATGCATTAAACAAAGCATGAAAGTGCATAAATCTGCATGTCTTTGAAAGTGATTATTAGTAATAAACAGTCCATACATTTACTCACTGTGAAGTTCCTTCCAAACATGCAATTAACCTGCAGCTAGATTGCAGCGAATTAGCACTACAGACATTTACAGATGATAACTGAATCAAAGACCTGTTAAATATAGAGCTACAAGCCTGCGGGAGCACTGATGTTAGCATTAACATTTGCACAAAGAGACTAAAAGATAATTAAAAACTGTAAACAGTTCTTCAAAGAGAGTTGTGTGATGTGTGAGGTCACATCAGTGCTACCAGTTTACCTTTAGTCAGATTTACACCAGTCAGCAGCTTTTGTGGAGTAGACAAGTTGAACTGGACATTTGAGATCTTTCTTAGCAGTTTGGCTTGTTTTCTCATGAGCCCAGGACTGGCACTACTGTAGGATTTAACTGCACAGAGACTGAGCCAGACAGACGGGGCAATAGGGCTATTACTGATATTTAACTTCTGTGTGTGTCTGTAAAGAACATCGGATAGAACAGGCTAGACTAAATCTCTGTCTGACAAGAAAATCATGTCTTACTATTGACCATTTTCACAAGTATGAGCAGCTGGCTTAACACCCCCCAGTTCAGCTCACCACCAGCCCTGCATCTGGAGGGGAGGGGCAGCAGGGCCAGGGATAAAGAAGGACATAGAGCATGCAAGTCTTCTCTTTACGTTAAATCAAAGGCTGCAGGAGTAATTAGTGATGTTGAAATTACTATGAACAGAATGTGGTTTGAGTTTACAATGATCGGCCAGTGAGAATTGACTTGCAGAGCGCGTACAAATCACTAAATCAATACTAACTCGCAGTAATAAATAAACCAAGCAATATTCATGAGAGTGAGATTATGTTGGCTGTGAACATCGTGTAATAAGTGTCTTCTTAAGCAGTCAGCTCCTGGTTCTGGCGTTACATGTGGGATAAATCGCTACTTAAATTAGACTCAACCGGCTTGTAGCAGAATTTGATTGGAGGTCAATGTAAAAATGCCTTTTCAAACAATTTTTAGATTATTATTTAGTGTCTTTTCAAATAATCCTTCAATACTGAGGTTAATTATATAACTCTATAATCACCTAGTGAGTGATGGCCAACATGAACACAAAATTATGAACACATAATACAGTTACATAAGGAATTGCAGTGTTTGAGCAGGGAAAATAATTGTGTTGATGAAAAAATTACTAATTATTGTCTTGAAGTGGTAATTACCCAGCTCAATCCAACTATTAGTCTTAAGCAGAAAACACATGACAGGAGTAAAGATTTGAGGTGGGTGATAAGATAATATTTCAATTGTTGCTTGTATTGTAGTATTGTAGATATGCAAAATTACAGTATAAAGTTCACCAAATACTGTATATCAGTGGTGTCTAAACTTTTTTTTATACTGAACCTTTATCGAAGGGAAGGGTCAGAGCCATGGTTAATGCAGTGAGTCATTCAGATGGACGCATTTCACACAGCTTTGAAAGACCCACCGTACCTGGAACATTCATTTTAGGTCTGTATCAATACAGATCTTTCATTTTCTGTAAAAAGTACAGCCTGGCTAATTCTTTCAACAAAAATTGGTCTGTAGGCCACATTTGGCCATAGTTTGCCAATGATTTTGGCCCCATTTCTGGGCCAAAATCATGACAAGATATAATCTTTTTGCAAACATTGCCCACCTTTAGTAAGTATTCAATCCAGTATCCAGCACATTTTGGTCAGCCATAGCCATATCAACAACATTTTACAACGACTACAACAACCACTTAGGTTTTCACCCTTTATGGTTGTGTAATTGCAGCACTTACAAAGTACACGGCCCCAAAGCTGCCATGCCCGATCTCGTGCAGGTCGCAGAAGACTTCCTCGGGGTCATCTTTGAAGAACAGCTCGGCCAGCTCTGGGTCCTTCAGCGTTCCTTTCCTGGTGGAGGACGGCATTATGGGCTGGACATGGGCCGGGCGCTCACATACACGCTACTGCTGCAGCTGCTACCGCCACCAGCTCTCCATGACGGGCTCGGCATTGGCCAGCTAGACCTGCACAACACAGACAATAAGCAACAATCAGTACATTACTATAGTTCATTGTTAATGAACTGCCTGTTAATTTAAGAAGTCCTAGTTTGAGCAAAAAAAGATGCATCTTAATTAGTGAAGATTGTTTAAAATAATAATATTGAAGTTGGGTTGTCATTTTAGTGATGTAATATCATTAAAAGGGGCTGTACCTGATTTTTTTGATATAGTAAAGTGAATTTAGTATTGCTCCAGATATACTTTAAAAAATAAGACTGCTGGGTGCTGTCTGCACCTAATTATACAGCGTTTTCATCCGCTGCAAACCAGGAAGTAATGCTGGTTAGCTGTTATTAGATTAGTTGTTGTTAGTAATGGAGTGACAGCCAAACTCCACTCTGGCTTTGAAAGTTGTCAAACACGCTTATAAACTCATCGTGGTAAATGATTAGGATGCATTAGGAGAGTGAGGAATAAGTCTGAACCACATCAAAGAGTTTAAAATGAAAAATCAATCTTTAACACACTATGTCAATTAAAAACATTATGGGACAATCACACTGAAATTCTAACAACTGGGGAGGGATAGTTTTTGACAGAACAGAACTCTCCCCTCATAGTAACAATGTCGTGGATTTCCTCCAGCTAGGTGCTCAAATGAACAATTAAGTCTTTATTAAGCCTGATTTCTGCCGATTCCAATGTACTCCATTTACATTTGAGTTTTGCATAGTGCGTCTCATGATCACTGGACACTGGCGAAATGGACAGTCAACAATAAAGAGGCTGTCTCGTCCTGCTGCTCGTCCCAGTCACAGTCACACAGCTCACGTAAACACATCCAGTGGACAGATGAAGCTGACTCAATGATGCCTCACTTCCACACAGGCCACATGCACAGGCTCAGAGAGGAACAAGAGGAACAGGGTGGTGGAGCGTGTAGCATCCCGCGCTCCTGCTCCAGTTAGCTCCACTGCACACTGCACACACTGACACACATTCAGGCCTCCAACTGCTGCGTCCGGCTCCAAATGCATGGGCCAGATGTTGTCAGTGTGTGCGACTGAAAACATGCAACGTTTCCTCGACATCTCTGCTCGTGTTGTCTGTCTACAAGAAAAGTTATGAAGACTGGAGACTGGATGAACACAACTCGTCTAATGTGGCTTAAAGGTCAGACCGATGCCGAGCCGACAGACACAATGCAGAGGCGGAACACACGAGTGCCCAGGCAAAGACACTACGCATCAGCATCATCCTAATCCCCCCCTCCTTAAAGGGATCCCGGCTATCACACCCACTCCCAAAATAAAGCCGCTAAAGGAGAGTCACCCGTCCACATAAAAGAAACAGAGGTGCACAAACTATGTAACTTTTCACGTCCGCCACCTGCTCTTCTCAACGCAGATCTAGAATGTTCCACAGTATGGCATTAAACTGAGCCATCTATCTCTATGGAGACGAGCGGGTGACGCCACTATGTCAAGTTACAGGTTAGATCTGTGGAGAGGCGACACCACTTACTGTAAGAATAGATGTTTTTCAAGGTATTTTTGAGGAATAAAAACATGAGTAATGATATAAACGCAAGATAGACACGTTTAATGCCAGGCAAATTAATATCATCACCACTTAACCAAGCAGGTAGCGGACTCTCCAACAGAAGAGTGACATACTACACCTTTAACAAAAGATACTAGTTTTTACAATATTCAAGGTTTTAGAAGAATTAGAACAATTTTGATTTGGGGAAGTTCACTTGATGCACAATTGATCAATAAAAGAATCTGAGTGAACAACATTGCCATAAAACATATTCAATTTAATGTTCAATTTGCTGCAAAAAAACAAACTTTTAAACCACAACGATAAGTCTTGTCTTATAAAGCAGATTAAACTATAATTGCACCCTCACTAATAAACGCAACATTAAGATTCTCCTGATTAGTTTCACCTTTACTTTCAAGAGCTTCAAACATGTATTATTGATTTCCAAGGCCTTGCAGGAAGATGTCAGTGTTAGCATCTTCTAGCATTATGTGATTTTTAGTATGCTTACTTTGTCAAAATGTTCTTTTTGTGGCACCATAAAAATGTCGGAACCTGTTTAAAATGTAAAGTGAAGAAAACTTTGGCATAGTTTCTCCGTTCTCCCCAAACAAGTCCGTGCAAATATCTTAGGATCTTGCCAGCTTAAATAATCTTCCCAAATTTCATAAAAGCTTTAATAATGCAGCAATAAAGCATCTTAAAATAGTGCTTTGCAGACGCTCAAAGTACTTTTTTGTGCATTACTTGTTCACTCTGTCGCCGCTGTTGCCCTGGGGTAAACTGACAAAGTGAGACTGCCAATCTGCACCTGTACCTAGCTGGAGGATTAACTACCAACAACTTCACAAAACAATAAATATGCATATACACAAGGTGAGGGAAGTGTCTCTCCCACAGACACAACAGTATTCACTCAAAAACTGAGCCACTGCCGCCCCTCCTAACAAGACATAATATGAAAATTGTTGTTTGAAGATTAGAAATTAGAATTTGCAACATTAGAATATCAAGTATTGTATATTTAAAACAATTAAACAGAAACATCTTGTGTAAGAGTATAGATTTTGCGTTTTGTGCAATTCTTGAACCTCAACTGAGTGATTTATAAACACATTTTAGCACATTTTTGATAGGACTGATAAAATATAATCTGAAAGTCATTACCGAGATAATGCAGATGTTTATTTCTGTTAAAATACTGCCCAGCCATAGTGTGTAGCAATTAGTTCACTTGAGTAACACTCTTTTACATTGAAAATAACGTTCTTCACAATGTCTTCTGATGTCGATCTGATTGTAAACTAAACAACCTACACAAAAGTTTTGCCAACGAGCATGTCCTGCAAGCCCGACAACAATTCCGTGTTTACCTGTTTCCACATGTTAACATAATCACATTTGCGGACACGCTGCTAGTCTCCAGAAGCCTCCAGATGTGTCAGAAACGCATGCAGCATCGGGCTTAGACCTCCAGACTGTGACTGAGCTGTGACAAATGATGAATGGAGAGAAGAGTGTGGAGCAAATTGCCTACAAAAACAAGCCGCATGCTGCCCACTCTAAACATGGTCATGGATATGCTGCTTTATTCTTACAACATAATGAGCTACAGTTCAAGTCTAACAGAGATATTGGTTTTCTCAAAATATTAAGACGAATTTGTGTTTGCTTTTTTCTATATTAAAAAGTCTGGTACATGAAGACATTTGAGTTTTTCTGCCTCCAAAGCAGAGAGGCTCTTTCAGAGTCTGGATCTTACATCAGCCTGTCTGCCTTTCTGCTAAAGCTCTCGGCATTGACTTAAACTCTTTCTGACACGTTCCACTCAAACTTTCTGTCAAAAGCTCATCTAAGCATTCAAATACATTGAGAACAATTTGGCTTAAATATCTAATTGCAACATTTAGTAATGATAAGATTGGTGCTTAATGTTTTAAACTCTGGATTCCTTTAAAAATGGTGTCAGTGGAAACATGCTCTTGAGCATTATCAGCTGTGTAACTTTTCTGTGGGGTTCGCCACCTGCTTGTCTTGACATATAACTGAAATGTTTCACAATATGGTGTTAAATGTATCTAGCTTACATTTATTCAATAACAGGCAATTTAACGATAAAAAATGCATTGACAAACAGTGAGCTGGGTTGCCTGTTCGGATAAATAAGTTAAATATCATAATGTGGGACATTCTAGGCAAAGCAATAACAATAGCTTCATGAACACAAGCAGGTCTAGTTATACACCTCTAACTGCTCAACTAAACAGGAATAGGAATTTTGTTTGAAGAGGGTGTTGTTTGCAGCGAACATCCTCAAAAATAGCCTTTGTTTGTTATTTGTAAATTGATCTACTGCTAATTGTTTCGCCATCTGAATTGCAATTTTTTTCAATTTCAATAGATCTTGCAGCCGTAAAAAAAACACAAATGAAGAGACAATTTTTAGTTACATTTAGAGTAATTACATTTAGAGAGCCAAATGATAAAATACAGCTAACAAAGAAAAAGGGAAGAATTTCATGTTGAAGTCTTCAAAACAAATTCACACAAAACAGCACACAGCATCACTCTGTTCGTTCTCGCTGCTCTTTCGAGACGTGTGAAATGATGCAACGTGGCAACAACGGGCTATAAAGGGCACAAGGAAGCTGTTACTAGTGGTACATAGCTGAGCGGTAACACTAGTCTACTCGTGTGCTCCTGTGGATCTATGAATGGGACTGAGCTGAGAGGGAGAGCGGCTTAGGCAAATGGATTAGACCGATTAGGAGCATAGTGGGTGTGTCATTTAATATTCAGCCTGCACATTTCACACACTACCTGGCCAAAGACACCAATAATCATTAGTGCATGGTCAATAAATAACTTAAACAGGCCTGTATTGTCATTAGAGATATGTTTTAAATTTTAAATATTGTGTATTAGGCTTAATTTACCTTTGAGTGAGAGATTTAGGTCAGTGGTCTGATTCACACAACCACACCAGGTACTAGAGACAGGCTGCTCAGACGGAGCTGTTGATGCATTTGAATTTACAACTATATTGTGTCAGTCTCTAGTTCTTCATTGAAATGAATGGAATTACTGCTGGAAACGCCAAAACTTCTGAAGTGTGAGTCAGTAGCAGTCAGAAGTAGTGATGAGAAATTAGATGGTAAAAGTTATAATCCACTTGTCTGTCTCTATGAATACAAGCAGGTGGAAAGTTACTGGTCATGTCTGTGGAGAGGTGAGCCTGCTCAAACAAAAAAAAAAAGCATGTTTTTCAATTTTGTCTAAGCAATAAAATAAAATAAACACATACAGTATAAATGCAAGATAGAGAAGTTCAATAGAAATAGAACATTCCAGGAAAAGCAATATAACAACTCCATGGAGACAGGTCCCCGCAAGAAAAGTTACGCATTTTGTAACAGTTTGAATGTTTAACTTCTTTTAATATTTGGTTTAGCTCAGTAATTTTCCATTGTGATGTACAAGTCCAATGTCTGTTCCCATCTGTCTTTTGTTGCAGATGTCGTCAGGACATTAGCAGCATCTCTCTCTCTCTCTCTCTCTCTCTCTCTCTCTCGTGACTTATGAGTGTGTCCCTTGAGAAGCAGCTCTCACTTTCACCCTGATCCTGGCCTCTGCTAAACCCTTTGGTTCGGCTAACATTTGACCCCTAATCACTGCAACCATAGCATAGAGACAATAGACCAGAGATACGGTACATAAAATGTGTGCAAGTCAATCTGTAGCTGGCAAGCTACCATCATTTTTGGTGTCCACAATATAAGGTTTTTTATCTCGGACCATGTGGTGGGCCTTTTGGCTGTGTCTTAGTTCTTTGTCAATCTCAAATATAACGTGCACTGTAAAATATCCAGCTATGGCTGTATATCTTACAGAAATGCATAATCACTATTTTTAGAGCCTAGATCAGAATTTAGATTTTTAACTAGAATTTGTGTCTATATGGATTTAAGAGAAATCCATCTTCTGCTTCTGTGAGTCCATTCTTCGCTGTGATTGGAGGGTAGAGATTCCACCTATAATTATTGTGAATCACAATATGAAAGTATGGCACCAAAATAGACAAGGGCATAGATATCACAATTTGGGTTTGACGTCTTATCACCTTGCCCCTAGAAGAAAAAAACAATAGAATTAAAAGGGTTTTGACTATTTCACATTTACACAATTGAATTGTGCAGTAAAATCTGGGCCTGGGCCTTAGCTTGTGACTGTGTGAGTGAAAATTGTGAATGAAATGACTGTCCGGACTTAAAATTATGGTTGATGGTGATTTATTATGATGTGAAAGTCCACCGATTTCAATAATCTGTAGGCCTTGAAGCCCAGGCTTCCACCACCAACAACTGTCTTAACTCTAAACAAACTCCACCCTTCAAGCACCACCCAAAAATACAAATAATAATAATAAAGATCTAGGCGGCATAAAATTCAGTTTAGCAAAGAAAAAAGCAAACATAACAAAGAAAATGTAACAATTAGGCCTGTATAGATATACTATGTAAAACTGACTTTAAAGAGCTTTTTAACTTTAACTGTTATAATTGTTTTCCCTTCACATTTACCCACTCAAAGTTACATTTAGAGCGATTTATGAGTCATCTTTTTATCCTGCATTCAAAACACCATTGCTCACCGACCTCCGAAACATGCCCACTGCTCTCTGTGTGCTCTGTTCTCTCGTAGAACCATTTCGGTTATGGGTTTTGTTCTGTTTCATTTATTACATAGTTTAAGATTAATATGACTATAACTATAGAGCAACAAAAGCAGGATTAGCAAACTTTTGAGGATATAACAAAAAACTGGCCTGCAGACAGTCCTATAGACCTGATGCACTGTAATCAAAGATGCACTCAATTATGTATCCCCTTTGTGGGTCACAGTTTATTATGCATACAAGGCACACGCGAAATGAAACCACCAAACAAACGCGTGCGCTCCACCTTCGAGCCCCCCACTGGTGCCACTATGACTAATTGATGCACAAACATGTTGCCGGCCCAAGTCCATCAGGCTCGTGGAGATGCCATGTGTTGTGAGAGGAAACAGGCCAGCCCACTCTTGGCTTATCAAATATGTGACACCAAAAACTGGACTAAACTTTATTGCTTGGATTCAAGTTAACTAATATGGCGTCTATTATTAACTGTTAGCTAAAACATCTCATCTCATCTTAATCTAATCTAAGTTATGATTTGAATGATTGTCGTAATCAAAGTATAAAGACTGCAATTATAATATCCTCTGCAAACATAATACCCCAGCCTCAATGCAATGTATAAATCTGCTGATGCTGTAGTTTAGAGAATTGTACTAAATATTTTCTGAACTAAATGTAATTCTTGTACTAGTTCATAGTTCATAGTTCACTCTTCTCTCAAAGGTGAAAGCTCTTGGATAAAAGGTGCGCTGCGGTAGTAATAGCAAAGTGTTCAATTCATCTGGGTTTTTGCTGTCTATTCTGTAGTTTGGTCATAGTTTTAAACAATAAATATACCTTAACTTATTAAGCATGCCTCGGTTAATAAACTTGTTGCTATGTTTGCCTCCAAAAGGACAATTCTAGATTGTCTTATACACTGTAACTTGAAATGAAGCTTATTATGATTCTGATCTAATTGCAATTTAAAAATCATCCAAGCCTCTCTTTTTGAGTACCAGTGTATTTCCTGTCCTCTGAGGTGGTGTGCACTTAAAGCATAGTATAACAGTGTTCACATTCAATATTCATGTTCAGTGTGGCTCATATAGTAGCATGCATATGTGTGTCAGTGAGTGTGCTCTGAGCGGCTTATTGCCCCCCTCCCGGCTTTAGGCAGTAGGAATTAGGCTGACTGTGGGAATTCTTACTGGGATCCAAATCGCCAGCTCTAATCACCAACGGAAAAAAAAGTAAATCCGCCAAACTGTGAGTTGAGACACAGTGCAGTGGCAGTGACTGCGTGAGCGCGGCCTAAATCAGAATTACGTAATGATGAGGTTCTTAACTCTCCTGGCATTACAGTGGGCAGGCTTAGCACACAAGCTAATACTGCACTGCAAAGAGAATCTAGAAGAGTTAAATGACTTGACTTTGAAACATTTACCTTGATTTTTAATCAGTGTAGTTTGACAATTTAAAAAGTTGTAGTCAAGTTAAAAATGAACTCTTCACTTTTGTAAAAAAAAAAAAAAATATATATATATATATATATATATATATATATTTAAATTGTTGTACATTTCATAATGATTGAATAACAAAACAACCTCTTCCATTTTGTTGCTCATCATTTCCATTAAAAGTATAAATAAATCATGCTCGCTGGTGGTACAGTGGATAAAGGCCTTGCACATGTGCGGTTGCTGCTGACAAGAGGTTCGAGTCTGCCCTCTTTGTCCCCATTTCACGTTGAAACTAAAGCCTTTGGACCAGAAAATTTCGTCTTCTTGATAAAAAAAAAACTGCGTCCCAATCAGGTGAAAATTCCAATTTAAAAGAAATCAGAGGACAAGAAAACCTTGACAGAAGTTCAAGTCAAAACTAGTCAAACAACAAAATGAATGTACTAAATTCACATATTTTTTAACATGACAATATTCAATACTTCTGTGTGCTTGTGCCTACGTGTCTATAGCAGTCATGGCCAGTCAGTGGGTCTTAATAACCCAACGTAATGAAAAGTTAAAGATAGTGAACAGCCGCATCTCCCACTGCGCTCAGACCCCGGGGAGAACCCTGTGTGATGTGAGAAGCCCAGCCTTCTGCTCAGCATTATATGGGTCAGCCTCATTATGAATTATACAAGGCCAATTTAGATGCACAAATCTGGTCTGGCTAGTGATCATGAACCAATTAAAATGAAAATGTTGTTTTATCATCAAATATTTGGGAGAGAATGACTACTGATGGCTCACTGACGGCAGGTGAATATGGACCAGTGGATTCACTCTGTCATTGCATCCAACAGATCAGCTTGTGGATGCAAAACAATTTTCTTCAGCTAAACTCAGACAAGACTGAAGTCATCGTCTTTGGGCCGCAGAAACAGAGAGAAAGTGTCAGCAGTCACCTCCAGTCTCTCGCTCTAAAACCGACAAATCAAGTTAGAAATCTGGGGGTAATGGACTCAGACCTGAACTTTGACAGCCACATCAAATCAATAACATCAACAGCCTTTTACCACCTAAAAAACATTGCCAAAATTAAAGGTATAGTGTCTAAACCAGACTTGGAGAGACTTATCCATGCATTTGTCTCCAGTAGGTTAGACTACTGCAACGGCCTGTTCACTGGCCTCTCCAAACGAGCTGTAAAACAGCTGCAGTACATCCAGAATGCTGCTGCTCGAGTCCTGACAAGAACCAGGAAGTACGATCACATTAGTCCTGTGCTCAGGTCTCTGCACTGGCTTCCTGTGGCTCAGAGAATAGACTTTAAAGCAGCTCTGCTTGTGTTCAAGTCTCTCCACGGCCAAGCACCAAAGTACATCTCTGACATGTTAGTGCCATATGAACCATCTCGCAATCTGAGAACCTCAGGGACGGGCCTCCTGCAGGTGCCTAGAGTCAGGACTAAACATGGGGAATCAGCATTTCAGTTTTTTGCAGCTAAAATCTGGAACAGTCTCCCTGAAGATGTGAGACAGGCCTCCACTCTGACAATGTTTAAATCCAGGCTAAAAACAGTTCTCTTTAGACGTGCATACGACTGAAAGATCTATCTGCACTCTTCTCTTTTAAAGCACTTTATTTTAAAATGATTTTAAAATGATTCTGCGTGTCTTTTTGTGTTTTGTAATTTTAATGCAACTTTTCCTGTTTATGTAAAGCACTTTGAATTGCCCTGTGTACGAATTGTGCTCTACAAATAAACTTGCCTTGCCTTACTGAATGAGCTGGTGCCAATAAACTATTTCTGCATACCCACACTAGTCATCTGACCTACAAAAACATGCAGAAATGTTATTTTCAGTATTTGCCAACACAATCGTCACATCCTACATTGTGTTGGCAAATAGTACAGTACAGAACAATGCATAACAGTAGCTTCTGGAAAATAATTACAATAAATACATAGGTGGCAGTAGTATTAGTACAGTAGAATCAAGCCCACACTTAATAATTGGCAATTCTACCATCATACTTTGAACTCCAGGTTAGTCATGTCTGCTCAGTACCGGTTTGATTTCAAGGAGAACCAGGACTTGTCACTTTGAAGTCAAATCAAATGGACAAGAAAACATGAAAACAATCGTAAGTGAGCCATGTTAAGCACCACGCCCCACAGACTCAATGATTCAGGCTGTGTCCTCATGCCATTTCACTCTTAATGCCATGTACGGATGTCAGGAGAATTTTATGCACTTCTCAATGCCATTCATTTGACCCTGATCCATTTAATCCAATCCAACTCAGTAACACATGCATCCAAGAGAGTCTACACTCTGAAGATTGCATTAGGTAAGATTCCTGGTGGAGGGTCTGTCACCTGCTTGTCACATTGAGATGTTTTTGCTTTTCCAGGAATGTCCCATGGTTTTAACAAAAAAATTTTGTAAAATTCCAAATTGGGGAATTCACACGTCTTCCCTCACCTCAAAAAAGAGTGGAGGCTCATTAGTTTTGCGATGCTGAGGTGATGCAAAACAAAATAAAATAACACTTCTACTAGATTTTAATCAACACCTCATCATTACAATCAAAAATATTTATGGATTTCTATAAAGGACAGCATGTGAAGTTGAAGTTATTTAACCCGCAGAGTTCAGCCACACTCATCTATCTCGTATTTATTCAGTTATTTTTATTCCTAAAAACAACATGGTTTGGTGGTGTCAGCAGCTTGTCTCCATGGAGACAGATAAGCCACACTGTGGAGGGTCTGAAACCTTACATAGTGCACCTTTAAACAAATGTATTATGTTATCATTTATCACCTAAATACGCTATGTTGATTAAAAGTATATTTTTAGTAGATTACCCTAACCATCCAGCAAACAAATGCTTTGATTCAACATTAAGAATTTCCTTTTTAACTCAAATATATAAAGTTATGTTTTTTTTAAAAGATTAAAGAAGATGATATTCTTTTTTGTGTGTATATTTAGTGTTAAACCATAACATCCGTAGATCAGTATTTTACATACTGTTCATTGTAAACCACAATATTGATCTAAAACGACTCGATAATAGAAACAGATCCATTGACTTCCTGTTAAAGGGTTAGTTTGGTTTTGAAACGTGAAAAACAGACTTAGTTCATGTACCCCATTTTGGGATGTAATAAAGTAATGTTTTGCCCCAGCAATGATAGAGTTTAGACATTTTATAGTCTAAAATGGATATATTGTATAGGCATCTATTGATGCCTATACAATATATCTGTGTCTCATAAAAATGAAACCACAGCGCTTTCTATTTTAGCGTTTTATTCTACAAGAAGCAGGATGTGTGTTGTTAGCATGCTAACGTTTGTTAGCTTTACCCGGGACGGCAAAACTCGCTCTGGACTCAGAGACTGGTGAAAAGTGCTTATAAACTCATCATGATGAATATTTAGGATGCTGGGAGTGTATTTGGTAATTGAACGACATGTGTTACTGCTGTATAGAATGAATGAACTAGTTGTGTTTTTCACATTTTTCAACTACAGAACAAAGAAGCCTCGAAATAGTGGCATTTGAGTCTAGCAAGCAGCAGATTTTCAATGACTGAAAAACGGCATTAAGTACAGAGATAGGAGGGTAGAAGAAAACATTTTCTGAGCACTCAGATTCAAGCTTCAAATGCAAGACAACACAGGATTACTCAAACAAATCAATCAAATACTACTCTGAGTAAACTAATGATGAGAGGAAAATCACTATGGTTTAAGGCTCATAAAAGTGGATTTTACGAATCAACAAAAAAAATGTAGCCCTGCGACGAGTTGGCCACTGTCCAGGGTGTACCCCGTAAGGCCCAAAGTCACTGGGATAGGCTCCAGTCACCCACGACTCCGGTAACAGGAATAAGCGGTAGAAAATGAATGAATGAATGAATCATTCATTCATTCATTCATTCATTCATTCATTCATTCAATTTCTACCGCGTAGTCCCGTTAGGGGTCGCGGGTGACTGGAGCCTATCCCAGTGACTTTTGGGCCTTAGGCGGGGTACACCCTGGACAGTGGCCAACTCGTCGCAGGGCTGAATGAATCAATCAACAAAAAAATAACATGGACAAAGAAGATAATAAGATAAGATTTACATATGTTAATACATACGTTTTAAAGTCAACTTTTAATTTAATTTAATTTTTTATTTCTTTACAGTTATTGCAATAAGGATGCATTCAGTAAACACGCTCACACCTTTGTTGTAACCATTTTCCACCACAAGGCGAAACTGCCTTACCCTTGCTGCATAATGGTGCCATAAACTTATAATAGCAGTTTCAGGTAGTAAATTCGCCATGGCGGCATAAGGGTATCTTCATTTTGACCTTTAGGGTAACTTTTGCGCTGTTCCCATTTAGGGTATGAGTCAGCTGCAGATTTGCCCAGAAGAGCTGACAGCAAGAACTATATGATTTCACAACTGCTACATGCAACAACTAGACCAAGAATTTGGTTTGAATATGTTGTTGGAATTTGCTTTGGTATTTTTTCGACTAATGGAAAAGCATTCTAGTCTTGATATGGTGTGACAGAGGCTTGGCGAGTTGTTAGTTGCATCAGGAGCTTGGCAGACAGAACGCTTTAATTATGAGGAAAACAAGACCTAGTTTACACACAGCTGATGTCTCCTCGCTGTCTGACTTCAAGGTGAAGGACATCGTGAAACACGCACAACAGCAACTAGGCCAATTAATCCAGAAGACAAGCTCGCAAAAATCTAAAATATTTGCGCCCACATTCATCTGAAAATGACTCCAAGCAAGTATAAGGATTTAATGATGAAAGACTGACATCACTGTAACAATTTTTATTAGTATTTATTAGTACGTATTAGTACTTGAGCATCTACTTTCGTTACCAAGTTAAGTCAAAATTAGTGTCTGGGTATATGTTTGTTTCATGTCACTTTTCCTGATGGTAAGATGTTGTGTACTGACCTGGTGGTTATGTTGGCCGAGCTTGATCTTGAGCCTTCTCTCTTAGCCCCAGTCTAGTCCAGGACCGGTCTCTTGATTATTCTCCTCATGACTTGAATAGAACAGTTCCTTTGGACCAGAAGAAAAGAGGAAATAGTCAAAGTCCTCATCATCATCATAAATACAAATTTAGGACACATGTCAAAAGCAAATACACACATTACACCCAACAACTTATAAACTCTGTGTCCTCACAAAGCCAGATGGTGAAATGACTCAGGAGAAATAAACATTCCTCTAATGTCAGTCAACAACCACATCATCAGAATAGTCTCATTAGTCAGCTTTTGGACAGACAGACTGTTGACACATTTAAAAGGTTATTTATTTACATATTTATTTCCAACTAAATAAAAGATTTGAGCTGCACTACACACAGAGGACATTTCATACACCTTTATCAGAAGAAAAAGTCCACATAAGCGAATGTAGATCAAACATGCACTGATACACCCAAAATAGAGTGGGAGGAAGTAAAAGTTATTTAAACCCACCCCAGTCTGTCTCAAAGAGAAGAGAAAAGCTGCTTCCTTAATCTGCAACAATCTCAATGTAATGAAATAATTAACTAAGCAAGACATTTCATGACATCTTTTTCTGAAAATGGTGCCAACAAAATTAAATGGTAAGAACAATAAAGAAATACAATATTAAGCAGTAAATGTTATGCATATTAATATATGAATGCAAAATGTCCACATTAACACACCAACAGTGGACAATTCTTATATCAGCGCAGTACAAAACACTGGCCTATAGACGTTACATAAATCTGATCCACTTGTTGATAACTTCTAACGCATTACAGCCTTCACACTGAAGTCATCATCTGTGGCTCTAAGAGTCCACAATTAGAATCTGACCTTTGATTCTGTTAAAAGGGTTAGGGTTAGGGTTGTATGAAGCATGCACTTTGCATGCTTCATACATTTAGCACTTTACTTTACTTGTCTATCTTTGTCTGTTCCTCTGTTAGTAGGCTACAGTGCTTTAAAAAAAAAACTGCATCTAATAATAAAAATGGACAGAGGGAGAATAAAAGGATGTATAAATGTGTATTGTGTCCCTTCTGAGCCTCTCTGAATGATTTATAACTCAAACTGACGCGTGCGGGAGCCTGTGGGAAAGAGCAGGCTGCACTTCTCCTGCTGGCTGCTGGTGCAGCGACTGGTCTTTGTGACAAGACAGAAAAACATTTCAACATGTTAGTATGTATCAAATCAAATATAATACTTAGTACTATATAGCACTAATGAAAATGGCGGCTGGTCGGCTGGTTCTTAGGCAAACAGCATAAATGCCAGTGATTAGGTTGCTTACCAAGGTTATTGACCTTTAATATATGTTGACAACAGAAGGGGGCATTAAGATTGATGAGAATGACAACAAGACATGCAACCAACGCTTTCTCTTCAGAAAAATAATGAGCCACTATGTGGCTCAATGGTTAGAGCGAGTTCAACTCCAGTTTTAGTTCTAGGTTTAGGCAAGTGAAACAAGGCAAAAAACAAATGATTTTGCAATAGAAAATAAGAACACATTTAAAAATAAACGCTAATACTGATAAATGTGTTGGATACAAAATATGAACATTGATAACGATATGAACTATTTTCTTAATACCATCAAAATATAGTTATGGGACATTTTAATGTTTTCATAAATATTTTGTAATATGTTGCAATATTATTAGGCCTAATACATTATAATTGCAAATCCAAGACAGACATCTAACTTACATAAGTGAATACATTTAATTGCAAAACCTAAAATATAAACATTTAAAACATTTTGACAAAAAATATAACATTACTACAACTAAAACAAGGACTTAAATTTGGCACTAGTAAATGTAATACTTTTTCATCCTTTTAAGACCCTGGCCTGCGTCTACCCTGAATTTGAAATCTAAACGCACAAAGTTTCCGTCTGTTAGGCTTTTGTCTCAAGTATCACGTATTCTTACTCACCAACTCCTTGGTGCAATTCAGTCAGTGTTCAACAGCTTCTACAATAACGTGCACAGCTCTAGGGGACAATACGAGTGTGCAAAGCATCGTAAGCGCAGATCTCTCATATTCATTGTAATATTAACCAGAGTTAATGGCTGTCGAGTTCAGCATCTTGGGCCACATAGGTTGGCGTGTTTGCTAAGTTTTAAAATAAACCCTGTACGTCATTGAACACAGTTGGTAGGTTGGCTCCTGATCAGAATGGCGATCTCCAGTTGGTCTTCCATGTTCTCTGTGGGACATGACACATGATGAGTCATAAATCCTGACTCACGAGCTGCCGAACCCAAAGTAAGGTTTAACCTTGGATCCTTCAAACAACGAATCTGAGCACACGTACAGAACAAAATCTGGGACCTGTGCCAATAATATGCCCAATATTATTTCATTTGAACGCTGGATACAATATTGAATTGCTTGAAAAATGCAATTACCAAATCAAACCCTACTTTTATCATTTTATCATTTTAATGTGACGTGTGTAAAAAGTCTTGAAAATTACTGTAAAGTAATACTTCAAAACGTGTTATATAAGTAATATAATAAGGAACATGTCTTGATTGGAGTAGATCTGACTGTCAAGAAGATTATCAATGCAAAGGGTTAGGCAAGCAACATAGGGCAAAGAATTGTAGTCTTGTGTTTTTCTTTCCTTATTTTATGTGTGTGTTAAGTAAAATCTCATTCTATTGATATATCGTTGTCCAATCTACTTAAAATAAGAAAACATTCTTGCAGTGTACTTCTATTTCATTTCTATTTCCGCTTACATTTCATGAGTCAAGCAAGTTTAGAGTCACGACCTCCAACATATCAACAGTTTGACCCCCGAACTCAAAAAATAGTCAACACACAAAGTGATAAAGTAGACTTATGTGTAATGCTTGAATATGTTTTGAGAATATAAACCTAGAAAAATGGGCTTTGGTGGGCCAACAAATTGGAATCTACATTTACCACAGCATATGAAGAGTGTCAAGCCTTGTTCAAGACAAATTTATACATTTTTCGTTATCATCGGGAAAAATAGTTTAGCAGCTCCCAAGGTCCCGGCCCCAAGGTTGAGAATCACTGGTTTAGACCATGTTCTTCAAAAATATCATTGTGGAAAATGCACTAAATAGAAGGACATTTCCACAGAACATATATCCAGGATGAAAATATTCTAATCCACCAAGATAGAAAAGAAACTCCGCAGTGTGTCCCGATTATCCTGCCAGAGCCAATGTGTGGATTTTTATAGCACTGACTCATTTCCACTGTGATAAACACACTTTACACTGAGGGGGATTTGGAGACTTGGGGGCAGTTCTCATCTATGCAGCTTAGTGACACTGTTGAGACGTGCGTACATACACGCTCAAGACGGTTTGGCATTTCAGATTAGCGCTGAGGCTAATGCTAGCATGAAGAGTAAATAAATGCAGTTATACCGCAGTCTGGCTTGTGTCTGTCCAGTGGCAGACCTAGAGTCAGTATTAGCCACTTCCTTTTACTTGAAGTGTGACACTGGAGCCAAGTGTCCACACAAATAGACGTTTCTTAAAGCTTACGATGTTGAACATGTTATTTGTTGTGTATGTTTTATCTCCTTCAATTCTCATCAGTATGCTACATTTTACTCAACTTATTAAAAAACTACAATACTGCCAGACCAGTCGAAAGAAAGAAGTATAGACAGCTTCATAACTTATAACAGTTTTTTGGAGATGTTTGGAGTTCTGACTTGGCTTTCACAAATGTTGGACATATTCTACACTACTCACTTACTTCAGGGGACATGACAGCTTTATAATATGAGCAATCGAAGAAACCACAGAGTTACAACAACTCTATTACTGCTGTCATGGGATTGTAAAAACATACATCAAGGTAATACATGACTGAAATGGGCACCATTATACCGGAATAATGTACTTTTTTTTACTTTACAAGGCCATAGGCTCGAAGAAACCACAGAGTTACAACAACTCTATTACTGCTGTCATGGGCTTGTAAAAACACACATCAAGGTAATACATGACTGAAATGGGCACCATTATAATAATGAATAATGTACTTTTTTTTACTTTACAAGGCCATAGGCTGGTTCAAGAAACCAATATGTTTTTGTTTAATTTTATGAAATAATGGTCAAATTAAAATGAATAAGAAAAAGAAAAGAATAAGAAACGTATTCAGATAAAAAACTGAGCTGGGCCGAATTGAGACTGGTTAATGTTCACGTCACAAGCAAAGCACATGCTTGTAACCGTGGTCTGATACGACTCTTCAGGACCAAAACTCACTGGTGTGCTTTCACCTCTGCCCAAACTATACGTGAGTTATTAATCTGCCTATCAATAACTGCCTATTCCTTCAGAGCTGGAACTTTAGAGCTGTAGTAAAACCAAGCTAATCTCCATGAGAAACTGTATGAGGGACAATAGTCTGGATAAATGACAGGATCCAAGGCAAACAAAATAAAGTTTACTACAACTTTACTTCAGTTTGTTTGTCGGATCACCCCTAATAGTACTTTTGATTTCTGATGGCTAATGCTAACCTGTTTTATTGTTCACGGTCTGCTTGCAGCTCCACAATGCACATGCAGCCCATTTTCCTTTAAATGGACCCAAGTGGAAACAACCTATAAACCAGGACCGTGTACATATTTGAATTTCCTAATTTGGAGGTGAAGTCAAACTTTTCCGCAGACCTAAACCTTCCCAAAAATAGCCCGATACACTCAAGGCTAGCATATCTGCAGCAGCCATCAGTCAAGAGTATTAGCAGTTTGCTGTCTGCATTGGCTCCATTTGTCCTGCTTTAACAAGGCTTTAAAGAGACATTCAGGCTTCTATATGTGCACAAAAGCATGTATTAAGAGTCACATACAAACCAGGGCCTTATTTACTGTTGACTGGGCCCTGCCTGTGTCTCAGTATCCCACAGTTTCTTCTATTAAAGCCTTTCATCGTCGTTGGCAGCTCTCAGCACATAGGGCCTTTTCAGCTCGGAGGAGTTTTCAGTCTAGTCAATAGTGTGTGGTCTACGGACTAGGGTTTCCCAAAGCCCCAACAGTCTCCCGTTTCAGAGCGGTGCAAAGTCAATCAATACGGCTACTCCTACCACTTATGATGGTGAGCACAGAAGTTAAGAATCTAAATGTGAAGAGATATTAATACTTTTCATACAACAGTATAATCTTCCCTGCACGGAAGAAAATCAACACTTTAAAGACCCTTCAGGGAAATTTGTCTTCGGTATTTGACCAATTTTCAACCTCTGGGCAGCTGCTCTTTTGCAGGGGGCAGCAGCAGTTCAGCACCCAGGGTCTTGGGTTAGGATTGCCTGCAATAAGAATGCGGTTTTTAGGTTTTGGAGGGTTAATGGGGAAAACAGAAGCACCCACAGGAAACCCACCCAGACTCTGGGAGAACATGGCGACTGCATGAGGCCCTACTCTGCCCGGGGTATATTATCTACAACCTACTTGCTGCGAGGCGAAATTTACCAGTCACTCTTGGACAATTCTTGAGCCTGGACTCCAGATTGTCCATAGGAGGCAATCTGGTAATTATTATTTTATTATAGTCAACGAGTCAAACGATTATTTCAATTGCACATTGAGACTTTTGAAATATATTATCAACCTAATAAATGGCTGAAAAATGGTGACTGAAGGCTTTTAGATCGAGAATATTTAATAATGTCACTGTTTTTGTTGGCGAGCGCATTTTCAGATCTCAGTGGCCTCCCTGATCCAATCATGGTATTTGTTCCTCTCTCTGTTCCTATGACCTTGACCTATGACCTTCCTATGAGCATTGTCCCAGTCCATGAGGCGGTTCTCTCGCTTGCAGTGTTCGGAAATAGTCGAGTTGAGCTTGGATCAAGTCCACAGAACAACAACAGCTCAAGAAGCATCATTGTATGGAGGCCTTTGAGATCCGGAAACGGCCCACTGGACTGTAAGACGGGACGGCGTAACGCTCTCACAACTGGGATACAGAAGTCAAACTGCAGATGGCGCTGTTGTCCTCCTGCTTCAAGTAAGAAGACGGCACCGAAATTAGTTTAAATCTGCCAGACCAGAGACGTCACAGTAACACCAAATAACAAGACACTCAAATACAGGTCTGACTAAATTGAAATATTAAAATGCGAAGGGCGGGAGGGGGCATCTGGGCAATGACCAGAAAATATTTCAGCAATCCATCAGAAATGTGCTACAACCAATATTAGCCTCAACATTTCAGAGACATCTTTTTTGTTTGAAACATTACACTGCAAGATTATTTTTTATTTTTTTATATCTCCAAAACAACAATTTTGATATTGTCTAAGTTTCGATATTACTCCCATAGTATATTCCAACTTGAACTGTCTACTCCCGAGGGATACAGCGTTATTCAGGGTTATTTTTGTGTGGCGCTTCATTATTTTAAAAGCTTGTCACTTCCTCTGAGCTGACTCACAACCTGCACATGTGCCGGACTCCATGGAAATAAAGTGCAAGACTCTGCCCTTCATCCACAGGTCTCATTCAGACTACAGTGTGACCGTGGGACATGACTTTCCTTTGGGGCCACGTTTGAATGTGTAAAAACAGCATGGAAGCCTCTGGTCTCACAGTAACCCAGATCTTTCCAATTTGGACAACATTTTCTCTGGCTCTGGGCGGTTTCTGGAGCATCGCTGTGCAACATGATTCATGACTCTTCATGATCATATTTGAGGAAGATCAGACAAAATTGCATATTTGTTTCTATAGGTCAGTTCATTTTTTTACGGGCTGAATGTTTCAGTAATGCCACTTTTTTCTAACTTTTGGAAAAAACATTCAACAAATGTCTAACTTTTATTTTTAATAAGCTCTTTGTGGTTGTGAACATAAAAAAACTAAAACAACGGCTCACCAAACTTTTCACACCAAGTACCATTAGTGGCGACAAGTGGTATATTTTTCTAGCGGTGCGCCACTATAAAACATAATAATAAAAAAAAGGGATGTAGTTCAACTTTGAACCCAGATCTTCCATGTGCGAAGCAAATGTTTGGCCCATTGAGCTATGCTTGCACCCACATGATTTGCAATATTGTTATTTGCCTGCTCATTCCAGAACCTCCACAAACACGTCTTATATGATTAAATTATTTCTGTATTTTACATTTGTACACACAAGGTTGAAGATCAGAATTTAAGCAAGAGTCTGTGACTAAAGGCGGGTCAAAGCTGCAGCTGAATCTCAATAGGTCAGAAAAATGACAGAAATACGCGAATCCCAATCAATGCACTCAAGTGCTCTCCTGTCTCCACACGAAGGCGGTACTTTAGGGTTGTGATGTAATCTCAAGGTAGAATACCCGAGTGGCTCCTCCCTCCGTCTCAAAAGTTCAGGCTCTCACATACACACTGCTTCTATGCACACAGACTAAGTGCACGCAATCAATTAACTACATAATGTACTAAGATTATGTTTAACATAGAAACGCCAACAATAAAATAATAATTATTTATTTATTTTTATCTTAAAATTAAAAATAGGATGTATGGTGATGATATTGATTTAAAAACAATCCAATCCTATGAAGTTCAAGAACAGAAGATTACATCAATAACAATTAAATACTGTACACATTAGTGACTCATTTCTGTCCAGCAGGTAGATGGCAGAAAACTGTTACTGGCAGAAGTTAAGAAGCAGTCACAAAGGTCACGACCTCTGGTCAATAGGCAGTAGTTGACCCGCTGACACATGGATCTGCCGCGTGTGAGACCAGACGGACCGTTCAATAAAAGCTGCCGTTTATATCAGTGTAAAGGCCAGTGCCGTTGGCCCCAGACGGCCCAGCTGTTTGGGAGCGGGATGGACCACATCGACAAGCCAATAGCCCCACTCTTTTATGACACTATCAATCCCCAGCTGCATTGATTTCCACTGGCTTCAGTTACACAGACACACATGCTGGCTCTGAGTGTGCGCCAGTCAAAACCCATCTGAACTAAAATGGTCATCAGATTACTTTTTTAAATTAAAAAATCAAATTAAAACTAAAATGTACATGCTTTATTTTAATTTACTTGTCAAATTTGTGTCAAATGCTAAAATCAAAAGCATGCTAAAGTTGAATGAATGAATTAATTAATAAGGAAAAATCATGAATAATATCTACTATTTTTAAACATTTAATTAAAAAAAAATCTAATAAAAAAGATCCTTGTATTGTTACAATGAATGTATTTTACAAAAATGATTATTACATTGCAATACTGATATTTTTATGCAAGAGAAATATATCGAAAAATATTGAAGTAGCTCTTTTGAATGAGACATTAACTGCACTGTCTTTAATTAAAATGGCTAAAATGACAACAAAAAGAGCTGATAAAAAATGTACTGAACAGAATATTTAGTGCTACTCGGTGGTCGAGTGGATAGCACGCATGGCCGCAGCGTCGGGAGTTCAAATCTGGCTGCACTGTCCTGTTCAATGGAGCCCACTTAGGAGTTTTGTGCGGTTCTGGAAGTTAATTTTCATTCGTTTTTGCCATAGACATTAAGAAAAATTCAAATATTAAGAGTTTAAAGACACAATGGCGAACTAAGCAGCTATGTGGAAACTAATGTTGATAACGCCGTTGTTTTCAGTCCAAAGAACATGTATAAAACTTAAAATTTGGCAAAATGTTTTAATAACTTACCAGTTTATAAAGTTTCAGAAACTGATTTTAATAAAATGATCTTCTCTTTATCTATAACTCTTGTGCTCATTACTTACCACAGAGCTGATTAGCTGAGCAAGCTTTCAAACAATTAATAGTATTTTTTTCCCGAATCACTATGAGACAAATGAATGGAAAATTTACTTCCGGAACCAGGTGGTGGGTGGACACTGGTGAGCTCAAAAAAAGTGTACGTGCCAAAAAGAGAGTCATTTTCCAAACAAGGACATCGAGTGATATTTCTGCCCTTTTGTTGTTAACTTTATGTTGAGATATTCATTTTTGTCAACATCGGATCGCCTATTTTGTGCTACACAGTGAAACCCTCGTGGCAGTGTGACAATACCAGAGAGCGCAGTCCTGCAGACGTGGGAATTCATAAATCCTCTGCTCAAGATGCCCTATAAGTAGGAAGAATAGATGGTTTAAACTTCACATAGGGGTTTCTCGCTGCACACACAGGACCCCTGCTGAGCGAGCTGAGGGGGAGGGAGTCATCCTGCGGTTAGAGCATATCTACATTCCCATCTGACCAGAAGAGGAACTGCCATAGGCTCTAACATGTAACATACATGAAGTTTGAGCTAAAGTGAAATCAGAGTCATACATTAACTCAAACAAGCTGATCTAATTGATAGGTCCAAGTGGAACTGGGAAAGAATAACGCAAAATACTATCAATTATGGTCACAGATCCGCTGCATTAGTTTAGTGACCCAGTAAAAGAATTTCTAGAAAGTCTTTTTACTGTGTTTTGTGTGAGACAGCAATGCGTCTGACTGTCAGACTTTGATTTCTCTGTTATTTCTTAAGCAAACCAGCAAAGTGAAAGAGACTCAGGATGTCGGTAAAGGAAACCCCAAAAAGGAAACATGCATCTGCAATAAAATCATTTCCCCTGCGTCCAGGTCCGTCCGCATGTTTTCAAACAGACCTGACAGCAGCAGGTTCACACTGGCTGTACAGGCCGGGGATTTCAGCTTATGTCGCCTGTAAAGTCTGCCTGCAATTAGTTTAGGAATTAACTCAGGGTTAATTCCTAAACTAATTGTGGACAAAACATTTGAGCATTTAGTTACAGTTAGAGAAGTCGCAAAATCAAAATTTACTGTAACAATTGTGGAAAGAAATATCACAATTTTACTTTTATTCACGATTAATGCAGAGATTCTTAATTTTTTTAACTTCACATTGTCTAGTAGATCACCATTCTTCTGTACGTTTAGTAAGCTGTTTGATATCAAATCTTCTGTCTGATAAAGTAAAGTTTGAATGCAAATTTTAAAATGTTGCTTCTAGGATTCATTACAATTTTTTGAGTACTTCTTATTATATCGTGACTTGCATAACCTTGATTATCGATTAACTGAATAATCTGGACATCTCTAGTTACAGTCCTGTCAATTATCTAGTGTTAAAAGTGCACATTGTTGGTCTGGCTGGTTCATAATGTATTTCCAGTAGGAACACAAGCCCAAAGAGCCACACTGAACTATGGTTGTACAATGGAATATTGATAATCTCGTACATGTCTCCTTCAGTGAGAAGTCCCTGGATAGGAACATATGGCACAGAAATGTAGCCGTGTGTAATGTCAATCAATTATTAACTGGGGAAATTCTTTATATTGCAAATATTTATATCTTAAGAGAAGCGGGAGGTCTAAATTATACAAGACAGCCTTGTATGCTGTGAAACTGCCTGTGGAACTGGAAGATTTACCTCACAGTTTTAGTTATACTATATATACTATTTACTATATATACTTGTTGCATAAAGTTGTGAATGTTTTAAAGGGAGGGTACTTTTATCTTGTGAGTAAAATTTTGTATTTCTATACGCACTTTGTGACAAAATATGATTATTTTATATTGCACGCCGTCTGCAACTAAATATTAAGTATTTGATTGAAAACAAACCTGGAAGATCGAGCCGAATGTAGGAACATACTGGGCGTTGGCGGCCCACCCCTGCTTTACTTCTATGGAATATGAAAAGTCTGTTCTTAAGCCGTGCATACGGCTGGGAATTCATGGATGTGACTATAGAACTAGAACTATAGAAATGTGCCGTTTGGTGAAGTGTGGTTGGACTGAGTGGGTGTCACCTGGAGAGAGTGATCCCTGATTGTTCTAAAGTCCATAGTTCATGATTATGACAACCACAAAGGCCTGTGTGTCTGTGAACATTACGGCAGTGTGCGTTGAAGCTTCAAATCTGGCCTTATTCCAGCTCCTTGAATGGGACTTGGACAGCACTACAATGAGAGTCCCTATCTGCTGCGGCGCCGTGTCAAACCAGGAAACAATCACTGAACACGGGTCATGGAGGCCGCACTCAGCTTTGATTCCTGTTCATTTTTTCCTCCTCAGGGACACAATCATCTCTCCAATATCTGTAGATCATGGCACATGTGCTCTAGTGTGTATTAAACTTGTGTAAGTGTAGTTATGTGTAAGTAGAGGAGTGAAATATGTAACGAGGTGGTGGGGTGTTGTCTCCAAGTTTCCTTCAAGCCACACTGTAATGGAATATAATAACTTCAGTGTTCACAAACACACACAACGCCCCTATTTTGTATGGACTGTTCTCGTGGTAGGAATGTCAAGATCGATAATCCTTATTATGCAGGTCACAGTGTAATTGTAAGAACAAACAATAACAACCATAACACATTTAGAAACTAAATTAGGTCTTTCAATTTTAGTCCAAAAGTTACTTTTTATCTGGCTCTTTATATCACATTAACTTCGTTGATTTCATTCATAGAATTTGGTTTCATAAAACTTATCGTATTCGGGAATTGTATTGTATTCGGTACAGTACATCTCTGACATGTTAGTGCCATTTCAACAATCTCAGACTCTGAGGACCTCTGGGACCGGCCTCCTGCTGGTGCCCAGAGTCTGGACTAAACATGGGGAATCAGCATTTCAGTTTTATGCAGCTAAGAGATGCAGCTAACAGATCTACCTGAAGATGTGACAGGCCTCTACTTGTTCAATCGGCTAAAAACAGTTCTGTTTAGCTGTGCATACGACTGAAAGGATTTTATCTGCACTCTTTATAATGATTATGTATGTTCTTATGTGTTTGTATTGTGATGTTCATGCATATTTTTGTTTTGTAAAACATTGAATTACTTTGTGTATGAATTGTGCTCTACAATTAAATTAGCCTATCCTTACAGACAGTGTGAATATTGTCAATGACCGTGATTCTGTGTTTAATCAAAATTGTGATGTTTATTCTCACATTAATTGTAACACAAAAGTTTAAGATCGTGACATACTCATGGGGTACTGTACAGAAGAGAAACAGAAAAGATCCAGTTAAGCTTGACTTTTGGACTGCAAACCTCCCCCAGATTCATCAGAGGAAAATCTGTACTTGACCCCATGGAGCACATCCAGTCACAGCATTAGAACTCTGGCCGCTTGGTTACAGGCCGACTGCTCCTGCATGGGACAGGGGGATGGGCAGGATCGGTGCTAGCCCATCACAAACGTTCTAGTATTTCGATTATATAAATATTTGTAGACAAAACTGTGCATACAAATTTCTAAACCTACATTACGTTAACACTCAATGTATCCGCACACTGACGTTATTCCTTTAATATGATACAAAGATTTGAAATTTGAAATGTTTTTAAAATTTCAATTTGCAAAGCTTGTGCAACATAAGGATGCATTGGCCATTACAGATTGTGGGGATTAGGGCTGGGCAATACAATAAGTTTTTCTATTGCTCAATCAAGATATTTGATTCTTTGTTTTTATTTTTGTCATTCTGCCACAATTCCTTGAGCAATACAGACTTATTGCCAACTGACACAAAAAACAGTATGTTTTCTTCCTGCAAAGTCTGAATTCTGATTCAAACTGCATGCCTTTACTAACAGTGGATTGGCTTGAAACATATCGTTGACAAATAGAAATGACCGAATCTCTATTAAAATTTGATTTATCATACAGCGCTAGCATTACCTCACCCCACATACAGCCCTGTCATCACCATCACCATAATCTGTGCTGACATGTCCCACTCAGCTGAGATGAAACTGGAGTTTCCCACGTGCCCAAAACACACCAAAGCCTTTTGGCACGACTTGTTCAATTTTTAAACACTTCTATTATACACGGTGTTCTAAAAATAACCCTGTCTAAGCCTTTTCCTGCTTCCTGCTGAGCTAAATTAAGCCTGGGGCCTTGGGAGTCGTGGTGGTGGGCTGAGATATGACATGTTATAGCCATCAAGCCTGGCTCTGCTCGTGTGGTGATGATGATGATGGCTCCTCCTCACTCTTCTGTAGCTTCAGCCCCGTCAGAGGAGCAGCAGACATGGCTGACTAAAGCAGAGCTGGAGACAGATGCATGCGGACATGGTGGGGGATGGAGACTATAGCCAACTCATGATCACAGCTGCAACAAGGCCAAAGGATTGAAGGCGTCTAATGAAGGGCTGTAATCAAGTTGCCTCCCACACCCAGTGGCTCCGACAGGCCAGAATGTTTCTCTTATGACGGAGCAGTAAAAGGAAACAATGGACGTGTGGAAATCATATGTAATGCATGAGGAATGATGTGTGCAACAACCAGATCTGTTTTGTATTTTGGAATATCTAAATACTGTACAGGAAACAACCCAAGTAATTGTTGGAAGCATCAAATGAACCAGTGAAGTCAGACAAACACAATTTCCCTTGAGGTATTAACTTTATGTTCTCTTATCAAAAAATACTAGGGCTGTGAAAGTTAACGCATTAACTCATATGATTAATCACAGAAAATTGATGCATTAATCACAAATTGGCACAGATTAATCACATAATTTGATTTGATGAAACACGCTCTTTTAGATCACGCAGGAGGCTTTACCTAAGCAAAAGAGGAAGGAAAAGAAGCAGCTGTAATCACGAGTTCATTTTACACATTTTACACATAAAACATAATCCATCAGTCCTCATGTAGACAAGTGCAGATCATTCAGCGGAGCGGCAAAGAGTGGTTGGCTTCGCGCGGCAGAAACAACCAAACACGTGGAGGAGAGCTCGTGTCGAACCGCATGTGCACATGAGTGCTAAAACAAGACATTGTTTTAGCCAGACATTTCACAAAACAGTTAAAGAGCACTTGTAGACACCAGACCAACACCAGCTCCATCTACCGCCATAACGGTCTGTTATCTACTGTATGTGTAACTAGTTCTGTTTGGTCATGCAGCCTAGATTGACTAATACTTCAAAATAGACATGTTAATAATGACACTTGATTGTGATTGTGATTAATTGACTAATTCTAAAGAGTGATTAATCAGATTCATTGTTTTAATCACTTGACAGCACTAAAAAAAATAAATTTTTTTCGTTTCCATCAAATGTGTTTGAGTAATCCATTTTCAGTGCTTCTAAGATTGCTACATTTCAACAGCTCAAACACTTGCAGTAGCTGACGTCAGGAGATGGGGCTCTTCTGCATTTTTAAAGTACATACATCTAACTCGACTTGTTTGGATAAGTTCTGTTTTTAAAAGCTCTGTGTCTGTTTCACTAAAGCATGTTTTGTTAATTGCAGACAGCATGTTTTTCTTATTTCTCCGCTTTTTTAACTTTTTTTTTTTCATCCTGCACACCAGAACACAGTAAGCATTTGACTTGACTATACACTCTCATAAGATATTATCACAATATTCATTTTACGTCACACATTTATTGCAATGTTGCAGATTGTAGAGAGGCTGACCAAACTGTAGAAATTACACCTTTTTCCCTTTTAAAATGGCTTGACAAGACTGGTGTGAAAATTGTCATATTCCAAAGAATTGCCATATAAAATGTTTAATAACTTTTTTCCTCATGCCTGCACTGAAATAGAGCAAAGGATCATGGTTGATGTAGTTCTGATTTTTTTGTTGTTGCTGGAACAAAACAATGCATAAAAACAAAAAAGTGTGTAATTTGCTATATTGTGACAGCCCACGATATTACTGAGAGACGTATGATACAATATCTCAATGTGTTGGTGATTGTTACAGTCCTACCATTTCTTCTTGATAGCATGTGGCCTGATATTACACTCAGTTTGAAATCGATTGAACTGAACTGAACTGCATGGCGTTTAATTGCGCCCAGTGTAAAAAAAAAAAAAACTTCGAAAGAATGTTCTCACAACAAAGTAATTAACCAAAGTGCTATTGCAACAGAGTAATGCTGATTAATCCCATTAGCAACATTAGCAAATATAAGGACTGTGTGGCTGCGGCGCAAGCTTCTGAAGACAAGATCTGGTAGCAGTGCAGAATTTAGCTGTCCTTTGAAATCATCATTAAAAGCATATGCATGAACACATCTGCTACTGCAAAAGAGGAGAGAGAGCAAGGGAAGGCATAATTCTCCTTGTCATCTGAGACAGCATTCCTATATTAGACATGCTAAACCAGATCACTGCAGAACATTGAGCCTGACAGAAGTGCTTTAATATTTGATGCGCTTTGCAACTGTGGCATAAACCAGCACACCGTGTAGCGCCGGGCTAAGCGGACTATTCTGTAATGTATTTTTCAAAAGTCTCCCCTCCATCACGTGCAAGTGAGGAAAGTTCATGCAGTGAGCAGAGAAGTGTGGATTAGTCAGCAGAAGACTGAACAATTCATGGCCGTTTCAACAGGTGGCTTATGGACGCGAGGAATGGTACTGAGGAAAGCTTTAGTTGGTTGAGTTCACGTTTTAGAATGGAATAGAGATGATGTCATATTCTCAGATGGAGGGTTATATAACTCAACAAGATTTTTCAAATATATATCTGAAAAGATACTTAAAAGTTGAATCATGTAATTACTGATTGAGTCCACAAACCTAATAATCTTGTTACTAGAAGTTATTTCAACAATAAGCCTGCCTTCATTATGTGGCTGAGGCCTGTTACGGGGTGTGGTCTGCCATGAGGGAAATCATGGGGGAAACTCTCCACTGATTAAAAAGGAAACCTAACTTTCTCCTCTCCTCTAATAAATGTCCTGACAAATTATGCGTATCTTAAGCACAATTAATTCAAGTCGAGTCACAACTGAGTCTTAACAGACGTTGTTGACATAGCCTTACCTCAGAAAAGTAAATGGATTGTTCTGTAGATGTTAAAATACAGCAGGTGCCGTTAGCATTGTGGTAGCATTTGGATTGCAGCTAACATTGTGGATAACTTATTTCTTCTCCATGTCTACAACTCCTTAACTCGGCGTTTGCTCTTGTAGTTGTTGAACAGTGGGTGAAAGGGCAGCTCTGACACATTAAAATGAATGTATTTTTTCCTCCGCAGAGGTCCGTTTGTGGGCTTTCTCTTGGATGCCAACTGTATGTATGATTGAATAATGCTACCTCTTTTTGCCTTGATGTACAAATAATTTCACTTTTGTTGTATGTTGACAAAGATTTAATTGAACTTTGTGCTAGCTTTTGTTTCATGTGGATAGGCACATGAAGACGATTAAAACGACTCAATTTTAGGCATTATAAAATTGGATGTCACATGAACTCAACTCATTGAAGTTTCAACACTTTGTACATTTGTTTGACTTTTTTGTGACTGGCTGAACAGCTAGGATCATACATGCTCACAATGCCAAAACATCAAAATATGGCAATATGAGACACATATTCCTTTGTAAAACCAGTAAATGTACAATGTGTTTATACTTGCCAGCTCAAAGCTAAAAAGACCATGGTACAAACACTGCAGCAAAATGGGAATTTAAACTAAAAGGTTATAATGTGCATCTAAGAAAGTACAAGGAGTGACAATCTGTGGTAAACCACTAACAGTACTGTCATCAATGCAGAACAACTTCTACATCCTGTCGTAGACAAGAAAGCGTCTACAAAATCAAAGAGGAATTTTCACATGAGAAATGTATGAAGCTATAAAGACACAGTATTGTTGATTAGACAGAAAGCAGGTGTAGGAGACAACATCATGGCTTTTACAAGGCAGTTTGTGGAGCGACTTCTTGATGTAACTTGATGGATGTAACTTGCAGTATAACTTATAGAAGAGAAGCTTTAAACCACAATGGACAATTATAAGTTCAGAACAGGTCAAGTGCCTCATAACAAGTGAAAACTGACCACAAATACCACGAGGCCATGTGACACTTAAAAAGGACATATAATGCTGGGAGTATTAACATATGTGGATCATGATTTTACATTTTGTTCATTGGAAATCACAACATGGATTAAAAACAGCTAGATAATAGAAACAGGTCCATTGACTTCCTGTTAAACCTGCAGAACAGAGTGACATTTCATTGGGATTTCAATCTAGCAAGTAGCAGATTTTCATTTACATGTGTTTTTACTGTTGACAAATGGCTTGGTGAAATTATCTGAACCCCGCACATTATCTGGAGTCTGTTTCTTTTTTTAATTATCAGTAAGTACAGAGAAGTGGGCGGGGATAGGGGTAGGGGAAAACAGATATTTTCTGAGTCTCTGAGTCAAATGCAAGACTATACAGGACTATGCAAACATGCATCAATCAGTCAAAATACAACTTTGATGAGGAAACATATATATCGTGGTTAAAAGTAGGGCTGGGCGATATGGCACCATTTTCTTGGGAACAGATCATGATTTCGATTTTATCACGATTCATGTTCATTTTGTATGTTTCTATATCTTATAACAGAGCTGCATGAGGAAAAATATCTAATTATGTTTTTTCTGACCAGTGCGATTGTGATTAGGTTTGTGATTTATATTTTAGTTACAGGATTCAGTTCAAATTCACATTTTATGCTCTTAGTTGAGCTTTTGTCACATTCAGTAGTGTTTGTCATATTTAAACGTGTCTGTGTCAATTTTAGTCGCGTCTGTGCTACGTTTAGTTGCATCTTTGTTGTTTGTAGGTGCGGTTTTGTCGCTTTTGAATGCAGGTTTCCTGCTTTTGTAGCTTGTTTCAGAACATTCATTCATTCATTCATTTTCTACCGCTTGTCCCCGTTCCCGGGGTCGTGGGTGACTGGAGCCTATCCCATGTTTCAGAATATGTTTGTACAAATACAAACTACAGTGTGAGCAGTTTGTATTACAAACAAAGCAAGACATTTTGTTGTTTGTGGAAGAAATTGTTGCACTTCAAAAACTGCAGCCTTTGTGATTTGCAAATTGCATCCATTAAAATTGCGATTTTGTGTGTGTTGATTCCGTTTAATTGTGCAGTCCTGGCCTATAAGAGGTAAATAAAGTCATCTGCTCAGAGGCTAAATAACAGGAGAAAAAGTGTGTTTGAACAAAAAGCTGAATGAAAGAGTAAAGTGAATCAGTGAATCACAATACGACGATTTCACAAAAATAGCAGATCGTCACAGGAACGAGCTCACAAGTCGATTTTTATCACCATATGGCATATTATATATATATATTGCACATTATTGTATCCAAATAGATTTGAGTTTCACTTTAATGCCATACTAGGGAACATGTTAGGCAATGCAATAAAATTGGACAAGCAAGTGACAGAGCGCCCACTATAAAAGTTACTTAGTATACCTTTAAACCAAGTTAGCCATGTTAACTGCACCAAAACAAACCAAAGAAGAAGAATCTAACTGCGCGCAAGTTTGAAAATGGCTGAATATAAGGTTATCAAAAGTACTGATACTAAGATCTGAATCAATACTAAAACTATGACTACTAGAAACACATTTTAACAAGTACTGAATTACAAGTAACAAAACAAATCACTTAAACAAAAATTGCAGCTTTCCTTAATAGTTTCAGAAAAGTCTTTCTCTAAACCAGAACCAAGACCAGAGTTGTTAAAGAAACTATTATTTTCTGTTGAAAATTACAATCTATCTATAACACATGTATGATCATTGTTGAACTTTCCTTAGTATCTTAATTGAGTTTGAAATTTTAGTACCATGACCACAATCTGTTGTCACATCCATGAGGCGGACAGCACCAGTCCCTCAGTCGGGTCAGTTTATCTGGGCCCAAACGAACAGATCCCCCCTCTGTATCTACCACAGTCACATCAGAGCTTTGTCATGAGCAGCTGATGTGTCCTGTTAGTGTGCACTTATCAGCACGGCCCAAACTGCAGGGCTCAAAGACATTTGGGCAAAGTCATTGAAACCAAGCTTGAAAATCCAAACTAAATGTCACACAGATGCCTCCAGATGCTCATGATGTTGTATGCAGTATAATCTCACAACTTCAACTGTGGTAAAATACATGTTTTTGTTTTCAATCATGCTCAGAGAATGAATGAATTCTTGGCATCCCAAAACAAACAAAAGTAAATGATAATGCCAGTGCTTTTTGAACAAAGACTGTTTACATGTTACAGCTTAACAGTTTGAACCAGCTTTTCACTGTCAGTGCTGTCTTTGCAGGGACAATGTGATGTCTGAGTCAGTCAGACTACAGTGAATAGGTTCAACACTGCAGCAGCACGGCTGGTAGTGGTGATATATATTACAAAATTGACCATTTTGCAATAGTTGTTTTGGAAATATGCAAAAATAGAATCACGAGTGTATCGTCTATAATTAAAACTATTAACCTCAATGAGACAGAAAAAGGCGCATTTTAGCTCTTTTCTGATCCACTGTTGAAAATTAATTGTCTAAATCTGAATATTGAGATAATGAAAATAAAAATATCACAATATTATTTTTTATCAATATCGCCCAATCCTAGGGGATGGCACAATAGGTCAATAGCGATATATGATAGTACATTATTGATTACATGCTCTGTTAAACAATTATGTGCTATTATAAAGCTTTTGTCATAACAAGGCTGAGCATCAAGACATTCTGGAACACAAAACACACAACAATTGGTTCTGGAGTTGTCAAGAAGCTAAAATGCTCAAAAGGATAGTGACATTACTTCCACAAGTCATAACTTTGCAACTGCAAACATTTGAGCTAGGATTATGTTTTAGCAGTAAGTAAATGTCATCAGTGTTTACCCAGTCCTCACTCATCCAGCATTAACACTGTGAACCTTTAATGGAATAAGCCTATAAAGACAGTTTGGCACAATAACATGCAGACTAAATCTTATCTTAAACAGGTTATGTTGAAAACCTGTCTAAAAACACAAGGCAAACTCCACTCATTCTCATTAGAGTCTGCAAAGGGGACAACAGCGTGCTGCCTCTCACTCATGCGCTCTAGTCACAAGAGATGACATCATGTTGGGTCAGCTTGGGTTTTAGTGCTCAGCTTGCTATCTACATCTGCCATGTCGTGTGCGTCACGTTAGCCCACATTTACTTTGAACGCTGGTTGTTAAACGGGTCACAGAGCAGCTTGCTGGAATTATTTCCTCTTTATAAAAAAAAGAAACCAAACGCACAGACTCAACAAAAACTAACTACGCAATGTTTATTATCATCCAATGTTCACAATGAGCCATGCAACTAAAGTGTCCAAGGGTTCCGAGGCGATGTTAAACCTGCCTATACGTGTGTGAGGACGTAGTAAATAGTGTGTAGTAAATGCTGCTCCATGTGTAGTGGATGTTGCAGCGTCACAGAGCCTGAATGATAGTAAAATGCAATACTCACAACAATGTACGACACTCGCGGTCATTAAGGCGCGAAGCAATTACGCACGGCTACCCATAACGCGTGACATTGCTAAAATAACCTCAAAAGAGTTTAAAATGGTGATCAATGGTTTAACATCTTAAGTAAACAACCTGTCATCCTGGTCATGATCGTACTCACCCATTGAGGAATACACACATAAAGCGACGGTCACTTCGATTCAACGTCAGAAAATCCAAATTAAAGCGTAAAATAAAAGCAGGTGCAGTAGACATCCATCAGTAATCGTACACTTTGCTCGGATCGGCAGAGCTACGCACTTAACCTGGAGCAGACGTTGCGCTTCTGTACTCACCACCTCCGAGTCCGAGCAGGAGCCGCAAACAATGTCAAAAACATGCGGCAGTAACCCGTGCCTACTTTAATAAGTGCAACATTTTAATTCCTTTTAGCATTTAACGCGTGCCAGTGCCTTGACTTCAAGAGGAAGTGTCATCATTGCAAGAGCTAATACTGAGCTAAGCGCTAAGATAAATCGCCAGCAGGACAAAACCGGAGAGGAAAAGCATACCTTGTGATGAATAAATAGTCCTCGTAGTAAAGCACGCGTACTTGACTGTCCTTTATCCGTAGCGCGAGGCCGGTGTGACTTTAGTTAGAGCTGTCATCGGTGTGGACTTCCTGAATGACAGAGCAGCTCGTGTTTGACAGTTCCCCAAGCGCAGCACACAGCGGAAATAAAGTTTACAACTCTTCTGGATTGACTTAATATGGCCCCTACAGAACTTCACAGTGACATACAATAATACACATTCAGTTTAAAATAAATAACTGTAAATCTAGGACGCTTAAGAATGATATGCTTGTCTAAAATCAACCAGCTAAGTCTACTTCTGAGTTTACTGTATTTAGTCTATCAAGGGCTTGCTCTACACCAAGTCGTTTCCAATTTTTTGCAACTACATAGGTAAAGGCGCGCACTCACACTTATTAGACACGCAAGGCGCGCAGAAATGTGGTGTAATGCTGCCATCTGCCGGTAATGTAAGAGATTCTACTATCATGCAGTGATGTATTATTATTATTATTGTTAGTAGTAGTAGCAGTATTTATTTATTACTATACCATTATGTCAAAAATATATATAAAAACATATTGACAAACATTTGTGGATAGCACTTGCATGAGTAATTCAAGGCACTGAAAAAGTAGCAAATACAAACGTAATACTTGTGTATTAAATTTATTTAAAGTAGGTTGACAAGAACATAGCCATATAAATAAGAATGTCTATGAAGAAGACGGCCTGGAGTTTAATCATTTTAGTGTCGTGTTTTCTACAGGCACATTGACAGCCCGCTACGACCAATGCGGGGTCCTTTCAGTTGTAGGCGCTGTTCCAAGGAGCAAAACACAAATCGATTGTTTATTTTGTGTTTGTTTACGTTTTAAAAGTGGAAATGGCGTCGACTATATTATCACAAATGGTTGACTATTACAACGATGAAGAAGACCTCGACAGCGTGGATGAGGATGACGATCGCAGCTTCAGAGGACGAGATTCAGAAGAAGGTGCGCATGAAGTGACCAAAAGCGTCCAGCCCGCGCGTTCAGCTTTTTTATTCGTGTCGGAACAAGAAATCATGCATCACCAATGTTTCAATAACGAGAGTATTGCTTATAATTTGAAGAATGTATTCAGCACTTTTAAAAGACCGTTTTCTTTATAATTCTAGTGAAATAGTACATTTCGCTGTTAAAGCTACTCAGTCGTCAACAATCAGCCACACTTTTGAAGCTAGCTAGCGGATTGCGCAAAACAACCGACCACATCCATAGTGTACTAGTTTGCAGAGTGAAAATAGCGCATGTTTCACATGAGAATAGAGCTGTTTTAGTCATTTTTTTGGTTAATCTATGCGTGGTTAAGAGGGCTGTTTGTAAATTATCAATTTGCTCTGCTTTTCTGCTGTCATATGTGTTGTACATGGATAAATCTTTGCAAATGATTATAAAATATGACCTTAATAATTAGCGTTACGTTGATCTAAAACAACGGCTGCTTTGGATTGGTGGACATGGTTTACTGAGATTCACCGGTTATAATGGTAATTTTTGACTACCGAACTGATCCTCAATCAGGTCATGTTATGGTAATGGTTAGAGAATGGACTACGTTTAAGATTTGCAACGTGCACGGATTTGGTTCAGAAACGATTTTGGCTAGTTGATGTACTGGCAGTAAAAGTATACAAGAAACATTTAGTTAAAAGAAAAACTACACACCTAAGCACAATACAAAGAACGATTTCTTTCATTTAGAACAATTAGCTTGGAACCGTTCGATGTGGCAGTTTTTTCACGTATTGCCATGACAACCAGCTGGGATGTAAAAATAGCAGTAGCCATCGGACACAATTAATGTAAACACGGTATAGCTTATGAATCGATGTGTATTCCAGTCAGTTAAGCACGATTTAAGTGAAAGGGCAAAATATTGTTTGTGACATGCTATGGCGTGTTATCTCGGCATCATCAAGCTAACGTGGCTATAAGCTAATGTGAGCCTTGACAGCTGCAGTGAACGATAGACGAGCTGTGTCCACTGCGCTGCCCTTTTCACACTGTGGCTGAGACGGGACAAGAGACAGGAGAGAGGACAGCTAAAGAATGACAGCGCTTCGAGGTTTGCTGTATTCCTAACAATGTATTAAGCTCAGCCAATGGATTGGTTGTTGTTGGGTTTTTTTGGCATATTGTGGCAAATTGAGCAAGATCATATCGAGTTACTTTCTGAACTGTGGCTGTGCTAAATAAGGCTAGCACACCAATGCTAACAGAAAATGAAAGCTGCTGTGTCAGCTCAACTCTTTGGGCCCATTCTCTGATGTCAGGCTTTAACATTGTATGGACTGGTCAACCAAAACGTTTTACTCATTTACTGTCACTGTGTTTAAGCGCAGACATGTATCCTCATCCGACAGAATCAAACTTAGCCGGTGTACAGAACACCGCTGGCACCGGTGCTTTTCACTCGTGTTGTGACAATGTCAGTGTTGCGCATGCTGTGTAACATTTGAAAAAGTCCAAGTATAAATTCAGCCCTTCCCTCTTTGTTTAAAAAACTCTTATCAACGCTTTGTACACCATTGTTTGACTGGTGCCACGCACGTCCTGGATAAGTTTGGGCGTGTTCTGATGTGGGCTTTTTAAATGCTGGTGAAAACACACAACTGTAATTGTTTCTTGAGATGTAATGTAATGGAGGTAGGTGTCAAGTAAACATATGGCATTGTATATGGTTTTCCAGACACAGAAGATGCCAGTGAAACAGACCTTGCAAAGCACGACGAGGATGACTTTGTTGAAATTAAAGAGCAGTAAGTGCTAAAATGAAATTTAAAGCAGCCTTCAAAATGTTGCATTTAATGAGTTATTTTGTTATTTCTTTTACAGAATGTATCAGGACAAACTAGCCTCTCTAAAAAGACAGTTGCAACAATTGCAAGAAGGTATAATTCATAGGCTGCATGTTTATGTAATGATTAATGAGTAGTATTCTTGCGCTGCATGGTGTGTTTTGTTTTAATCTAAACGATCCCCTAATGACATTCACTTTTTTTTCCAATCAATTACTATGTTTATCAACCACACACGAACGTTATAAAACTAAAGTAAATGAAAACATTTGACAGGTACACTTCAGGAATATCAGAAGAGAATGAAGAAGCTGGACCAGCAATACAAGGAGCGACTCAGAAATGCAGGCAAGTGATTTGCATTACCTTTTAATTTTTTGGGAATTATTTCATTTTATTAATTTGACTTTTCTTATCTTTTCTCAGACCTATTTCTTCAACTTGAGGTATGTCTATTGATCAAACTGTTTTCAATTGTTGTTTTTGTGTGAATTCCTTAATGCAGTCAATATTTTTCTCCTTTTGCAGACAGATCAGGTGGAGAGAAATTACATAAAGGAGAAGAAGGCGGCTGTAAAGGAGTTTGATGATAAAAAGGTTGAACTGAAGGAAAACTTAATCGCTGAGCTGGAGGAGAAGAAAAAAATGATTGAGAATGAGAAATTAACAATGGAGCTGACAGGCGGTAAGCTTTTGCATTAGTAATGAGCCACTTTTCAGGGCTGGTTCACTGAATGGAGGGATTACTCCTCTACTCGACAGGACTATGAATTAAACCCATATTTGGGATTAGGATTTATTAAAACTCAAAATATTTGTATCCATACTTCAGTGTTGTTACGGTATCTAACTGTCATTGCTGTTTCCTTGAACAGACTCCATGGAGGTAAAGCCGATCATGACTCGTAAATTGCGGAGACGACCAAATGATCCTGTACCAATACCAGACAAACGGAGGAAACCAGCACCTGATATCCTTATCACAGACTCTCAGCAATCAACCCAAAATCAACTCTTATTGCTGGGTTTCATTACATTTTATGCCTATAAAATTAAATACTGATCAGGGGCAACTAAATTGAATATTGTTAAAATGCAGTTCTTGGTGTAATATAAGTTCTAGGGTCTTCTCACTAATAGAAATGATCAGGTTCAACATCTGTAAATTCCCCTTCTGACTATTTCTTATGAGAATATGATATGATCAATGGGGACTCGTTTTTGTTTTTTATTGTCCCCCCCTTCTGTGATCATGATGACAGTTCTGCAGGTTGTGTCTAGCTGAGTTAATTGGTTAATTGCAACTAATCGATGAGAGAAGATTGGATTTTTAAGAGTGAATTACGTTTCACCACTCACCCAAGTAGCTTCAGTTCAGTCCCAAGATAATTGTCAACTAATGTAGTAATTGGTGGTTGTTGTTTTGTTTTTGTTTTTACTTTAAACAGATTACTAAACATGCCATATGTTGGAAGAGATTTTATGACTAAGACAGTAGTAATTACATTAAAATGGCACCTTTTATATTTTGTAGTTTTAGACGAAAAATATGTGTTTTCATTTACTCCATCAAGATATCCTCAAGAAGCATTATTTTAGGTTCCATGATTCATTAAGTTGTTGTATGTTGTTAAAGAAGTGGATGTTTGTTGTTAAAGAATGTTTCCTTAATTCCTCCTACCGCAGTTAAATTATTTATTAACAGATGACCAGATAATGGAGGATCTACGAACACTGAATAAGGTAGTTGCAGGCAGTATTCAAACACAATTCTGTATCTTATTCATCTCGTAATTTTTTTCTCTTCTTCTCTTGACAGTTAAAGTCACCAAAGCGACCAAGTATGTTTACTCCTACTTACACCTTTTGAATTACACTACAACTTTAGGGTTTTATTTGATATTTTTGTCAAAATTGAGTTATTGAATCTCTGCTGGGTCACTTCTGTACCAGGCCCGGGTCTACAAGAGTGCAAAAAGGTGCATTGCACCCTCATTCAAAAGTGTTTGCACCATCATTTGAGGCGTGTAAAATAATGGCACTTAATGGAAGACTACTGTCTTCACACCCCTTTAAAACTCTGATGCATCCTCGGTCACTCCAACAGCGTTCATTATGTCTTCCTTATTTATATCCATAATATGTTCTTCTTAAAGACAATTAAATAGACTCTGAAAAGTTCTGAAGATGGCTCGCAGTTAAGCAGCCGAAACATGTCAACAAGGTAAATACATCTCCTATTTAATTGTCTTTAAGAAGAACATATTGTGGATAGCATCCTTATTCAGTTTGGTCTCGACCTGGCCTGTTATGAGTTATGAATGACAAACATGAAGTTTTAATCTTACATTTAATGTGTTTTGCGCCAGTAAAATCTATGTATTTGCTATGCTAATCTTTTTATCATATTCATTTAATGCTTAATCGTTTAAAATGTTAGTAACATTTTGGCAAAATATTTATATAGTATTCTTTGTCATAGTTGTTTGATTAATTAAGTTAACTACTGGAACATACAAAAAGTGCTTGCTTTGGCATGTTTTAGAATAGATAGAACCTTATAATTCCAAATTAGTATTTCATTTTCAGAAATATATAGTTCTATCTACAAATGACTACTTCCTAAAACACCCACTTGTTTTCTCAATTTAGATTCTCCTTAGGATGCCCTTAACTCATATGTATCAAATAAATACATCCCCTCTTTTACCGTTACCATAAAGTGGTCAAAACTGTAAATACCTAAATAATCCTAAATATCTCAGAAAGAAACCATATGATTCCATGTCCACTTTGTATTCACCTTTGGCTTTCCTCTTTTCAGTTTCCCCATCATCTCCAGAGCACATCCCCTCAGCTCCCATGGACAACCCTTCACAGCGTTATGAAGCCCGTATTGAAGAAGGCAAACTCTACTATGACAAAAGATGGTGAGTTCAAAGACAGATGTAGTGATACATTTCACCACTAGAGTACACTATTGCTTCATTTTTTCAAAAGAAATTTTGCTACCAGGGCTGTATAGTGACTACATTTTCAAGTCAAAAATATTTATATGAGTCACTACAACAATAAGTCATAGGCCAAATATATATGTTATTTGCACTATTTGAGATACATTTTAATGACTTATTGGGTGTGACATTAAACCAATCTATCTGAATATATGACCTCTGATGGTCTGGTGTAACCCGCGTAATTTAGAAAAGTTTAATTCCAGACCCTTACAAACCCTTACAAACAGGCATGTCCAGATGGACTTCAGCCTGCTCAAATGTGGAGTGAGTGGTGTTGTGTACACTGTGGTGCCCGCTTTTCTCATCCAGAGTTGATACTTGCAGGGCACAGTGCAGAGTGTGGGTTGGTCTGCTGCTTATACTGAAGAGGAGAAGCGCCATGTAAAGCTGCCTCTGGCAGCACATACTGTTGTTATACATTCTTCCTGTTTATTTAAGATTTGTGGACACATGGTGAAAATATCAGCATGTAAATTGCCGCATGTGTTGAAGAACTCTGCTTATATCCCAGTTAGCTTGAATTGATAGCCGCCGCACAGACGTGGCAAAATGCAGCAGTACCACAGACTTTATTGATATGTACTCCACAGAGCAGGAGAGGAGGTCACCTCTCGTGTACACGAGTTACATAGTGTACCTTTATTAAGACATCTACTAAACACTTAATCAAGAAAATAGTTAAATTGGTTTTGCAAGTCTAGATTGTCCATTTTATGACGTTGAAGAACACCTTAAAGGGCACTATATACGCTTGTAGGTGGAGGGTCCAAAGCAGGGCTGTTCAATTTAAGGCTTGGGGGCCAGATCAGGCCCTCCAAGGCTGTGGTTCCCAAAGTGGGGACCCCCCCAGGGGTCACGAGGGATGAGCTGGGGGTCACGAGATTCAATATCTAATTTTGATAAATATGATACTCTATTTGCTCTATTTCTAAATAAAAAATATATATTTTGGTGAAATAGGGTCCAATCATAGACCGTATATAAATCACTGGACAGCCAGAGTGTGACATACCATAGCGTTTGGCTCCAGCTAAATGAAGCCAATCGCGGCTAGCAGTTATAGCGGCTAAAGTGGAGCCAAACTTCATATTTGGAGATCCGAGTGCGTATCATGGCAACCACATGGACTAATCAGGAGCGAAGTTGTTAACGGTTTCCGCCCCTCAGCGGGAGGAGACGGTGGCAACGTGCGGCTCTAGCTGTCAATCAAACTTGTTGCTAACACGAGCGAAACCGCCCCCTGGAAAAGGAAGCACTTTGGGAAGCCCTGCTCCAAGGGCTATGATCCGGCCCTGAACCCATCTTCCTAAAATATGGAAAGAAAAATATAAAAGATTTTGTCTGTTGTCATTGGATTAGTCCTAGTTTAGACCTGGTTCAGATAATTCTGGTTAAGTTAGGCAGATGTTCTTAAAGCCTTTCGTGTTACATTTTTTTTCGTATTTCAAAAGCGTTGGGCGCGTTTCTGGCCCAGAAGACGAAACCATCTGAAAAATCTGGCCCTCAGTAAAGAAAAGTAGATAGCTCTGGCCTAAAGGCTTCTATTCTCCTCTGAGCTGTTGGTTTTGTCTGACATGTTCTGCTGAATTACATAAAACTTTGCAATCTCCTTGGATACAAGCAAGTGACTTCACCAAATCCAGAAAAATATCGATTGATTGAAAAATTGATTGAATGAATGAAAGATGAACGTTTTATGAGACAACCAGGTAACAAATCCTTCACCAGAATATACAAAGTGCACCTTTAAGTTAACTCCTTAAAATGATGGCATACCTGTACGGACCCAGTCAGTTTATTCCCTTTTGTCAGCCGTCTGATGTGATGAAGGATCAAGCTCCTGGGAAGGTAAAATATTTAAAGAAAGCTTTAACCCGTTTAGTTTTAGTCAAATCAGCTATTCTGGGAAGAGTCAGGGATAGTTTGTACTCTTGAGTCTAAACCCACCAATAAACAGAACTTAATAGGCTTTACTTTGGCAGTCTGCCTACATTTTTTTTAACTTTATTACAAGTTCCTAAATCTCGTTTTTTGTTAAATTACTTTTAGCTTTGAAAAAGAAATGGTCAAAATCCCAACAGCAGCTTTACTCCTCTCTATATCTACTTTTCTAGGTACCACAAAAGCCAGGCCATCTACCTGGAGTCGAAGGACAACACAAAGATCAGCTGTGTCATCAGTTCTGTCGGTACCAATGAGGTGAGTTTTTCTGACGGGTCATTTGGTCCATGGGCGCCAGTGATCAGCAGCAGATTTATGTTTAATGCTTGTGAATCATTGTTTTGAGAGTCTCCATCTTCACTTTGTAGATCTGGGTGAGGAAGACAAGTGACAGTACAAAGATGAGGATCTACCTGGGACAGCTGCAGAGAGGGGCATTTGTCATCCGCCGGCGGTCGGCTGCATGAAACACTTTCCTCGTCTGCTGCTCGGTCGATCGTCTTGTCCTCCTGTCTGTGACTCTTAGACATGTCATGCAGTTTGGGTCTTCATATTCTTACGGTGTACTTACAACAATCTAAAATATTTGTCACTGTGTGGCAGAAGTGAGTTCCCTAGAGTTAATTGATCCAATTGACTATTTTCTCCTGCCTAATTTTCAAACCTCTTGCAATAGTCCAATTTCATTTCTCCCAAACCACCAGTACTATTCTGTCCATTTGCTGTGTATATATTTGTCCTTTTGAAAGACAATTTTTTTTTTGTTACCTTTTTTATATGATTTGTGCAGGACAAAGCAGCTGAACATGCGTTTGGAGGAAAAGTGGACCTTGGTTTGTACAGTGTCGCATATATTAAAATACTTCTGACTTTGATAAACAAGAATAAGGTTTTTATGAGTCTGTACATATATTTTTTAAACCTGTGCACCCAAAAGAGAGGAATGTAAAACAATCTTGGTCCCGTTTGTTTTCTGTCAGTCTCTACATGACAGTGATGTGCCACAGACTCGACCGGACCACAGCAGTTTCACTGCCTCTGCCTGGCTGCTACCTGGACTTCAATGTCATCAAGCCTTCTTTCCCCATTATATGTCCTGTTGTTTGAACTGGATAGGAATTTTTACTTAACGTAACATAATGAGGCCAGATATAAAGAATCAAGTATGTTAATCAGTTCAGCTTTAAAATATTCCTGCCTGCAGATGAAATGAGGTAATATGAATGTCCCTTTCGTTGGCTTATTTTACGTTTTTGTCTAGACTTTCCCACTGTGTCTAGCTGGCAGCTTTAATTGATTTACAATCAATAGCTCATTACAAGGCATTTCCTACCATATATCAGAATGAAATAGGGCTTTTAGACTTTCAGTACAGTTATGCTTGTGGTTAAAATCATTAATACTTTTCTGAACACATTTGGCCAGCAAATTTCACCTGTGGATTCTCCTCATATCTGAACTTTATGCATGTTAAGCATGACTGGGGGATAGGACTCAACAGTTAGCTGCAGTTTTGGAGATACGTTTACTAAGTCCTCATAGTGTAGCTCTATTAGGACTTCCCCAAAGTCTTATGGCACTGATACCATCCATATGAACGATGACTATTAGTCTACTGCAGCAGTGCTGCCATTTAAAACTATGCTGTATTTTAACATCTCTGATTTTACACATAGGGTGAGAAAAAGCTTTCTGACAAATTGCTCTACCATAGTCTACAGCTGCTGTCGAAGAAACTCTACACTGTTACAGTTCATTTAACCTCTCCAAATTACTTTCTATTGTAGGGGGTTCACAAGCTCATTCTAACAGCCATATTGTGACCAAAACAGAAACCACTCTTAGTCCAAAATGCAAATGTACAATAACATTTAATTTAGTAAGACACTTTTCATGGACTTCTTATGGATGAGGAGGAAAGAAAACCCCCACTTGTGATCAACCCTTGCCTCAAAAAACCTTAATTTGTGGCTTTGAGACCACTCCTTGGTTGTTTCAGATGGGCGTGAATCATCCTTGTGCTGTAAAAAGGATGCCGTCTTACATCAATATTTCAGTACCCAAATTGTCCTTGGATTTGACTTGCTCTCACACTAATTGCCCTTTTGAGAATGAACCAGCAGCACTATCATTGTCATATTGTATTAAATCAAAATCTCGCTGACTCCGCAAGTAGGCTGCACGAGAAAGAGCACTTATTCTTCATGAATAAATCCATCACCAAGTGGAGACACGTCCAATGCCACACAGCCTCCCGTGCGCACTCGTCTCCCGTGTTCTGTCACTCCTACTCGGTTTTTCGTACTTTTTGCTGGCTATTGCCCGTGTGTATGAAACAACGTCACCCACAGCATCAATAAACCAGTCACAGTTACAGCCCCATGATTCCCACTTTCATCTTCCGCGCGTCTAAATTGCGCATTCGCTTCACTCTGCATTTTGTGCTTTGTAACATGACCCGGGGCACTGCGCGGCACGTCTCTCACACTCGGCCCTATCTGGTGCGGGCGGAGTGCGGGATTAGCCTGTGGTGGTCTGGAGAGCGGAAGATGCGAGCGCGGTCCTTGACAACCCGGCGGACCTCTGCGTGCTCTGCGTGCGTCTGTCTCTGCGCGTTATCGCACTCCGAAAGGTCTGCGCGGAGAGAGGAATAACTTAAAGAAGCAGCTGCTCGTGGCTGCTGGTATTTGATCCCACTTCATCAAATATGGCTGTATGGGCCAAAGATTGAAGTGCAGTCTCAGTGGGAAATAATGGCATACAGTAAAGCCTACTGTAAAGATGGAGGCCTCAAGCGTCATCGCTGAAATCATATATCAGAGGCCAGTGTCAGAGATGTCTGTTCAGACTGTGGTGACACTACTAATCATAAAACCTTATGCCATTCTGTGGAAAGCTGTGGTGAAAATTAAACAAGTAGGCCTACATTTCTTCTATAATAATTCTGCTTGTTCTGAAAGGTGCAACAAAAGTTAAATCATTGGGCCCAGACTGCCAGAGCTTGCTGTTATGTGTATGATGATTCCTTCCTTTCTAACACTTTGGTTTTTATTTTATTAGGAGGCATAGACCAGTATTTCTCAAATTCACTGTTTTGAAACGGTCTGGCCGGTTGCTTGTGTGTAATGAAAATAATTTCACCTTGGGGATGAATAAAAGCTATTCAGATTAGTATAGACTTTAAAGACTTTAAAATAAAGTTCTGTTTTTCACATTTCAAAACTGTAAAAATCAGGTACAGCCAAATGTTGAGTCTTGAGTCAATTTGATCCACATTTATGTCCTCCTTTGGGTTACTGGACAGAACTACTTGGATCACATCATGTCTTAATCCCATTGGACCTTGTGTAGCCCTGATTTAAGGCTGGAATGCTTATTTTATAGACCAGGTTTAGCTCTGGTGGTGGCACTTAGAAGGTCAAATATGTTCTCATTGGGTACTTGGTGTGAGATGTTTTAGTTTTTTTTAAGTGCATATTTACAAGAGTGAAAGAGCCATTTAGTGCATATTTACAAGCGTGTAGGCAACACAGGTACAGACGGAAGAAAGGTGAAAGAGAAAAAAAAACAACAACCACAGCTATAGAGACAACAAGGGATCAAGTGAAATACAACTGCATAAACCTCACATCTGTGCCATTATGGAGCAAACTCACATGACATGAATACATTAACACAAGTGACAATAAGGGAAGTGTAATAGCACAGTGGATGAACTGAGATCGTGTACAGCACTGGTGGGCTTAATTATTCAGAGACAGACATATAAACAACAACTTCTTAAGATATTCTACTTGAATTTCGTCAAAAGACCGATGTGGATCATGAAGTTATTGTGTTTTCTTCACTGGAAACTAACCAAAGTTCTTTGCCGTAACCTTGACACCTCTTTGGAAATCCTCTCTCATATTGGAGATATGATATGGTACCTTGCAAGTCATTCTAGGAAATGAGAAATCCAAGCAATTCATCTTGTTTGTACCCAGTTTAGTCACTTCTGGTCTATATTATGAATAAAGTGGCAGAGATTGAATGATGGACCTGTCATCCATAAAAAGCTGTTCATAGTGAGTTTTCGATGCATTATCAACAAGCAGTGGGCTCCCCAAAGTCCCCCGTCAGCTCTGGATAGCTGCACCCTGAAAAGATGGATGTCGTCTCACCTGGTGGGACGCAAACAGCCATATGGAAAATTATTTTTTTGTGATGCAGGGCTTCTTTGGATTTAAAATTGATTTTCTGCATGACTCTTTAGCCAAAAAATAGATTAAAATAAAAACTTTTAAACTTTTAAAAACGCGTGTCCTACTCAGGGACGTATCATCAGACATTTCAACTGCACTGAAGCGCGGGTCTGTGGCACTACTACAAACAACATGAAATAAAAATACAGTGGCATAAGTGTACATTTCACTAATATAAGTTTAGGCCTCAATAAATAACAAGTGATTGAACTGAAATAGAATTAACCAACTTTTCCACAGAATGGTGCCACAGGCTTTCTATGGACAAATCAATGAGAATTCTATACGTTGGTTTGGGAATATGGAATACGTTTTCTTGTAGCTTGTAACTGTTTGAGATTCAGAGCTCATCTTGGGCTTAATATGAAGCTAATGAACTGGGGAAGTTTTCTATTTATACAGTATACGGAACATCAATGTCATGTTGTGGCATCACAATGTAACTGTTAATGAAGAGAATTTGTTTTTTGTTGTTTTTTTTCATATTTTTCCAGTATATTGTCTATTAATTGGAAACTGATATGCATCAACCCCCAGGATGTTGTGTTGTATTCTGCATTCCTCATCATGTCAGTATTCTTTGGTCCAGATTTCATCATCATGAGACACTGTATATGATGATATAAAATTCCACTAGAGGCTTGGTTCAAAAAGGCGTTTTGGGGGTTCTGGGACCGAACGAGGCTGAGTTAAAATAAAAGACTTGAACTCTGCGGATGTATACACTAATGAGTAAGAAAAAGGTAATTAATTAGGGGGGCACCTGCATGATCTACGGCAGCCTGTGACCACAACTCCAACATGATCAAAGCTACATAAAGATTTAACTTACCGTGTTTTGTTTTATTATTTTATTTTGTCTGAAACATTATAACCTGCTGAATTATGGGAAAACTATATCTTAAGAGCTTTATTTTAACTCCAGATAAGAAATGAAGAAATAAAAGATGTTTAAGTCTAAATCTTTATTGATAGCCACCCTCTCTTTGGGTGGCTGCAGTGAAGTTAAATTGCAGTTGAACAGTATTTCAGAGGTAAATTAAACCACTGCAACAGGAGTAAGTGGAGTTCACAGCGCACTTTTAGAGTTTGGAATGTGAAGGACAAGCACATGGACACTGTAGAACAGAATGATCTGCGGCTGTCTCACTGGAGGGTTTGGCTTGGCGGTGTAAATTGCATGTACCTGTTAATGGGAGATGTTAGGGAGATGTTATTGATGTGTGAGGCTTAGATAAAGCAGGGCCAGTGCTGACATGTTATATTGACCTCTGGAGGTGCACTGAGTGATGAATACTTCTTCACCCCACTTTCATCTTTAAAAAACCTCCTTAATCTATAATACTTTTTTTTTTTATCCCCCTCCATATTGCTCAAGTGCTTGTTCATATGCAGGCAAAACTTGCACTGGGGTCCATGGCCACTAGGGCACTGGTCGTATGCATTACTGTGAGCGGGCTTGCACAAACCTGAGTCTTACTTGATCTAGAGGAGGGCCTTCTCCTGCTTGTCTCCATGGAAATGCTGTTCCTTTGGCTATAACACATTGCCTAGCCCAAAAAAAAAAAAAAAAAAGCACCCACTCTAATATTTGATTGGGCCACATTTAGCTTTGATTACAGCAGACATTCTCTGCGCCATGGTTTCAATAAGCTTCTGCAAAGTTAAAAATGTGTTTACACTAATAGTTTCATTCGTTTTCCCCAAAATCTTGTATTGATGATGCGTCTGACCAATGCCAAAGCCTTCTCCAGTGCATTGCAAAGATTCTCAATGGGGTCTGGACTCTGTGGAGGCCAATCCATGTACGTCATGCTCTTGAACCACTCCTTCACAATGTGACCCCATGAATCCTGGCACTGTCATCTTGGAATCAGGGAAGAAGAAATCCATTGATGAAATACAGTAACCTGGTCGTTCAGGATGTTCAGGACGTCAGCTGATCTCTTTGGGCACATAGTGTTGTTAAACCTTGTCCTGACCATCTGCAGCTCCTCAGATCATAACACTGCCCCCACAGGCTTGTACACTAGGCACTAGGCATGATGGGAGCATCACTTCACCTGCCTCTCACAGTTCATCCTTCAAGATGATGGTTCCTCACCATCCTTCCAGTTTTAATAATGCGTTGCCAGTGCCAGTTTGAGTAGTTTCTCCTCAGATGTTTTCGCTGCTTGACGTCAATGATTTGACCCTTCTCAAATACACTGACATCTCTTCCACGACCACAGGATTTGTCTTATTTGTTACAGAAATGAAAAGCCACTCACTGCATCAATTGGGTTTAAGTATTGCGTCTCAGCTGAAATAAAATCATCCATGCAGCAATTATCCAACATGAGACTGGACCTATTTGCTTAGTTGAATCCAGGTGGAGACTTTTTTTTTTCTGATGAAGAACTGGAAAATAATTGTGAGATTCTGAGCTGATGTGCGATCCATTACATTTTCCATGATACTCATACTGGTATTGGTGCATCCCTGCTTGAGAAATGTAGTTCTCCAAGGCCTTTATCTTTTGACCATTAGGTTTAGACTGAAAAATCAATAAAGTCTGTTATAACTCACCCATGCATGATTTATCTTACGATTATGACAGTTTAAGGATAAAGTTGTCCCAGTCCTTCCAAATCTACTCTTTACATCCTCTCGTTTGTAGCAACAAGCATCTGGATATTTTGAAAATGACCTCCCATTAGGTAAAAAACAAACTTTCTTAACACCTGTCTTCCATGAAAATGTGCTTTCTCATGTTAACATTCCTCAGCGCTTACATCAGAGTTGGCATTTCGGCTGACATTTATGCTTCTTCTCATAAAGTGATTGTAGTTCCTCAATTACACCGGCACATTCGGCTGGAGGCTTTAACTAAACAGAGATACACCACGTGCGTTAACCCGAAGCCTGTCTGTTCTACCAAACCGACGATGTAAAAGCGGAGTTAGAGGAAACTGCAGAGGCTAGACCGCCCTAAGGTTAAAAATCCAATTCAAATGTGTGCAATGCAAACCGCCAGCAATCTCACAGGCACACATCCCTCATTTTTAAATTTAGAAGTGAAAAGCAATCAATGACAGCCCTGGGAAATGAAGACTGGTGATTAAAAATGAATGTGCGGATTATAATTTAACAAATAGTATTTTGAAATATGTGGTATGCATCTGATTTATTACATTTAATATTGATTTAGTACAGCACGTTGAATGCTTTATGCTTTTTCACTCGCAACAATCTTTAAGCTTTGGGGATCGGAGATGGAATAAACAGTGAGATTTACATATTTCAGTGGTTATTACAGTGCGATTGGCATCCACATTTATTTATACTTCACCAGCAAGACCCACGCTGCAACGACATTTTTATTGATGATGATAATGATGATGTTAAAGGTAATGATGATATGATAAACAGATCGGAGGTTGCTGGGTAGATTCTCAGGATGGGGGCTCTGTCTCACCCCAGCCAATTCTGTAGATGGTGTTAAAGACAGAACAAGAGACATGGAGTGGGAGGGTGGGATCGAGAGTGCAGAGACAACCAGAGCTAATATAACAGGGTTTACGCGGGGCACTAAAAAGTATTAAAAGTCATCAAATGAATTTTGGCAAAAAATGAGGCCTTAAAAAGCATTAAATCTCAAACCATTTTGACAAAGGTTTATCCATCAGAACAATGAATGACTGCAGGTTGAATTTAGCACCTTCTACTGCAACCTGGTATAGTGCATCTTTCCTTTTGGTCAATGTTTATTGTACGCTGTCCCTGGAATACCATACCAAATATAAACGTAATAAAAATAAGAGCAAAAGTTTCTCCCCAAAGCCACTGTATCAGCCTATCAAGTGTGTGCCCTTGAAAGTAGTAGAATTTAACATTCAAATATATTTTGTGACGTGTTCTAGGTTTATTCAGTGAGCGGGTTATAAGCTGACAGGATAAAAGCATACATTTCTTGTTTTGTTAATGTCTAAAACCTGCATAAACCCTGTATAAATAGGGCTTCTGGGTAATTAGAGGTGTGGTTAAGGAGTGCAAGAGTGGTTTGCAGAGTGAGAGTTTAAGATATGGTCCTGTTCCCGAATCTCAGACAATCACTTACAAAACTCTATTCATTGAATGGGAGTTGGAGTCAATTAGCATTTTTACTTCTCTCTCCCTTTCGAGTGAGCAGTGTCATTTCTTTTTGTTAATATATGCACATTGAAAATCATGCTTGACATTTCTTTTGTCTACAGTTTTAAAGATTACTGTTGATGTGAGATACAAGTTATACTTTGCTCATGAGCTTGAAATGAATGTTAAAATTAATCAAATCAAACCCACTGAAAATCTATCAAAACATAGAGTGAGTGATAAATCTACACCTGCTGTGAGTTTAATCAAATTTCCTGAATTATGACTTTCTGTTGATAGTTGAATGTTAAGCTTTTGTTTTGACAGAGTCTGACTTGAAGAAGTCATTGGTGCCGAACCTTATTCACACTTTAAACTTTTGTCCAGTTGACAGAATTCATATTCTTTCAATTCATCAGTTGCATATAACGCTTTTCAGGGTAACTCAAACATGCTTTAAATGGTTAGAACATACAACAAGAAAAAGATCCCCAGAGTCTGAAGAGTAAATTAAGGCATGCACATTTTTGTTTCAATATAACTGAAATTACTGTGTAAAAGTGTGTATTAAAATACCGCAGTAATATTGATGGGCATTATTTACTCTGTTATGTGCTTTTTTTTGGTTCATTGAGCATATCACTTAAGCTATTCTCTGTGCTGCTAAACGCTGCCCTGACATGAACCTTGCTCTTGTGTATGAAGTTTTATGCCCAGATTGAGCTCTAGACAACTTTGTCTCTTGTTGAGGAGGGAGAAAAGCAGGGAAATAGCCATGTTTAAAGCCCACTGATTGAGATGTCCTCACAAAGCATTGAGGAGTGCTCCGAGTTCCTGCCAGTGGCTCATTATTGAGTAGAGAGGCGGGATAATGGATGTCATCTGACTCTTATGTCTTTATGGCCTTAGGAGTCATTGGTTCATGGTTTAGACTCTCTCAAGGCTGCAGCTCCCCCTTTCACAACACACACTGGGCAAAGTGGCTTCAACACACCAAACCAAGACTAAAACCTGCATTATTCCTCACCTCCATAATACCTCTGCTCCACTTTACATAATTAGAAGTGAGTGTAAAATCACTTACAATTAAAGTTTTCTGGACAACATGCTGGCTATGCATAATAATATTCCCACAACGCCCTCTCCGCTTTTGCACACATTTCTGCACTTGCCAGTAAATTGTTTTGCCTCTCCCTTGGTCTTTCAAAGGTAATTTTATGTCGGGACTAATGAGAAATATGATTTGTTTGTTTTCAGGCAGGAGAGAGAATATTAAGGTCTGTGGATATGTTCTAGCAAAAACATGCAAGAATAAATGAGTTTAACAATATGATATTGTAATGATATTGCATTATTATGGAGATTGTACTTTTGAGTATGGTCTCATGGCCAATGATAATGTTTGACTTTTCCACTACTAATTTGTGTGCACGGGGTGTGCATGCGTTGATTAGTGCATTAGTGAATGTTTTGAGGCTTGTGAGGGCTTTGCGCTCCATTTCATGCACACTTTTGAGGCCATGCTTCACACGGCATTATTGATAAGCCTCTTGCTAATTTAAAGCAGATAATGTGTGTGGAAATGCACACTTATGCATTTCAGTATAATACAAAAAAACAAGCTATTGGGGGTGCACAGTGGCAGAGTGGTTAGAGCTCCTGCTCTTCCCTGTGTTACTGTGGGTTCTCCCCAGGTCCTCTGGCTTCCTCCCACCTTCCAAAGACATGCCTGTGTAGGTTAATTGATAACTCTAAAATTGCCCCTAGTGAATGAATGTCCACGTCTCTGTGTTAACCCTGTGACCAGTTGGCCACTGTCCAGGGTGTACCCCACCTAACGCCCAAAGTCACTGGGCTCGGCTCCAGTCACCCGCGACCCCGGGAACGGGAACTAGCGGTATGAACATAAGGACTCTGGATGAATGTAGGTGTAACATAGTCGCTTGACAGTTAAGACAGGATTTTTAAACAACTATCCCACAAATATAAATCACTTTCATATTCATCCATAAGAAGAGGGGAATTGATCACCATTTAAGCCTGAAATTCAATAGCTCTTAAGTTTACAATCCAAAATGTTTCACGCTGGAGTAAATGAGAGAACCTGTCCCCTCCTCAATTAGGACTTTTAGCTATTTTCTAGTATGCTATGATTTGTGAAGTGCACGGTTAAACTCCATTCCATCATTTATAAATGAACCTGGTCAAATGTGAGGCTCTGTTCAGAAGAACCGGGAGGAGATCTTTCCCATCTATGTGCCAGAGAAAGTCATACTGCGGAAGACATGTCACGTGCCCCCAACACGGCATCTGTTTCTCTCTGGACTGATGAGCACCAGCTCTCCCCAGAATACATCAGCGGAGTTCAGCTGTGAGAGGCGTCGCACGCTGATGACTTCACTTCCCATCTGCCGCCCCGGCTTGAGTAATGGCAAAGAGAAAACGTCCAAGTCATTCAAGAGTGAAATGCAATCTCATAAAGCCATACAGGGAGAGCACATCAGAATGCAGTGCCTCCAAACATTGTAACAGCCCATTTCTGTATCATTTTCAACTTTTTAGTTTGAGTTCAGTGACACTTGTGGTTTGATGTCAAAACTACAGGGCTGTTGGAATAATGAGCCCATTAGTTTATATACTGGGTTGTTTAAATTGGCAATTGATTAACTTGTTATAACAAAAGTTTTTTGTAAAGCAGTTGCCTTGTTTAAAAGTTTATCTTAGTAGTGCATAAAACAACCAAGTACAAGTTTGGAGAACTGTCTAGGCTGCTTTATGTCACCCTCAAATGAGATTGTAATTCCCCCAAATTAATATGTAAATCTGTTCTATTCAGCGTATCTAACACGTGCAAGAAACAAGACGTTTTTGTTGACAGTGTTGGTTAATCAAAATTATCAAATTGAGATTACAATCCAGCTGACTTTATATGTAAGAAGAAGGAATATTTAACTGTAAGAAAAGAAGTACATCGGAATACCCAAAATTTGGTGACATATTAGATGGGTAACTTTTTTTCTGCAAGTTTAAAGTGGGCCTTTGTATGTAGGCCGTCAATGGGGACAATTCATTTCAAATCCAAGCCACTCAAGGTCAGCCATAGCCCTGCAGAATATCCCAGTGCATCATGGGAGCCCTGGCTCGGGGATGTGTGTCTCTGACTGAGGCCACGTTTAATGATGCTGCTGTTTAATGTGATGGAAAGAAATAATGCTGTTTATATGCAGTGAGGCACGTACCTTGTGTGTGTGCGTCGGTGGGGAATTCTCATCTGCTGAGGACAGGAGCTATATTAGATGTGCAGACCTAAAATATCATCTAAGTTCAGATGGATGCCTATGCAACACTCTTGTCTCACAAATGTAAAGCATTTCATATGAAAGGTAGTTTAGATTCTCCCTCTGCCAAGGTGGTTTCCTCAACCCTGTTGTTGACAATATCCTGTCAAGCTGAACACACATTTAGCTATCATTCCATCAGCTATAACTCCTGGTCAAGAGCCCATGAAAGCTACGAACAAAAGTTTCAAGTAACTTAAAGGTCACATAACACACAACTTTTAACCATGTTATAATAATGGGTTTCACTTCTCCTTATTCACTCAGAGTTGGATTAAGAGTGATTCATGTTTCTGTATCTGTTTTCATCTGGATTCAAGACATTATTCTGAAAAATCTTGTTTTTCCCCTTTCCCCCAGACATCTCCACTGCTCTTTATTTACTTGGAGCATGGCATAACTGTTGCCCATTACTATGAACAGTGCATGGTCTGTCAGTGCGGCACTTTGTTGTGATGATGTGTATGGTGACGTACGTAAAGTAGCAGGTGTATTTAATACGTCCAAAATATATAATAATGATCTACAAGTGTTATAGATTATAACTATGTTACCAGACAAAAGCAAAATATGTCTTCTTGAACTATAGAATAACAGTTCAATCTCTGCATATGCATGAGGGACATCGACTCATTGCATCTTAAAAACTAGAGGAAAATCTGTCAAAATGTACAAATCATGACATATTGTAGTGTTTAGGTCCATACTCTCATTGTACAACACCAAAAATCTGCACATTAACATTTATTTGACCTGTATCTCATTGTATCTTGATTAAACTTGCCTATTTGTCGATGTGATGCCAACAATTGCAGTGGATGGTGTGAGTACGATTCCTTATCTTGAGCATTCCTTTCCACTATTTCAGTCTTGGGACAGACAGAGTGCAGTGACATGACAGTTTTAGATTCATTTTGCACCTATTTGTGTTTGAATGTTTCTTGTTGGCGTTTACCTGCTGAGCTGCATCCACACCTTCTACCTCTTAACTAATCACCACCATTTATAACGCTGTACTCAAGCTGATTATGGAGTCAAAGAAACTAATGTGCCTCAGCAACTATATGGTGTTTTATTGTTTCCAAGAACCATGAAATGACTTATTTGAGATGATTGCTGTGAAAACAAGAACATTGTTTGGTCGTATGTTTGTTTTTGTTTTGTTTTACTTAGAGAGAAGTACCAAAAGTTTTACTGCTCTGCTTTTTCATGTGGTGTTGCCACTTGTGTCTGATGGATAAATGAATTCTCACAATGTGATATGAGTACAACAAAAGATCACTTCTTCCATGTCTATCTTAAACAATTTACTTTGATGTAATTGCATAGTTGGGGGTTTGATTACGTTGACATGGCTGCACAGCGGTCAGCGCTCTCGCATCACAGCAATAAGGGGCCTTTCTGTGTGGAGTTTGCATGTTCTTCCTGTGTTTTCTCCGGGTGCTCTGGTTTCCCCTACCTCTAATAACATGTACAACAGGTGTGTGTTTGTGAGAGTGACTAATTATAGTCCTGTCTAATTCCCGAGTTGCATGTTCATTAACATGTATTGTCCTGACCAAATAAACCAATACGTTTAAAAATATATATGTAAGACCACAGCTGCATGAGAGTCACCCAAACATAATGTTTTCTTCATAAAATAAAATATAAATTGTTCCTGCATTATACTTTCTTCAAAAATGTATCTCAGTGATTCACAAAAAGATGTTTAGTATTTCCATGTTTGTGTTGCTGTTGATGAGGCTAAGCTAGGTTGGTTATTCCAGCTTTTTCACATCTTTTTTCACTTTGCACATCTACACCAGGTTTTAACCTCTCTTTATGAAATATGTTGAGTTTGGATAATGTTGGCTGCATTATGCACTGGAAATAAAGAAATAAATATTTGTGTTTTTGATGCGAGCGCTGTGCTTCGTGAACAGGAAATAGCTTTGTTTTGCTAAGTCTGTCACCACAACAAATTAAGTTATCCTAAATACGCCAGTGATTCACAAAATCAAGTCAGAGTTTGGTGAGGAAGGGCTATTTTGTCTTAAATTAGCATTTTGCTGTCTCGCTTGTCCTCTCTTGTCCAATCATCTTGCTCTAAACCAAACTGGTCTGCTCTGTCATATGGAAACATTGCTCTGGCTCGGTGGTCCTCACTGTTTTCTAAAGAAGAGCCACATTGGCAAACTAACAGAGAGAGCCGCAAAACATCATCATCCACTCTTGTATTCCTCGTACTTTCTGTTTTTTTCTCCAAGTACCTTTTGTTTACATGTTTAGTTTCCCCCGGCTCATCCCTCACCTGCATCTTTGCGCAAACTTTCGTCGAGCGTCTGCATTTGTTTCCTCAGTTGTCCTTCCCATGCTCTGTGTCCATCCACCTGTATTTTGTCGTCTTTTGATTAGAACTCAGTCCACTTTTTTGGCTTGATACCGTTATTTGGCAAGTGCGCTAACTTAAGTGCTGGATGCACAGCAGTCAACAAGTGTGCCGCTGTTGTAACACTGTCAAAAACATTTGCCGGCACGGACTAAAACAGAAATAGAACGGAAATGTGTATTTATAAGTGTTATTTGTGGCATATTCAGGAAGACAATTTATCAGTTTATTTGGAATATTATTAAAAAATATTACACGATTACGCAAAAGATTACACAAGCCGCCAATTAAGGCTTGGAGAGCTGCATGTGGCTCACGAGCCACGCAATGAGTGACACTGCTGTAGCTGGAGGTTTAGGAAAACTGAGTATCCATTGCTGTGAGGCAAAAGTGTTCTCAGCCATCGTAAAGGCATGTTTAATCTATCCCTTTTTTATTCTCTTCTGTTACTGTTCCATTGGCATTTTGGGTCTTTTAGAAAACTCAAATGTACCAGCCTGTCCTCCATTAAAATAACTTCTTATGCTAAACAAGTGGTGTCAGCATAAAGGCATAATTAGATTGTGGATTCAGCTTATATATATATATATATATATATATATATATATATATATATATATAGGCATAACTTAAAGCTAAAAAGAGGGTTTATGAGGACACAAAATCAGTCACACATTGCATTTTAATTATGTTTAAATAAAGCACTTAATGTAATGCGCTGAGAGGATAGTCAAAGCACCAGCAGCTTTGTGTAAGAGGCAGATACAGAAGACGCTTTGAGATCTCCTCTCCAGAGTTGTTCAAGTAAGAGGCGACTGTGCATCGGGTTAATGATGTGGGTGGAAGGGGTCAGGGCCTGCTTTTCTTCAAACATATTGAATATTTCCTCTTAAAGTAACCTGATATCGAACCAAAATATACACAACTATAATGAGCGGGTTGACTGTAATTACCAGCAGACAGCTGCTGCTCACTGCTCATTAGGCAACAAACCAAAACCAAATACTGATCTAGTGCTAGATCTCGTTTGAGGTTTTGAGCAATAATGGGCTGTAAAATAACAAAGCATCACATCTTTATTGCATCATATAATTTGTATTTTTATGTGTATGAGAGCTGCATTTATAGTTTCCTCCCACAACAGACTAAATGCTTATGATTATGAAACAGTGTCAAGCAAGTGTAGCCTAAAATGGATTTAGCATTCAAGCAACATCTAGCAAAATCTATTGTCAATAATACTGCTGCCACCCACACATGCATTAAACGCGCCTTCTTTCAATAACCGACAGCTTCCTTTAATCGCCACCTCAAAAGTTAAACGTTTCAATACATGGCCTTGGTTGAATGTACGTAATTTCAAGGCACAATTAACAAGCGTGAACAAAGCAATAAGATGACTGTCATGTCGTGTTACCTGTTCATTTTCTTAACTTAATGTTGTGCAATCAGGTTTGTTTACTTCAGTGGCAGATGGGAAATAAACAAGCTCGTTGGTCATCTGTCATTTAGAGCAAAATCAAACTTCTCTCACCGGTTAGTGCTCCACTCCTTCCGTCCTCAGTTAACCTATTATTTTCCTATTTTTTCTACTTGTAAGCGAATGAGTTTTGTTTTGAAAGCACAGATCATACATTTTTCTGACTCTCCGATCCACTTGTCAATCACGTTCATAAACTTAGAGAAGAACAGGGCTCGTGTTTGGCTGGTCAGAAAAGAGTGAAGTGTCGTGCCCAAGAACACAATGACTCAAACACATTAAAAATACAAACCTTCCAGAGACAATCGGGCTTGTTTGCGCTTTTATTGTGTTGTTAGTCTTGTCTGATGAGCGTACTTGTTCTCGGTTGAATCTAAATTTGCCCCACAGTTGGTCCAGTGCCTGCTCGGCGTCACCATATCAGCTGCAGCCCTGGCATTTTGTTAATTCCGACACTGTAATCTTCATTCGCCTGGGGTTAGTCATTTGTATTCTGAGCGTGTTCACTGTGAATTAACACATGTACTTATTATTACTGCATGCACCACTGTAATGGGAGCACAAGCAGCTCCTTTAAAATGCTTAACAAATTTGCCGCTGTAAAATGCACTAATTGTTTTATGTGTTGCAGAAACTGGAAGCACCTGAGGACGTACCGTTGTAGGCAAAGGGCACCATATGTTGTCTTGTATAAGGACATTTTGACATTGGTTCGGTAAATGTGCACTATGTCACTTTTCTGATGGTGCCGCATGCTTGTCTCCATGGAGATGTTATGGCTTTGTATAGACTGTATAGCATTAAACAAATCTGTCTTGCATTATTCCATCATAGCTTTTTTTTCATTGCTAAAGACATCTCCATGGAAACAAGCAGGTGGCACCAGAGAAGTTACATAGTGTACCTTTAATATTCCTTAAAGCAGCCGAGCCTGAAGTGTAGACATTTTTTGTCAGATGAGGTTTTGATCAAGACTATTCAAAAGCACCATTAGATTCTAAATAAATAACACAGGAACTAGCAGTTGTTGCGTCCTTGGGCAACACACTTTACCCACTTCACCTTTATGAATGTTCTTATAATTATAATTATGATATGTATTTATAAAAGTTTATGGGGCTGGGCTGGAGTACCTGACTGAGATGCTGGTCTTATACACCCCCAGCAGAAGCCTGAGGTCAGAGGGGAGTCAGGGCTAGTTATAGAGAGAGAACCTTTAATCAGTGCACAACATAACACTGGAATCTGCTTCTAGATAGCCTTAAACATTCCAAGTCAAATGGAATGTTTCAAAAGCAGATTAAAACATTATTCAATTATGCTTTTAAATAAACTGTACTTTTAATACACTGTTCTTTAAGTACTTTAAACTTTAAATGATGTTTTATGCAGTAGGTAATGTTTCCTGCTTATCTGCTTCTTTGATTTTGTATTTTTATTTCCTCACTGTAAGGCATACTGCGTTTGTATGAAATGTGCTCTATAAATAAATATGCCTTGCCTTGCTGGTGACAGGGAGGGACTGATAGGTGCTGTTTGGCAGCTATCCTTCCATCCATCACCTTTTCTGGTTGACTATTGAATGGAATATGCCTAATTTGACACCGCGTTCTTGGTTGAATATAAATGCAGAGAGTGATTGGTGATCTGGCCATGCATAACAGCCATATTTGCAGGCATGCACATCTCTAATAATCAGCTCCAGGGCAGCTGTGGCTAGCTTAGGCAGTGAAGATATGATGCAAAAAGCATCATCAGCATCATCAACATTAGCGATACGTCATCAGTCATGAGTCCCAAGTGCAGCTTCAGTCAGATTACCCCAGATTTGTGTCATGCGCTCACACTGCTCATGATGTTAAATGGTCAGTTTCTCAAAACCTCCAGCACATGGAGCATCGATTTGCCCACACAGCAGGCTGACGCTGACCTGGAACAGCAGGACTCATCACTTATCCTCTGCTTATGCTTGCACTACATGGGTGGGTTCCTTCCTTTGCATGTGAACAATATCTTTGCACAAGAATATGAGACAATGTGTATTTTTTATTTTTTTAGAACATAGTGATTGTATGGCACTGAAAAGCCCCTGAGTGACAACTTATCTAACTCTGAGCTTATCACAGAAAAATAAGCGGAAAAATTCAGCAGGGATAAAGTTTTCTTGTTTATTTGTTATACTGTTATTGAGAGACAAAAGTCATGGTCCAACACAATAAAACAATGTTGTTTACCTTTAAGCTTTAATTATTGTCTCAAAGCTATTGTTTACTGAAGCTATCTGTGTATAAACATGTGTGCGCGTGTGCAGTTTCAAAGCTTTATAGAATTAACTGTATTTTTTTGTTTATTTTTTTGTAAAGGCTTGCTGTGTACAAGGCTCTTTTAAAAGTGTCGCTGTGCAAAGGTATGTTACTGCAGGCCAAACGCAAACTAGATGACAAAGTATTTTTTTTATATAAGATTAACAGCTCAGGCACTTGACCATTGGTCAACACATGTTGGCGGTTATATTCTCACTACAGACTGTACAAGTTATTCTTGTGACCTTGAGCGAGACAGTTCAACCGACCTTAGTCCGATGATCTGGAAAATAGCCGTTTTTGCACATGCCAGTACCGAGAACTAAGTCCCTATTTCCCCAATCCCTATTTAGTTTGAGGAATAACCCAGTCCTCCCAGCTCGTGTTCATACAGCGACAGTGGCTGAAAGTGGATCTAACTAACTATATAATTATTCAATTAAGTTAGGATTACAAAAGTCTTGTTTTTCTTCAGTCTGTAAACCATGCACATTCAGATGCACAGAAAGCTCAAAGAAACAACACATTTAAAAATAAAACCCAATCATTCACAGTTCAGAATTTTTGTTACCACTTGAGAAGTGAAGGTTTGAACATACTGTGCCCAAGTTATTTCTGTTTACATACAAAATTAATTAAACATTTCCCCAATTTAATGTTAATGAACAAAAAGTTGACTGAAAGTCCCTGCCCCACAGCAGGAACTAAAAGCCCCCAAAGTATTCTTCCATCTCTAGTTCCTACTCTTGTGAACACACATCAAATGGGGAATGGAAGTTTAAAAAAAAAAGTTCCTACAAAGCAGCTAATGCTAGACTAGGCCCAAATGCCTCCTTATTCTTTTACATTGTAGACCTCACTGCTTTTATATTTCTTATTTCCCTATGTTTCCAGTATTTGTATTTCCAAAGATTATGTGTCACATTGTTTAATTACTTTTTGCAGGTTAAATTTGTCTTCTATTATGAGAACAATTTCCTCTGTTAATTTAATCTTCCAAAAAGGTACGTTGTAATGGTTAAACTGCAAAAAAAAGTCTCCATTTTAATTCTTCGCTGGGTCTCTGGAACATTCACTTTTACCACGCTACAGTGGACCTTAGAAACACCTCTTAATGTGTTTTTCCTTTTACTCTGCTGTGTAATCGTTGCATCATCTCAAAACAAGGTGTGAAGAGGCCGACAGCAGAGCAGGTGCAAATGGAGCACTAATGTGGCAAAATAAGTCACTTTCTGTGTCACTGTATTGCGTGAAAGCAATTGCCAGCGATTGCACCCTGATGACCCGTTAGCCTTACGGATCAGTGTGCCTTTTCTCTCCGTTTTGACATCGTGAAAGCTGTTATTATTTCTCAGTTTGTGAATCATTTAAGTGTCACCAGTACATTTTGAAAGCTGTGTCATTTGTCATGGCAGTGTTTATGTGCAATGTAAGTTTCTTCTCTCCTCAGCATTCTTCATTATTGTGATTTTCAACACAGTTATGGCTTGCAACTTGACAACCAGACTGGTCCAATAATTTTATCTGTGTGGAACATTTTATAAACACTGTAACATTGTCAAAGTGCTGCAAACAATATTTAGCATTGTATTAATAAAATGATAAATGTTGTTCTCCTGTCATCAGTAAAACACAAATATCAAACTGAGTAGCCCACATGTACCTACATATTCAGAACAGTAATTCTGAACTGAGCTCTATTACAAGTACAATTTCCTCTGTTAATTTAATCTTCCAAAAAGGTACGCTGTAATGGTTAAACTGCAAAAAAATAGTCTCCATTTTAATTCTTCGCTGGGTCTCTGGAACATTCACTTTTACCACGCTACAGTGGACCTTAGAAACACCTCTTAATGTAAGAAGGGTCAGATCTGTTATGAAGAAAGCCTGCGCACAGTAAGAATATGCAGTCTCAGTGTATTTTATTTATTTATTGTGATAAAAATACATGTAACTGAATTATTAGAAAATTGATACGATTCCAGGCATAAAAAAATAGCCAATTCTATGGAGACTAACAGTAAAGTCAAGGTGTAATTATTGCAAAAATTGTGCCATTCTAATTTCCAACACAAGCCTGTATGTGCACAAAATTAATTCTAAAATGAGCCGTGATGTTCACAAATGATTTTGGCAGCATGGTGCCAAAATCTTTTTTCTTTTCTTTTCTTTTTTGTGTTGTACAAAAATTGTGAGGATGTATGTCTTTTCTTTGTAGGCTTTGTATATATTCTGCCTGTGTAAGGTAGGTAAGGTAAGGCAGGCAAAGGCTGGGATTGGAATACCGTCTTGTTGGAGCAACAATATGCTGCAGATCATTTTAAAAGGAAAGTTGGAGTGTCTTTGCCTTGCCAGCCAAGAATACAAGCTTTTCCAATTACAAAGTTTTTAAAATTGTGTTCTTAGAAAGTGCTACCTTAGAGTTGGTGAAGTATGTACTTAAAAGCCCAGCTCTCACATCCTTTGGCACATTGTAAATATTCACATGCATATTTTTCATGCTTTTATCAGACGGCAAAACTAAAGTTTGGCTACTTTCAGCTCTAACAGTATTTCCAGGTTTACAGGAGACAAAATACTCTTATTTGATGTGCTTATTTGAGAGGCTTTTTTGATGTAGCCGTCTTAAAGTGCTTCAACGTTATACTTTCTGGGTATATAAAAACAAAACAAAATTGACTCTTTTGCAAAAAAGCAAAAACGCGCAGCTTGAAGTTGTCAGACACGCGTTGACATCTTGCATTCTGCCTGTATATCCTCAAATGGTTCACACTTCATGCATTGTCTGTGTCAGAGTAGGTTCATAATCACAACCAGCAGCCTGTGCATGTTCTGTGAGGAGATAAGACGAGGATCAAAGGGAAAGAAGATGCCGTGTGTGAAATTCTAATGGAGGAACAAGTGAGGAGGGACGATGTCTGCGAATGTGTGTCCAATACAATAAGATCGCATTATGCCGTTAGCTACTTGAGTCATCAAGCAGGGAGAGGTGCAACAGCCCAATCAAATTACCTTAAACAGTGGATGACAGGGCACTCTGGTGAAATCGGGAAAAAGATGAATTCCATTTCACTGATTTATGCAGAATAAAAATCCATTCTTCAACATCATACACATACACATAATATGGTCACCGCTATGTATTTATCAAAGCCGTGTCAACAGCAGAATACAAATTCATTCACTGTGGGCCCTGAGTAGCATTGTCAAAAACAAAGTTCAACCTTTCATGAAACGTTTAAAAATGGTCTTGATCTGAACTAGTATGAGAGTACATATAGTAAAAATAAACTTTTGTGTTGAAAAAAATATACATCTACACATTATTTTTGTGGTATTGAAATTGGCTGTGAGACTCAAGCCTTTTCTTTGTTGAGGAATTGAATGTCATGAAAAAAAAAAAAAAATAGTCCTGGTCTAAATGGCAATTAGCCAAAATAAAACACCTGCCATTACATATCAATGACTACATTTAACAACATCTAAAATACATTGTTTTTATTGGTGTGAACTAGAGTCTCCTTGTTATTACTTGGCGTGTCTTGTGCCACAGAGAAGCATTCAGTTCTATTCTTTACAGCAGAACTGCTGCAATAGTGCAGGAAAAACAACTCCACTGCAAACCACAAACATTAAGTGCCATCCAAATGGATCCAAAGAGGGAAACCGCACTTATTGTCAATTAACTTCTTTGAATAAAGCATTATGTCCAGAATCCAGCTGGGCAATCCTTGTCTGACTTTTCCGCGAGTTGTTTTACACTTTCCCTTTGGAGCATTTGAAAAGTAACTTGGTGATTTCTGATCTTGTTCTTCCTCACTTCTCAAATGTACATACGGTCGGCTGAATAAACATTAACAATGACAGATAGCCCATCTCCTGTCGACGGAAAAACCTCCCTGTGCACTTTTCTTGTCATGTCTGGGTCCTTCACAGAAAAAGCTACCGTAAATAATGACTGCGAGTGTTGAAATGTTGATAATGGAAACGATCTAAACGGGTGTCAAACCATTACAGAGCCTGCGAGGCGCTCACAGCCTTGATGGGCTAAATGCCACACATTCAGTGCTTTTATGACTAATGGTGCAGCCTGGATGCTTTCAGATTTTGCAACGCCATTCATTACAAACAGTTTATGAAAAAACACAGCATTATTTGGTGACTGGACTGAAGCAAATCCATTAAGATTTCATGCAACTTAATTTTGTCATTTCAGTTGCAAACCAGCAGCTGTCACAGTCCATCTTGAGTCTGGACAAGCAACACACAAAAATTGTCCGATCAGGGTGACCTCAGCGTTTTGAGATTGATTGCCTGCTCCCAGTTAGCTGAATGTCCTCCTTTCTCTCACTTAAATGCTACACTGTTTTGTCAAATAAAACCTACAAGTCTTATAAGAAAATAATTACCTAATTGCTTCGTGTTAAAGCAACAAATAATGGACTTTTCACGGTTCAAAAGATATGTGTTTTGTTTTAAATTGTTGATTGATATGGCAACCGTCCTGATTTCTCAGCATTCTGAAAGCCAGCCTGACACAGCTATTTAGAATTCAAGATACGCAAAAAAGATTTTACTTCTTACTTTTGGTAATAATTTCCCAGAATTTCTGTTTTCGAAAGTTTCTTCTTCCATGAAAAATCCCAGCTGAGAAACGTGATGAGATGCTGATACAGACACTTTACTGTCCCTTACACAGCGTCATAAAAAGATGACTCATGCATGTTTTCCTGCGTCAGAATCAATCATGGGCAGGAAAAAGTTGATTAATTGCTTTCCTTTTTCTGGGTAAAGGAAAAGCAAATGTAATATCCTGTATCTTCAATTGAAGCAAACTGTGACTATTTTTGTTCTGTAAAAAAAATCAAAACAAGTGCCCAGCATAAACAATAATTTGAATATTGGTGTATAAAAGTAATTTACATGAAAACTATACCACCATACATTGGACTCCTATCACTGTTAAGCACAAATGATTATTACTTTATTACTCTTTAGGCATCTAGTTTGACAATGAGTTCTTTGGCACAAGATGCTTGTTGGCTATTTTATTCTTTCTGCTGACGGAAAGACTATTAAGGACCACATAACCTCCTTGGCAGATAGTAATGTGACAGGCCTGCAAAAATGTGATAATAAATCTGAATTAGGGACAAGTGCTTCTTAAGCCGAGGAGGTATCTGCATTTGTCAGCTGTCTGTAAGAGAGGAATTAATCAGCCTATACTGCATAGCACTGAGGAGAGAGGAGTGCAAAGGATCAATATAAGAACCTGAAATACTGCAAAGCCTCTTAAAATGTTAGTTTGGACCTGAGTGAGGATGAAGCATTAACTGGGGCTAAATGGGAGTTTTCAAAATTCAGCTGTATTAAGAAAGGAGTTTGTGTGTACTTATATGGAAAGGAATCCTGTTTACAAACTGGATTTCAAATGTTTAAATCACGCTTTCATGTAGGGGTATATTTTTGTGTGTAAAATGTGCCTGCATTGCCATCAAAGAGTACAAGCTCCTTAAGTTACTCTACCTTTTTGTCATGGTACTAATAGCAGTGTTGATAATGGTTTGTTCAAAATAGTGCTTTTAATAAAAGATTGTTCTGGTTTAGACCTGGTTTAGTCCTGATTTAGGTCTGATTTAGTAAATCCTGGTTCACTTGTGGATTGACTGTGCAACGCATTAAAACCTGAAGGATAGTGGGGAACCATCAGCTTCAAACAGGAGAAAAAAACATTGTACAACTCAGGGGAAGAACATTTCCACCAGAACAATGCAATGTGATGTGATGGGACTGTGAAGTTGTGCGGCCTTAAGAAAGCCACTAATTAGTAACTACAAAAAAAGACTCTGGAACAAGGGGTGAAAATGTGATGCAATACTTAAATCTTTTGACATTGTAGAGGCTTATTCAAACAAGGCACAGCGAATTTGTGCTGTAATCAAAGTTAAAGGCGGTCCAACAAAATATTAAAATGTGTGACCTTTTTTTTCTGTTGCAACTTTTTTTTTGGACAGGCAGTGTTGACTTTTTAAGGCGTTCCTAAGCATGCCACAAAATCAACTTTTAGTACGATAACTGTGGGAAGGCACGTCCCAATTTCACAATAATTCAAGATTGTGGAACCACAACCAAACAACAGTGAAATCCTTTGTTTCATTCACATCGTCAAATACATTACATCTCGTCTAGCTTGCACTTTATAAAATCACTTAATATTCAGAACATAAACAGTCTGATGAAAGGCACTCTGCAAATTGAAGTGTTCAAGTTGATTTGAAATGATCTAATTTTGCTTCTAAAACTGTCACAAATACACCAATATGACCCAAATAATGCCTATTATCTATTAACAGATGAATCTTGACCACTTCCAACACTTTTTTTTTTTTTGCCTTTTGACCCACCTGGATCTGACAGTGCGGTGATCCACTCTCCCTCTCTACACAGTCAGTGCTTTTCTGAGCCCATCAGCTGAACAAATGCCGTTGTGCTCTCTCTCTGCACCACTGGAGGGATTTTCTGTGGGGACAGTTTCAGCTTGGCAGGACTGTGTGTTTGGAGGAGCTGCAGATTCACAGCTCTGTGGAAGAAGAGATAAGAGATAAAGAGTAGCTTTCCTAATGTCGGCCATAATACGCAGGGCGACATGTCGGGCCTAATCGAGGATGGCACTTCCCAAAGCACCAAGAGGAGCAAGGACTCTTAGCTCATCTTTTCATCACACTGTTTTTCACCACAAATGACCCTTCAGCACGCTCTGCTGGGCAACTGTTGCTGGCTTAAACAAATGCAAAATCATCCCTCTATTGAGCAAATTATAAAGGCAATATTAGGTACAAATGTCATGTTTTTAAACACTTAGCTTTTGTCTTCCATGTAACAACTTCAAAACTTAGATAACCATTCCTTTTTATGTTCATTCTCCAATTTATTTTAATCAGATCACCATGCTGTCCGATTCTTTCCCAGACATGTCCAAGGAGAACGCTTGTGTACCCAGACAGAATCTAAAGTAAGATACAGTAAATGTTTTGTCAATGTCAATGTTATTATCTCTGAAGTGTGACCCATCCTTTGCTCCTAAGACAACCTGAATTATGGGACCCATCTCCAGGTCTTGAGCCAGGCTTGGTCAGGAGCACCTTGTGGCTGATGGAGTTTGCCTGTTGTGCTTGTTTTTGGGTTGATGGAAGAAACCGGAGTGTCCAGAGCAAACCCAGTCGGACACGCGGAGAAACTTGCGAACTCTGCAAAGACGGGTCCCACACCGTCCAGGAGTCAAACCCACTACCCTCTTGCCGTGAGTGTGAATATCTATCACTAGCCACTTTTAAATCACACTTTAAAAGGTTGATAAAGGAAAATCAAATCTGTGAGCACTTTTAACTCTGACCTTATCATTTTCTGTTTATCATGTTTTGTAAGTCTTCTAAGTTACCTGCAAGGGACAACATAGATTTAGATGCCTACAACAGCCAATGGTGGTAAACCTCCATTCCGTACAGCGTCTGCAGCTGAACTCTCTTGATTGATTCTGTGTAAATCCGCAATGTTTTCCCTGTGATAGTTCTTTCTCTTTTTTCCATACATGTCCCTGATTGGCTGATCACCGTATCAATCACGCCCATCTGATCCCAGGGAGATGAACGAGGTGATCAGACGGCTATAGATATGTGTTAAAAATACAATCCTTTTGTACAAACACTTTTGCAATAACATTTACACAGTGTTCATTAACAGTGTTCTTGCATTGTCCCTGTCAAAGAAACAGCTTGCCACATACGCTTACAGAAATTGTACTTTTCTGGTCCAGGGTCAAAGTTACTCTCCTTGCAGGGATGTGATTGCCAGCCACCATCAATTTGAACTCCTCAAGGTAAGAGCTTCTTGAAAAGTCTATTGAACAGAAACTATATAGTAAAAGTTTATTGGTTGTTATAGATTTCTGAACTGCTGGTCTGTTACCAATCTTGTGCGTTAAAGACAATACCTCGGCCATCTTTTCGCTTTGATTTCCAGACAGAGTTAACCCTCTGCCCCGGCGAGTAGTAAGTGAAAACCTAACCAAGCATGAAGAGGCTGTCTTGTCCACTCACACTCTGACACATTGCTGATTCATTGTCGGCCATGTTTTCTCTCTTTGAATACTTGACACGGCAACAAGCCTTGAAGAAATAGAAGAGGTTTTACAATTTCTTGACAAGAGACTGGGGAGGAGATCAAAACAGAGCGTGAAACAGATTTTTTGAGGGTCTTTCAGTTTAAACACAATGTTATTATTTATTGAATAGAAAGTATTTTCAGAAGCCTTACAACCTTACAACTTTACCTTACAACTTTTACTTTCTTTTTTGCGTAAAAGAATGTCCACTTCACACAAGACCATATCCAGTCTATTAAGGGGGAAAAAACTTTTAAGTTAAAATCTTTACAAAACATTCAGAAATGTATGGAATTCATGTTAGTTTTACAGTTCAGTCTTCTCACAGACATTTGACATGTTTAAAATGTGCAGCGTGGACTGAATCCTGGTTTTGGTGTAATTTTGTAGTTCATAAAGTCCCAGATTGGTGTCATTCCTTGTTCACTAACAGGCAGTAAATGGTCAAATAAATGTAGATGACACACTGTACCATTGAGCTGCTTAATCCTTAATCTGAGAACATTTCAGTTTGATTTTTCTGTTTTTGATTCAAGTGCTAATTTTCCACTGCTGACATCAGTCACTTCACATAGCTGTAATGACTGATAAACGTTCTTTTTTCTTTTGTCACTAAAGTTGTGAATTAAACTGAATTAAATTGTTTATTGGTGTGATTTGCATCTCTGTTTGGATGAAGATAAGTATTTATAGAACACATTTCACACAAATGCAACACAAAAGGCTCTATGTCTGGCAGTGAAATCAGGACAAGAATGTACTTTTTTTAAATAAAGAGTTGACATCTAGTTAAAAATGAAGGAGATCAGAGGAATGCACTAAAAGTCTCTTACCTTGCTTTATCTGGCATGTTCTACAGTTTGATATTATGTATTTAATTACAGATGGTTTTGTTGGAAAAAAAATTAGAAAACTTGAATTCTACTGTATGCAGGGTCGACTCTCCACAAATCCAACTAGTAACTCGGTATGGTCTGGAGATCAATACGTTTGGAACATTATGGGCAAAGCAATGACGCCTCCTTGGAGACAATCATTACAGACCTCCAACTCGAAAAGTTACATAGTGCACCTTTGACAAAGTGTAGTGTTAATGTCTTCCATGTAACAAGATGTAAAGTATTACATTTTCCAAGGTATAAAGTATGGTCTTGACGATGAGAGGTGCTATATCTTCTTGTTTCCTGACCCGAGGCAGGCCTGTGAACCTGCAGCACTGCAGAAAAGATCAAATGAATAAGTGTTGGATCCAGCGGTGTGTGTCTACTGATGTGAGGCCGTGTGAAAGTGTGTCCCCTTGTCTTATTCATCAGAACCTACGCCTCATGTGGTTTAATGTAAGTTTACTTACAACAGAAGGATTATGTTAAATACAAACAATAATGAATACAAAATTGTTTAGTAGCGTTTGGGATTGCGTCGGCACACGTCATGTCAATTTCTAGTTAGGGTAAGGGAAAATCAGACAGGTATCAAAACTAGAAAATCATTTGCACAATTATCGACATAATTAGCTAATTAATTAAACTCCATCCAGAGTGGTCATGTGATGTTGGTTTAGCCCAGGAATCAAAACATGATCTCCTTATTGGAAGGCAAGAGCTTTAACCGATCTATCACCTTTATGGAAGCATGCTAACTATTATTTTGTGTGAAAAACATTATTGCTATCAAGATCAGTACTGAGTCCCACGCCTTTCCCTCAGTATCAAAACTGAATTTGAAATGTTAGTATTGTGACGACACTATTTTGAGTCAGACCAAACCAATGAAGATTTTATGAAGACTAAACCTCTTTCAAAAGTATTCTCAAACTATAGTGTGATAAATGTATTTAGTCCAGTAGTGACCAACCAGCTGAGTTACTGAGTTACAGTTGCTTTATTTCCCAACCAACTAGATGGTAGAGGTTCAAGTCTGTGTCCTTTGACAAGCCACTTTACTCACATTGCCTGTGTCACTCACAGAAAGGGTTGTTGTTTGTAAAGGAATGGCATTGGGTATAAAACAAATCACTCAACTGGTTTGTGAAAAACCTCTTACAAAGAATGCAGCAATATGAGAGGAAGGACAACAGCTATAATCAGAATATAACATGGTTTATGGAGAATATCCATGTTCCCATGGTTCCAGTTAAAAATTAGGTTTTATGTTCTGCTGTACGTTTTATGACTAGGTTTGGCTTCATGCAGGGTGAGAAATGGGGCTGTTTGCTGACTAGACATTGTAGACCTCTTAAACTGAACATGGTTTAAGAAAGCTACAGGAAGACAGACAAATCCCACTTTTCACAGCTGACATATAATGACTCATGGGTCTAATCTTTCTGAAGACACAGTTACAAGAAAAAAAAAAAAGATATAGAAATGTACGTAACTTACGATAAGATTTTGGTAAAACTTTATACTAACACTCAATTTAATATATATTACTATATATAAATAATATATAAATACTAAGCCTGAATTGTTTTTAACTAACTGTTTGTACATTATGGCTCGAGGCTCCAGATGAAAGGTGATCAAGCCTTTTCGGTCCGGGTTCCTCGACTTTAGAGGAAAAAGGAGAAAGGCTTGCACCTTCAGTGTCACGTGATAAATCAGGGGTGGCCAACCCGCGGCTCGCGAGCTGCATGCAGCTCTTGGCCTGGTTTGCTCTTACGTCCGTGTCTCCCCATTGAATACAGCGCCTCCCGTCCCCCCAACAGCTCTCCCGTATTGTTTTTGTAGCCATTATTTTCTCTCATGTTTCTCTGATGTAAATCAACCCAAGACTAAATAAGATAAACTGGGAGTTTGCGTCTTTCGCTCCTCTCTCTCGCCCCTGCGTCCCCCACAGGAGGGTGAAGCAAACACAGGTCTCAGGTCTGAGATCATCACGGACAGTGAACAGTAACAGCAGGGACTCGTTCTCTCTATGTTATGCTACAAAACGCTGCATGTTTTATTAAAGCCATTTCCACATTGACAGAGCAACGAGCTGAACCAGAAAATGAATTTAGCCGCGCAAAATGTAAAGACGCACATGGAGCGTGTTGCGCACGTGCGAGACACGATCATCATTTTATAACCTGCTCCAACCTGAGCTGCAATTAAATGATGATTTATTGTCCCGAACTAACCCACGGATCATAAGACACCCCGCGCATCCAGCAGCAACGAACACGACATGAACCTCGTGACAAAAACTGTCCCAGCTCAAACTGTGTGTGTGAATGGTAAAAAATATTTTTATGTTTATTATGTATATGTATTTATTCCTGCTTATTGGCATTTGAAGTTGACAAAAGGCAAATGAACCCTGCCAATTTAAAGCAATTAGTTGTTTTTTTCCCCCCTACTGGTAAATTAAATTGTGCATGGGTTGTAGAGAAACTCCTATGTTTATACTGTTTTTGCTGTGCGTGCAGCACTTTGTAAACCTTGTTTTAAAAAGTGCTCTACAAATAAAGATGTATTTATATTTTTATTACTATTACTACTTTTATTACTACTTTTATTATTATTATTGTTGTAACCTACATAGAAATGTGAGTGCAGTAAAAATACTACAGAAATAAGAGTTCATAATATAAGTTACAGTTTAAATAGATTAAAAGCATGAATAGTTATAAGTTACATAAAATTGTTAAAAGGATAATTTATCTATGAAGTATTGTGTTTAAAAAGCATCTGGTAATAAGTTAAAAGGATGCACATGTATATTGTAGTCTATGTATTTTATTTCATTTATTTTGATAGTCTACAGGAAGTACTATGGGTGTGTATTGCTGTTCCTGGTCCACCTTCATTTTAGCTTGACACTCTCACTGAACCGGAAGTAAGTTATGTGCTAAGCGCTAACTTGGCGGCGAAAAAACAGAGAGGAGAGAAAAGAGAAAACGTGTTTATGTTTGTGAAGGTGAAAACAGTTTTTTTAGACTGTTAAATCAATAGTATGAGATGTGTACTGGTTTTTATTCGTTTTTGAGTGCTTTTAGACGTCTTCCCGGAGACCGACCTGTAGCTAAGTATTTAGCCAAAGTTTCATTTGCTAGCTTCAATATTTAAAGGTCCCATATCCTGCTATTTTCCCCTTTACACAGTCTATTCTAAGGGCTTTGTTGATAAATTTTTGCGTTGTGCAATATCCATAACATAACAGTTTCCAAAAAACACCCATTTCTTGGACTGGCCCCCCTCCTTGCAAAAGCAAGGCTCACTCTGAGATCTGACCCCCCCGAACAGAGAGCAGGCTGCCTCCCCCGCCCAACTCGCGCGCCTCCCCCGCCCAACTCGTGCCGAAGCCTAGAGCGGAGATAGTGCGCATGCGCCGTGTGCTCCGGTAAACAGCGATACACAAACACAGGAATAAACATTTTATCCGTCATGACGGTGCGTCGTCCTACGTCCTACGTCCTGGATCTGACCTGGAGTTTGACGTGCTCCAGTACCTCGATGACGGACGTTGCCGTTTGGTAAATAACAAGCTAACTCTTCGATCTGTCGTATCCATCGTGTAATTACTGTGTAGCATTAGCATTAGCTGTTTTTATTCTGTGGCTGCGCGCTTCCCAGAGGCGTGGCTTAAACACCGCGTCATCCTTGGGAAGCGCGTCATCCTTGTGAGGAGCCCCCGTCTGCCTGCTCAGCCGAGGGGGACGGAAAAGACAGTTCTCTAGCGAAAACATGAGGGAATCAATCAAAAAAACACTTTGGGCACACATACGAGGCCCAAATAGCACTGTAAGAAGGTTAAAACCTCTGAAAAGTTGATTTTGCATGTTATGGGACCTTTAACATTCGCCAGCTACACGGCTATTTTATTCAGACCATAGTGAAGTTTACCCAGCTTACTATTAAGACTGTTTCTCATGTTCTCGGTTTGAGTGTGGAGAAGTGTCGTGGAGCGGAGCTAACAGACCAGTTCCGGACCGGGACGTGTGTGTACACAGAATGGAGGGGACCAGTGGACGTGGTCGCGCCGCCATCTTGGGACACGCTTTCACCATGGCCTTTCTTCCTTCAGACATTGGCGCATACATCTAGACGTTGAACTTCAAAACCAGGTACAATTTTATTTTTCCTCATGGAGTGAAGTGGCCACTTGGTTTTAGGCCTCACGCTCCGAAGCAACTCACAGCCCTGCAACTATAAGAGTTATAACTGCAGTATAACTTTGGTTAATGACTGTGTGTGATTGGTGAGCGGCCGCTTGCATTTAGCATAGATTTGAATACAGAATGTGCTTTTTTTTTTTTTTTTACTTAATTTACTCATTTGTTAATTGCGTGATTAAAGGTGCTGTGGTTTATGTTTAAAGGGTGAAAAGTGAAACGTGGAACTTAAAGGTTGAATGGAGGATTTCTCGCCAATTTGAAAATCTGCGACTGTTAGTCCTTTTTTTGAAAAAGCGCATGCGCAGGTTCCCCCTCCCTCCCTCCCTGTTTCTCCTGAGTGAACGCCTACCAAACCTCGTGCACGAGCATGCCCAGCAGCACTGCTCCATATGCATTTGTTTACAAGACGATTGGTGTCGCTTTCTCACGACAACCTCCACGAAGAAGATTTAAAAACTTTCAAAATGTCGGACTATCTACCAGTAAGTCACAATCAATGTTGTTCTTTACAGAAGTTATGTGTAAATTTACGAAAAAGATACTAAAAAGGTAAAGCTAGTTTAGTGTATCTGTTGGAAGCCTGTTTTGCGCTTTCAATGCTCGCCAGCGCGTAAACGATTCCCCCAGAATAACACGCGTTTTGTTTCTTTCCTCTGCAGACTTTCGTCTCTTCTGTGAAAGCTCGAAAACAGTCTTTCTCTTTCGTCCCTCAGCCATTTCGGTACTTCGCGGATGAAAGTTTAGACCTACAATGACGGAACTCGCCGCTAACCTCCTGCTACATAAACACACTAGCATATCAACCACGCATGCGCGGCCAGGGGAGCGAGCGTTTCCCCTGGACGAGCCTGCGGGCGTGCGCTAGCACGCAGAGAATGATTGACACCTGAGCGGACCAGTTATTTGTACTACCTACGAGGAAATTAGATTCTGATTTGTTGCCCAAAATCCTCCATTCAACCTTTAAGCAGTAAGTATTTGATTCCTATATTTTCCAGTTTATTTGCAGTGTTAGAGTTAGTAAAGAATTCAGGAGCCAATACCTTATTTCACTGAGTTTAGGTGGGCTACATTATTATTATTATTATTAATTTTACTAATAAATTCTTTGTAAGACCGATGCAATTAGCAAATTGCAAAGGCTGCAATAATTTCCTCCTCAAACAAAATATCCTGTTATATTCTGCATAAAGTTGGCTAACTCTATAGTTAAGAATTGTTAAATCATGTTCTGAAACTAAAAGTGACAAAAACGCAACTAAAAGCAACTAACAGAGACAAAATTATCACTAAAAGCGACACAAACATGACTCTGAGTGACAGAAACACAACTCAAAGTAAAAGTCACTACTAAAAGCAACAAATAATTTGACAAAAGCGACAAAAACATTCAGAAACACAATATTATTTTATTATTTTGTATACATCACCGGGTTCTCCGGCTTCCTCCCACCATCCAAAGACATGTATGTGTAGGTTAATTGGCAACTCTAAATTGCCCATAGTGTATGAATGTGAGAGTGAATGGTTTTCTGTCAATGTCTCTGTCTCTCTGTGTCAGCCCTGCGACGAGTTGGCCACTGTCCAGGGTGTACCCCGCCCAAGGCCCAAAGTCACTGGGATAGGCTCCAGTCACCCGCGACCCCGGGAACGGGAATAAGCGGTAGACATTAATTAATATTTCAGTTATTTGTCTTTTCTCCTGGTTGTGTTTAATATGTCGACTTATTTTTAATCTGTAAATCTAATCGCAATTGCAGTACTGGTCAGAAAAATCGCAATTATTATTATTTTTCCCCAACTTGTGCAGCTCTAATTCTTTGTTAATGCTTTGTGATGGCTTATTAAGGTGTAGGTAATATAGGTAAAATAAAATGATCAAGATTTAATTCACAATACTTCAGCTATAACGCTGTTTCTTTCCTATAATTTACCACAAATGCCTCAGCACACACCCCATATTACTCTGGGGACCATGACATGTTTGGTCAGGCATCTTTGTTTTCCACTTATTAATGTAGAAATAGAGGTTATGGCTCGTGACGTAACACATGGCCGTCTGTGCTGTGGAGATGGAAGTCTAGCCCGATTTCAAGGTAGACTGCCCGGCTAAATTTAGGAGCTGTAATTTCATTCATCACCCAGTTAGTGAATGCACCAGAGATGCCCATTCTTCTTCCTAGGTGTTAAAGCTGTCCTTCAGGGTCTCTGCCTATGACATTGAAACAGTCTACTGAACAAAATACCCCCAACAAATCCACACTGCACTCGTGGATCCTCCTATCACATCTTATGACTGGCAATAGCACAACATTTACCATTTCTTTCTGCAAATTCATCTTTATTACTCTCTAATCTCTGTCCTCAGTCAATCAGTGGCCTTTTCACAGCATGTGCATGTATTATGAAGCCAATTTGTATAGACTAAACACAGCCTTCTGGGTCAATGTTGAGTATTGATCCTCGCTCAGGTGGAATAGCAGGCTTATTGCAGTTGTAAATCAACACTGTGGAGAAAAGGGAGGCTGAAGTTCCTCCTATTGACCTTTTAGTTAGTAAATCCCACTTATATTGAACTGATGCATTATCTCAACAGCATTCTAGTCAAGTACAAAACCCTGGCTGTTCAATAAGATCTGTTTTGATGAACCATTAAAGGTGCACTGTGAAACTTTTCTGGTGAGTAGTTTGTGGCTGTCTCCATGGAGATGTTTTTCATGCTTAGCAGGAAATGTTCCACAGCATGACATTAAACCTATTTATTCTATATTCATAAAGACAAATAGGTGATGCTACCTGGAAAAGTCACAGGTCACATCAGTAAAAAACGCAGGTTTTTCAAATGTATTTTTGAGCTACGTAAACCTGACACAAAATAAATAGATACATCTTTAATGCCATACAGTGGAACATTCCAGGCAAAGTAACTGCATCGTCACTGAGACAAGCAGGCGGCCAGAAAAAGTTAGGCAGTGCACCTTTAATATTATAGGCCAGCAGAAGTTACTGCCAATCTTAGTCGATGTAATCCCTCATTCGTCCAGGAGTGTCCCATTGTTCTTAGAAAATTTTCGACAAGACCATCGACCTGGCTACGAACTTAAGAATGGTCTTTAAACACTAAATTTTTGTAAGGCAGCCTCAAGAACGACGTAACAAATTAGCAAAATACCGTTAGTGATCAGGGTCCATCTGCGCCTGCGCGAGTACGGCTGCACGTCCGTTTGCTCGGCTCCTGTTTGTGTGTCTTCTTTCGTTTTTTACCACAAATGAGTGCTTGTAGACTCGTTTATTCGAGAACGGAGTTACTGGCACTGAAAGACAATGTTAGGGCTGGCTCATGTCATCTGATACCCCCGGAGCTAAGGCGGAAGTATCGTGGATGCCGGGCCGGTCGTAAACACAAGGCTAAACTAAAAGCTAGAGCTGCCAACCGCAAACGTGTTAAACCACCTATTCCCTCAGTCGTAATGGGCAACGTTAACGCACTGTCAAACAAAATGGATGAGCTCATGGCGCTGATCAGAACCAACGAAGCTACAGGAGTGCAGTCTGCTTATCTTCCGCGGAGGCGTGGCTAACTAGTCGTGTACGGATGCTAACGTGGACATACCCGGCTTTTCCACTGTTAGAGCCGACCGGGATCTTAATTCCAGCGGGAAGAGCAAAGGTGGGGGTCTTATTCTGTATGCTAACCAGCGATGGTGCCATCCTAACCATCTGACTGTTAAAGCTGTCGTATGCTGCCCTGATCTGGAGCTACTTGCAGTTAGCATCAGACCCTACCATGTATCACGTGAGTTCTCCCACGTCATCGCGCTCTGTGTTTACGTTCCACCAAGGGCAGACGTGGAGGCAGTGCAGGAGACCATCTGTAGCACCGTTACAGGACTACAATCTCAGCATCCTGATGCACTTTATATTATTTCAGGTGACTTTAATCATGTGACATTGGATACTACCATGACATCTTTTCAGCAATATGTGGACTGTCCTACAAGGAAGAATAGGACAATAGATCTGTTGTATGTTAACATTAAAGAAGCATACTCAGCCTCCTCCCTTCCTCCTCTTGGTAAATCTGATCATAACCTTGTCCATCTACAACCTCATTACACTCCACTTGTGAGGAGGCAAGCTGCCACAACAAGGCAGGTCAGGAGGTGGTCCCTAGTGCAGAGGATGCGCTGAGGGACTGCTTTGCCACAACAGACTGGAGTGTATTAGTAAACTCACCTGGGGGAGGACATTGAGAAGCTGTGGAAGTTATGACTGACTATTTGAACTTTTGTGTGGATGTAGTGGTTCCTATTAAAACTGTGAAGTGCTATGCTAACAATAAACCCTGGATTACCCGTGATGTTAAGGATGTACTGAATAAGAAGAAGAGGGTGTTCCAGGGTAACAACAACTATGAAAAGAGAAGGGAGGTACAAAAAGAAGTCAAGATCTGCCTAAATAAGGCTAGAGAGAGGCATATGGGAAAAAGTTGGAGCACAAGCTGAGGGACAATAACATACGAGAAGTTTGGAATGGCATGAAAACCATTACAGGCTGTGGCAAGAAGAACAATTGGATGGGCAGGGACCTTCATGGGGCCGATGAGTTGAACTCTTTTTCAATCGGTTCAGTTCCTCACCAGTCACTTGCCCCCTCTGTCTCCTCCGCCCTCTGTTTCTTGTTCTCCCACATTGTTATCCCTCTGCTGTTGGTCCTGTCGCCACATCTCTCTCACCTTCAGGATCCCTGTCTACTACTCCCCCTGTCTTCACTGCAGACCAGGTGCCGAACAGAGCTCCGTCGACTCCACCAGAGGAAAGCTACGGGCCCAGACAGAGTCAGGTTCGAGGCTCTTAAAAGCCTGTGCTGAGGAACTGGGCGACCCTCTACAACACGTCTTCAATCTGAGCCTGCGGCTGGGGAAGGTGCCCTCACTGTGGAAGACTTCTTGTATTATTCCACTCCCCAGAAGAATCACCCCAGTGAACTGAGGGACTACAGGCCAATCGCACTCACTTCCACGTGATGAAAGTGCGGGCGGCTCGTCCTGCAGCGCATGCGACCACAGGTGCAGAGTGTGAGGACCCTCTCCAGTTTGCCTATCAAGAGAGGTGGGTGTTGAGGATGCAGTGCTCTACCTTCTACATCGAGCACTCTCCTACCTGGATGGAGGGGGTGTATAGTAAGGATGCTTTCGATTTCTCAGCGCATTTAACACAATACAGCCCTGCTTGCTCCAGGAGAAGTTGAACAGTATGGCTGTGGGGGCCCCACCTGGTGAGCTGGATAACGGACTACCTTACTAACAGGCCACAGTTTGTCCGGAAAGGGCCTTAACATCTTCCACACTGACCTGCAGCACTGGGCGCCCCAGGGCACAGTGTTATCACCCCTCCTCTTCACCCTCTATACAACTGACTTTCAATACAATTCTGATACATGTCACATGCAAGAAGTTTTCGGATGACACTGCAATTGTGGCATGTATAAGGGAGGTGAAGAGGGGAGTATAGGAACTTGGTTGAGGACTTTGAGGGCTGGTGTCAGCTGAACAAGCTTCAGCTGAACATCTTAAAGACTAGGAGATGGTGCTTGATTTTCACCGGGCACCATCATCCACCTGTCCTATCACTATTGATTGAGCAGAGGTGGAGGTGGTCCCCTCTTACAAGTACTTGGGACTTCAGTTGGACAATAAACTCAACTGGACACAAAACATGGACAACCTGTACAAAAAGGGCCAGAATAGGATGTATTTCCTAAGGAGACTGGCCTCTTTTAATGTCTGTTCTGTGCTGTTGAACATGTTCTACCAGACTATTGTGTCCAGTGTTGTTTTTTATGCTGTTGTATGTTGGCGGCGACAGCAAGGGAAAAGGAGACACTCGGAGACTAAATCGGCTCATAAGAAGCCAGGTTCTGTGGTTGGACTGAGCCTGGACTCTGTGGAGAGAAGGTGGTGGAGCAGAGGACGCTGGCCAGGATTAAAGCGATCCTGTCCAATCAGAGCCACCCCCTGTACTCAGTATTTTTCCATCAGAGGAGCTCTGTGAGTACTAGACTCCTCTCACTGAGCTGCTCCACGGACAGGCTGAGGAACTCTTTTGTGCCTCGTGCCATCAGACTGTACAATGCAGCCACCTCAGGGAGGGGCAGGAGATGACAAGTTGTGCTGTTTTTAAGACACAGATTTCAATGCCTTTAACTCCCTATGGACTTAAATTATTTTGTAGCTGTTTAGTGTGGTATGTATTAACTACCACCTTTTAATCTTTTATGTCTACTTGAATGTGTCTTTCATTTTTTATGTATGTATGAATGTGAGCAACGGACAGCAATGCAATTTCCTTCGGGATTAATAAAGTATTTATCTAATCTAATCTAATCTAGTAGCCTGTTTGCAGCCGTTCGTACGGGTCATTGTGACCAAGGCTTCATGTGGATAGGCCCAGTAATTACAGAAATATGACCCATAAACCAGGACATCTGACAGTTAAACAGCAAACTGACTTGTAGAATTCTGACTTGTACCAGCTCAGTTTTAAACTATAGACGTCCCGTGAACACTTGTGAACAACTTATAAACAGGTATTTCACCGGGCTGCATGTGCAGAGTGAGGGAGCACACTGCTGGGGAAGTCTTGTGGAGCTATGTCAGTGTCCTTGGCTCTGAATTTGCATGGTGCATGAGCATGAATAAAACAGCACAGAAGATGTACAGGCAGCAGGAGCTAAACAGTAAAAATGGCTTTTTACGACAAAATGAAACATGCGTTTATATAAAAAAATGAACCCTAAAATACCGCTCACACACAAGTATTTTCCTGTCAGCACTATTATCAAATCCTGCCACATGTATCTTCCTGAGGCACATTAGTTTAAATGTGTGAGAAGTTACAGTGAAGCTCACAGACTGCTGTGTTAATAAAAGACAGCAGTGACTTCGTTTTATTTATTATTACAGTGTGGATCTGTCAACTGTGAAACTCAGATAAGAGGACAGAGTGTGGCTGAAAAATCAAATGTTTAACCGCTATACATCCCATATATCTGAAAGACCAACTGGAAATAAATTTATGCACAGTTCTTTTAAAGGAATTCCTTGGAACACCAAAAACTACTGACTCTTTGTTCATTTGTCTCAGATTCATATTTTATACAAGCACATAGCCCATACTGACTTAAGTGAGTTCTCTGTGGCTACTCTAAAGTACATTAAAATTATATGATCTTATCCTTCAGTAACGGTAGTTAATGGTTGGGGGGGAAATGAACTTTTTCCCAGGGCTATTTCCTTTTTGCTACTTTGATATGACACACTTTTAAAAATGCTTTTGTTACATATGTAAAATGAGATATCCTGTCCTGATTTAGAGGTATGTTGAGATGCGAATTGTAGGGAATTGAAACGCAATATGCCTGACATTGTGTTGTGTGTAAACTATTGGCTTCTACCTGACGTCAACTGAAGTGAAATTTGCATTCAAGCCTTTTGCCCTAGGCTCATTATGCAACCATTACATTTGAAAAAAAATAAAATAATAATAATAATAATAACACAAAACTGCAAGTTCATTAATTTGAGTTGATTTCACAGTCCAAAAAACAGTGAAATGATTAAGTGGGCTGCTTAGTTATGATAAACTCCTCAAGTATCTTACATTTAGTGAAAACTGAACCAAATGAGACTTGGAGTTGCACTTTAGACAGAAAAACATCCCATTAATCAAAATCACCGACCTGTTTTTCTGATTAAATTTTAAACTCTCTGAAAATTTAAAGGGCACTCAGAGACATTTTGAAAACTGCGCTAGTATTTATCCCCAAACTTTGTAGAGTGGCATTATTAGAGGCCTGTTCAAGTTACGCAAATGAGGCTTTATAAAAGACAAAGGTTGCCTCTGCAACTGCTCATATGAGACGCACCACAACGCTGCAGCCTGTGGCGGCTTATTTAAAAAATAAAAAATATATAAAAGTCAGGACCGTGGGGATGTCTCTGGAGGACAGATGTGGGGTGGCCCTCAGGATCGGGTTAGTCAGAGAAGCAGCAAGATCAGGATGCAGATTGAAAAGTCAGTCCCGTGCGGATCTCTTCAAGGCAATCACAATGTTTGACCAATTTATATCGAAATAAGTGGTTCCATTGCTGTTTTGCGAAATAAGCATTGTACAAGAAAAAAACGAGCAAATGCAAAAAGAATTGAAAAAATAGAGAAAATTTGATGCGCAGGTTATATTTGATGGTAAATGGAAACTGATTGGCCTTTGTGAGTTTATGTAGAGTGTTTATCTTCCAACCACGTCTGTCGGGATGTTGATGGTGCGCACTGCACGCTGTGGTGGAGTAGAGCTGTTCCAACCGCAGTGTGGTAACACTTTCTGCGTGCGGTCGCATGGAGAGGACATAGAAAGGAATATGTTTGTCCGATACACAGCCATTCGCCTATGGCCTCTCGACCCCCCTAAAGTTGAAGCCAAAGTTACACCCTTGATTGTGTAAATAATAAGTCAAAAACAAAGTGTTTCATCTTGTCTCAATACTTGATTAACAAAACTTGCATGATTTTGAGTAAGATCATCAGGTTAAAACCAAATACTTGTAATAAAAGGTGGGAGAAGTTTGCTCTGAATGATACAGGCAGAGTTGAGGAGAAAGTCTTTTGTAATTACTAAATAAACTGCTGTGATTGATTGAGTGTGCTGTGAGGACGACTCCAGACACTTCAAAACAAACATAATTTACCAGCGTTCAAGTTACTGTGATCTTTTTGGTATGAAAGCTTCAGTAGTTTTGCAGATTTTAAATTTTCAGAATAAAGTTTATTAGTTTATATGTTAACTTGATAACTTCACTTGAAAATGATTGGAAAAGTATTTGAAAGGTTAAGGCACACTTAATTAATTGTTCCTGTAGTGAAATGTGTCCTCTACATTTGACCCATCTTTCAATGCCACCCAGCAACCTGTTCATCAGTGATGAAATTGCTTATTAATCACATTCATTCCTTGAGGTATTATACGGTGTCAAATAATCAAATTAACTGATTCACACATGGATTTCATAGTCACATTTTTGTGCCATGGGACTCAAAAAAGTTTGATAAACACTGCATTAAGTTTTATATAAGATTTGAGACATTTTTGAACTCTGTACTGATATCAAGATTCCCAAGAAATCATTCTCCGTTCATGGGCTTCAGCTTCCAATTTACAGGCCTCATTTTGTGTACTTTCCATCATTCAAAGCATATAACATTTTGATTTCACTTGTTAATATGTCGATGACGCTAAGTAATCCCGCGTTTTTGCAGTAGTGACATTGCAGTATTACATGACATCTCACTTTGCCTGGATGAGCGTCACATGATCCAAAACCCTGTCCTATTTTTCTGATTACGCCCTAAGCCACAGCCAAAGACCTGAGTGATGGAAGACGACTCCGTGAGGCTCGTTAATGCACAAGGGTTGACCACTTTTTGGCAAGGGCACTAAGTAGGGGCACTCTGAGCACTCTGTCTTCCTGCATCCTTCGGGCAGCACACAGGCTAACGAGGGGGTCGGAGGGGAGCAGTGATGGAGGGGCCGGCTGTAGCATTGGCCTCCGGGAGATGCATTACTCAGTGTTGTAATGGTGGGATTCGTCAGTGGCTGAAGACGGGAGGAGTTTGTAGGTCAGTCAGATGAATGTTCTTGTAGACGTGGATGACCTCCTCCTCCCCTCCTCCCTCTCGACCTCCGCAGTGGTCATTGTGATGAACCTGATTGGATTTGATGGCTTGGATCACTGTGCTTCATTAAATTAAGTCAGTGTGTGACAGTGAAGGTTGCATCAAAGTTTGAGAGCATTAGTCACTTGCTTGGTCATCACTTTGTATTCATCTGTATGCATAGTTCAGATTTAAATGGTCGTGAAGCAGCAGACTTGAGATTTAAGGATTTCTTCAATTTCTCAATGTCATGGCCAATGTGTAATGTTGGAATCTGATTTTTTTTTTTTTTTTTTTTTTGGGGGTGGGGTTAGTGAAACCTTTGATGAATTTGAACATATTTGGCCTTGCACCACATTGAATAATAATTACATTTACTTGATGAAGATGTTGGTTTATTCTTTCATTCAACATATTTTTCTTTTAGTTATTTTAAACCTTGCTAGACTAAAGCAAAAATTCAGCATGAATGAGTGAATGAATGTATGTACAAAACACTCTATTTGCTCCTAACTTTGCTCCCAAATGAATCCCATGTACCACATTAGCTTTACATTCTGCTGACACCTACACAGCAAAGGCTGGAAGGTGGGGATAATTTGAAGAAACTCAAAAAGAGAGAACGTTTAAGCCAGGTGTCCACTGCATGATTTAAAAAAAAATCTTATAAGATTTAAGGATGTCGCACAACAACATGAGGGGAATTTAAGTGGCTATAGTCAAAGTTTGTCCGAGCCAATAACATGCTCTACACTCCGAGTGGTGAAGTTGCTTTTGCTGTACTGGTTAAAGGCTACTGCTACAAGCTAGCGTCTTTGTAGAAGTTACTAAATGAAAGCGAAATGAACCTCTGCTGAACTCTCAGGAGCGCTTATGTTTTCATTTTTGACAGAGATTGATTGGAGACGCAGCGACTGGAGGGCTCACTCTGCAACCAAGATTCCAAAATATCAGACAGGTCCGATATAAATCACAGCTCGTCTTTGGTTGTACGACAGTTCAAAGTTTAATGATCAGGAGGTTTTCATCACAGACAGCCAAAAAGTGGACACTCTGCTTAAGCCACACACATTAACTCCATTTATATATTGTTTAATTTCAGCAGAACTAGAAACTTTTCCTTGTCTGTAATAGAGCTCTGGTTTCTCTTGTGAACACGGACTGTGACAAATTTGATTCCTTTTGGAGGTTGATATTTTTATTTTCTGATTTTATTTACCATATAATGATTTAGGAACATGAACGGTCTAACAGATGTTTTAAACATGCATTCAACTATTGCAACCGTGATTGAACACAGCTAAAAACAACAGGACTTCATCAATATCTATGTCACGAAAATGCTTTTATGGTCTTTTAGACAAAGTGTTGTCATTATTCTTCAATACACATCTTAAAAAAATCTCATAGCTATTATGTATATAGTACCATTATGACTTATTCAAATAAATTGGACTATATCGTAGCAAACTGTACTATAGACTCTGCCTTTGCTTTCCCTGGGGTTTTAAACTAATTAGACCAAAAGAAGGAAATGGATGAGGGAAATCTTACTTAGTTGTTCAAATATTAATGGTCCAGAATATTAGTCAGCAGCACTGGTTTTAACTATGCATGGACTTAAATTAAATGTGTCTGTAGAGAATGCAGCACTGTGGTATTTTGCAAGCTTAACACAAACCAAGATGTGAATTTAGAAGTGTTGAGCATGAGAAAACAATTACTTTTGCCCATCCTACCCAGGGTAATCACACCAGGATCAAGAGGTTTGTTTTGCAATTGTCTGTCTTTTTTGTTGCTTGGAAAGCCTAATGTTGATCTTATTTTTTTTTTTTTAGGTCAGTCTAATTCAAAATAAACAGTTTTTATTTATTTTTTTCTTTTGTTTGCCATTGTCTGTCTGTAAATGGTATTAATTTGCCTCGGTCACCAAGACCGAGACCAAGACCATCTTTATAATGCTTAACAAATAAGTATAGTCTGGTACTTATCCAGTCTCCATAATTTCCAATGAGTGTGAATGATGGACGGATTAACCATTCAGAGAAACGCATGGGAAGTTTGTGTCAAAGCAAACATGGTGGCTTTACATGCTGTCAATATTCAAGTTAAGGTCAATATTCTGGTTTCTGCATTTGGAATAACCTGTTTACATGTGTGAGCAAACAGGGTTACTCAATTGTAATCAATTGGGATATCCCAATGCAAACCAGGATGCATGGGATAATGTCTCATAGCACAGACAACGTCATGACGTGAATGCGCATAATTTCTGCTTCTTCTTCCTGTATCCTAACACAACAACAGCAGCAGCACAGCGGATAATGAACAGTTTGGGGCCAGTAGGAGTTTCCTTCTTTTGCGCTCTGGTGTTGGTACTGACCCACCACCAGTATTCTGCCTCACATTCTTCATTAATAGAATGTGAGGAAGAAGAGTCGTTCCCACCAGAGCCCCCCGGGTGCTTTGGATGGTTAAAAAAACAAAAAATATATATATGTACACATGAAGGTGCGCAGTTTCGCCATGTTTGTTTACAACAAGTCGTTCTTTTACTCAAAAGACTATCACCTGTTCCCAGTCCCGGTAAATATTGTGAGATCAAGGCGAGATCAAGGTGGCTGAAAGCGCTTAGCAAGGTGGAGCAGGCAGTGAGAAGCAACACGTGACGAGACAGTGAACTGACAGCTGATTGGATTAGAGTTTTCTTGGGATCAGAAACGTGACACCCTGACACCCAGCAGCCCCCCCTCGTTCTTCTTCAACATATCGAAGAAAACATATCGTCCAGATCTTATTGCACTTTCATGGGTGTAAAGGAGATTGAAAACAAAACAAAAAGTTGTCTGAAAAGTGGATAGAAAAACAGCTTCTTTAACTTTCTATTTCCATGGATTTATGCAGGTGAGATTCCTTTATTTTTTAATATTTTTGTCATGGGAAGTATTTACGTGTGTATGCAGAGAGGTAAAAGAAAAGGTAAAAAGAGAGTTTTGGGAGGTATGTTGATATTATTAATGCAAATAACTGCAGACTATACACCCCCAGGCAATAAGTAAATCTAAGCTATAGTTTCCATAACCTCGAACGTAAGTGATGAAAGATGAATTAATGTTAATACAGAGCAATGTTTTATGCAAACGAGCTCTTAGCACCAGCCTCAAAAGCAATGCCACTGTAAACAACTTAAATGATGCATAGGCTTTCCAATGCTTTCAACTGTGAGCAATAAAAAACTTCTTTACCTCTATCATCCTTTGATTTGCTTACACAACAAGCAGGATGTAAGTGTACTTTTGGCTGCGTGCACCATTTCAATAAAGTGCTTTTTTCACTTTCAAGAGTTGGTTTTATTAAGCGTGCAAATCTCAAAGTTAGCACACAGGTAGCAGGGAAGGAAAACAACTTTATTGGCAGCACACTTTGGCTCAGTGTCTCTGTAGACTTTGGTTGAGAGCAGACTATCCTTTGCTCTTTAGATAACAAGGATTCTTGGCCCCATCTCACACATGTCCATTACTTGCAACGTTGCATCTGAGGTAAAAACCTAAAGGGAGAATCAATAAATTGGACGGAGCCTTGTCTTTTTGGAGACAAGCAAAGTGTTTACCATCTGCCGGCCGAATACACACCTGTGACCTGTGGAGGTGCTGTGCTGGCTGCTTCGATTCACAGGATAATGAGGCAAACAATTAGCTGCAGAGAAATGGTTTTGACTGTCAGCAGTTTTACTTTATATAGAATAAGGGGCATTCAAAAAGAACCAAGAAAAATAGGATTCACATTGAGCTCCAGAAGAGTCATTTTGCCCAACCAAAACCCACAGCATCCGTTAAACTCTGTGGTATAGCAGTAAATGCAACTCTATTCTTTTAAATTGAAAGCCTATAGCCCATTCTGTTGTTACGGAACAGTATACTATTATGGACATTTTAAGCCACCTAATCTACAACAATTCATTTAATAGAAAATATATAGGTTTAAAAGTTTCTTTGTTTAATATTTTAACAAACCAATATTCCTGCAGTAAATGGCAGGGTACAACTTTTCTGGTGCGTGTGGCCTGGAAATGTCATTACTTATCCCAGAAGGTTCCACATGGCAGGGGTCTCCAACCACCATGACTATTAGTTTTGTTCTGGATCGACATTAGTTACAACAGTACGACAACAGTAACTATTCTTCCTGGGGTTCTCTCTGTGTTTAGTATGAACATTATAACCTGGTAAACATAAATCATGAGCAATACAAGCATTTTTCAAAGTAGAGTTAGGAGTTGCGCGTATTCCGAGATGTTAAAACCAGCCCAGTCCCCTTCCACGTGACTCTATTGACCTTATTCTGCCCCACCCACTTTTGCCGTTTTTTGCACTTTTGTTGTAAACGCACATTCGATTGACAAGAACTCCGTTAAAGCTAATGACGAACGAGGAAAAAGTCTTGCCGCTAAAATGTTACATAAAGTAGGTTGATTTGTGTACAATGTTTAATGAACACGAGGAACAACAAGTCAACAACGCACCGATTTCCTGGGCGGTCTGAAAACAGCTTTTTAGTCCATGTAGAACTTATTTTCTGTTGAGCTCTTCTGCTCCATGTAAAGTAATACAACAGAAACAAGACGGCGGCGCGTAAGGCAACTTCCGGAATAAGGTGAATAAGACAGTTTGGTACTAGTCCTTGTGAGGAAAAAAGTTTGGGGACCACTAGCTACCAATCTTATCTATTTTGCATAACGTTCTTTTATTGGAGAAAAAAAAAAAAAACAGGCTAAATGTTTACCTGTCTTTGAAGAGAATTGGTGATGTGTTTTATCCTTGCAAAACTGCCTCAGAGGAAATAATGATAATAATGTCACTTCCTAGTATGCTTTATTTTACGTAAAAGAAACCTGCTCAACTTCCACTTTATTACAGCATCTATCTTCACCCTCACAAGTTGCCATGCTACATCACAAAGATTTACAAAGGCAATGCTTTTATTAAAAGTCACTCTGACATCACTCAAGGCTCCAAAAATCTGATTAAATCTTTCATTTTATCTCCAAGCATTTTGTAAACTCTTGATATCTTATTTGTTTCATATATCATCACATGTCCAAATTGTATTACTTTGCCAGAACAAAAACAACTTCTGAATATCTTGACTCGTCTTGAATCCAGTTGAAGGTTTAAGAGGGAACACTTTGTATGCTGTGATCAATTTCTGTATGTTGTATCAAAAATTCATGGGGCACGTACATAGAATACTTTGCATCCAACCAGCCCTGTGAGCTGATATTAAATCTGTCAGGCATAATTGGTTTCCGAGCAGATTAAAACATAAAACTGCAGGGGAAGTCTCTGTTCCCAGTGCACCACCATCTGTGCTCTGTGATGTGACACGGCACCAAGACTTAATGAATTATTAGCTCATTAAACTCTGCACATTTACAGTCACAGCTCACTCTTTCCAATTCAACTTCCTCCATCTATCCCTCTTGTCACTCACTAACCTAATTCTCTTCTAACAGCCCCCTGGCACTCAGCTGGAAGAGGCACAATGCATTATGGGACTGCACCAAAGTGTAGATTTACTGTTGCAGCCAAAACCCTTATTCTTGTTTAGGACCAGCAAGCTGAAGCCATGGCTGTTTCTGCCTGTGAAGTTAGGGAAAGATATTAGCTGTACCTTGGACATATTTCAGAGTGCTTATGTCGACAGTAAGCTGAGGAAAGGACAGCGACACCACACACATGCCTTTTTTGGAAAGATTTGCTATTATGACAAAAACAAATACCCGAAGAAACAGGTGAAGTACCGTCATCTGCCTTTCTATGCATACTTATTTATAGCGAAAATGAAACAACAATATGAAACATGTGGATGAAATCTTGCTTAAAAGGCCCACAGAGCAGTGTATTCACTGGAGGTAAGGGGTCTGTTCCAGTCAATGTGCCGATGACGATTAATGAAGATATTTGCACAAACTTGGTGTCCTCCGAACTATTTTTTACATTTTAAGAGCCGTCTGGGGGCCTGACTGCTCAGACTGACTGTTTTAATGTTGATTGCATGTAAGAATTGTAAATATCCAACATAATCAAACTAGAGACAAATTGGATTTAAAATCAGGCTAAAAATCCTTTGTTGTGCAACCGCATTATGTAAAAACTTTCTAGCAGTAATCGTGTCCCCTTCCACTCCCAATAAATCTCTATATGGTTTCTCCAAGGCGTGCTTAAATAAATATTTAAAGCTACACTATCTAACTTTTTGGAGCTGGCACGTAACCTGCATGATTTTATGGAAACAGAAAGTTAGTTGGGTAGTCCCTCACCAAAAAAGTTACATAGGCCTAGTGCACCTTTATAAAGTTAGCAAATTCAAATGTGTACTTGAGTGAAGTATTCAGTTCATTTGTAAAGACGTTAACATGTTATTAGTGATATCCACCTGTAACTGTGATATCTTTGAGTAAGTTTAATGAGACTGGACAAAAAATCCTTTAAGATTCAGTAGGAATCAGTGCACTATATGTAACTGAAAGTAATTAATAAGTAAGTATTGTGCCCAGAGCCAGTAGTTATCAGGAAGGCAGAAGTACAGGTAAAACACCATAACATAAAGGTTGAGTTGTTCTTTGTTTCAACTATTATGTGCAATAAATGAACAATTCGTGGAACCAGCATGTCAGTCGAAGGGTTTATCAGATTAAAATGAACATTTCCTGCATTGTGATCTATTTACACCAATATGCATAACAAATAAAACAGTATCACTATTAAACTACAACGGAAGCCAGTTAAAAGGGCACTAATTAGAAATATTTACTTAAATTAAAAATACAGGTGGAACAAGTTCATCCCACTCCTGTTCCTTTGTCAGAGAAGTATCTAATGGCCTTTCTCTTAATGCCACATTCACAGCACTCCAACCCAATGTCAGAGGTGTGAGTCTCCCGTGGGCGAAGATTATGAGTATATTGTTTTTATGCAAAGACGATTAAATTCCAAACACCTCGCTGACAAGGCTATTTACACACCCAAGTTGTCCTCCTCACAGATGTTTCTACAGACAGAACTTCCTGCCCCGGGCTAGTTGTTCTTGTCTCTGGATTTGATTGAAATGACAGGCATGCTGCGCTCGTATGAAATAAAAAGGCTCACTTAAGACGCGCTGCCAGATCTATTTCAGGAGGTGCTATATTTCTCGGTCGTGGAGCACTTTGGCGAGTGTAGAGAAAAGGCTGGCAGCGTGCAGGAGCAGATGCCTCTGATTAGATGCCATACTTTTTGTGGCGTCATACACAAACATATTTCTGCTCTGGATCCCTCGGGCCAACGCAGGTCCAACGCCGGTGCAGTCGAGCCAGCACTGTTCATCAGAGTGAGGAGAGCAAGACGAGACAGACACGAGCAGTTGTGCAAGTTAATTAAAAGCAATGAATTTAAATCAAGGCGGTGATAGCTCAGTTATAGAAAGTTTGCGTTCAGACTCAGACGTCAGCGGGTCATTCCAGCTTCTATCGGTACATTCTACTGTTCTGCTGTGTCCTTAAGCACTACATGTGTACACTTGTGCATGAATGTGTGAGTGGGTGAATGGGTGAGTGGTTACAAAAAATAAGGCTACACAATCTATCGTAATCGAACTGAAAACGATTTGAGTTGGCGCAATTTATTACATTGCAAAAGCTGCAATTATTTAGATCAGTGGTTCCTAAATTTTTAGTTGGCCCTTCGAGGAGCACCAGATCTAAACCAGGTCTAAGACAGTGCTATTCTAGGTCTAAACTATGGCTAAAAATGTCAAAAATAGGACAATTGGTTCACTTGTTCTAAACAAGGACAAACCCAAAAGAGGATTTAATGTGAATTAAATTGACTTTATTTTATGCAAATATTTGAACTGCAGAGGACCCCGTGTATCACCTGAAGAAGCCTTCGTTATTATTTATAATTGTACCTATAGTATTGACCTACATTCTCAAATTCATGGTATTCTTGCATTAGTTTGTCAGTTCATATTTCAGTCTTCTCTCAAATGTCGATCCCCCTTACATCTTTACAGTGTTCACTTTCAACAGAAACCGAAAACATAAATTGCAAATCTAATTGCAATACTTGTCTGTAAAATTGCATTTAGATGTTTTTTTGTTTTTTTTAATTAAGGTCTTGCAGCCCTGGTTCAAGTTCTGGCAGTCCCATGTATGTTGTGAGAAGTGATGAATTACATATCCAAATGCACGTGTCTGCTGAAAACTCCGGCAAAGGCTTTGAACTTAAACAAATGTAACTAAAATGGAGTATCGTAGAAAGGGGTTCAGAGGTTGTCATACCGATGACAACCTCTGAACCCCTTTCTACGATGGACCACACCTGGACGAATGAGGGTTTACATCGATAAAATGGAGTATGTCGCTTAGAAGTCCAGAATCATAATCCCGGCACAAGATCAGGAGATTAGTTCTGGTCCAATGCGCTACATGCGCTCAACCACTGCTCTTGACAGGTTGCCCCACTGGCACAGAAGAGTGGTGAAAATGAGGAGGACAACTAAAGTAACAAAAGTAAATAATTAAAACATCATAGGACTCACTAAATGCTGCCTATTAACAAGACAAACAATACCACAATGATAGTTATATATTCATGTGTACCTGTCTGGACCATTCACAATCTCGTGTAATTCAGTTCTTGTTTTTCCATTTTTTCATGCCAAAAATAAAAGAGCTGGAAACAAACAGGTGTCCTTCAGGAGATGCCAGAAGAATGCAGTCAGACAGGCCTTGGAGGAGCCTCTGTTTGGGCTCTCACCGGAGTGGGGCTGCATGGAGAGGAAGATTCTTCTCACTTTATGACTTACCGCTCAATTGTTGTGTTTATAGAAGAAAATACAATTGTTTTTTTTTTTGTTTTTTTTTCAGAAGTATTGTTATTGCATTTGGATTTACCATGTCAGTTAAATTAATAACTTAAGTTCACAAAGGAGCATGAACATTTGAGAGAGAAGGCTAAAATATAGGCTAAAATATAAACAGCAAATATGAATGTCTCACAGATGTTGTATTTCTGAGCATATTTGTAGAAGTATTAAATACAGGTTTAGCCGGTTTTAAGGCTCCAAAGACCTTTCAAAATGAGGTTTCATCTTAGACCAAAGGAGTAATTGAAATATTGTGACAGATCAATCTTTTCAAACATTCTTCAAAATGAGCACAGTAACTCAAAATGGATACTATTATTATGATCCACAGACATAATGAGGCATGGGTGAATGCATCAATTTCAAATATGACAGCTTATCCCATGTTTAAATTATGTATGGCTCATTTGGCACATTCTCTCGGCAAATGATATATCAATTTCTTTGGCACAGATGAGTATTACCATTAAAATGTCAATCTTTGATACATATCTTCTGTGTCAATAAAGGGCTAAGCACCCATGAGTAAATTTTCTGAGAAATGGTCATTTCTTACTTTCTCTCATTTTACCAACTTCTTTCATTCCCCGCTCTCCCAATGTGCCAAAATATGGAGTTTACACTGTGTGGACCCTCAGTCATCCAGGTGCATTTCATAACAAAAAAAATCTTAATTCTGTCTGGACAAAGGTTTTCAGGTTTTCAGCTCATGCAAGCTTCTTCAGTTCATCAGGTTGACTCATTAGGGTCATGAACGGTTATGCAAAATATGAATCAGGAGACAGTTCACACCTTATAGTAGTTCAATAGACTAAACTAAGATCAGATACTCCTGACAATGAACAAATAGTTTGCCTTTGTTTCAGTGCAGTTAGCTCCTCCCTTCAGAGAAATATAAGGCAGCCACTCTCCAGTTTTCTGTCAGATGAACTAAAGAAGCGATGAAACATCTTCACTCCTAAATCTTTTGTTGACAGAATTACATTTTAAGTAAAGTAAACAAAATTAAACTCCAAAGAAAACATGCATTTTCTGATCAGTATTACATTATTTATTGTTTTATTTATTATTACATGATTTATTATTGTTTTTATTAATTACTTACTGTTTCTTCCCTTCAGAACTCTGTGAAAAGCCATGAAAAAGCCATTTGATGGATACCGTATGGCGTCATTGTGCTCACTATACAGTATGTGTTCACTGTCCCAAAGACATGTGACGTTAACTTTATGATTACTAAATGCATATAAGTTGCTCCGAAATATAAAAGTAAAAAGAATTAAGCTGCATGAAGACCATTTTGACCAATGGGTATGGGTACAATTAAGTATTTTTCTCCCTTTAAGGTGATGGAATTTTTTCTATTATTCATCCCCCATTCTTGACAGTTTTTCTTCCTTACACTATTTCTTCCTTTATGCCCAATGGCTGTACAATACAACAACTTTTTAAAGCAAACTAATTAAAAACTCACAATAACAGCTTCTAACTTCTATTTTCCCTCGTTTTTAACATTTGATGAGAGCGAGCCATGTTCATTATTACTATTATGAGTCCAATGTTTATGGGAACTCATAGCCAAATTAATTAATGTTGTTAGCTTAATATTTTCCTCTTCGTGCTGTTGATCTAAATGACGTCTGTTTTATTGCAGGAGAGAAACCATTATCATAATTTATTTACCGTCACTAAAAGTCAAGAAAGATTAAGCTACAGACAGTGAGGACGGCATTGGATAAGAGGAAAAAAAAGGAATAAGCAGACGCGTTGTAAGAACGTGTCAGCACACTCACAAAACAAGAACGAGCTATTGATTGTCGCCTGTGCACCTGCCGCAGCCAAAATCAAATGTCATCATTGGAAACAAATTCTCTGGTTCCATCTTGTACAAGGGCCACTCTGGCTCTCATCCGCCATTCTTGTAACATATATTAAAGGTTGAATGGAGGATTTCTCGCCGATTTGAAAATCTGCGACTGTTAGTCCTTTTTTTGAAAAAGCGCATGCGCAGGTTCCCCCTCCCTCCCGCCCCGTTTCTCCTGACTGAACGCCTAGCAAACCTCGTGAACGAGCACGCCCAGCAGCACTGCCCATGCGCATTTGTTTACAAGACGATTGGTGTCGCTTTCTCACGACAACCTCCGCGAAGAAGATTTAATAATACACTCCACATACAATAAGCTAAAAAAAGAGTCAGATAAACAGTTACCTGTCCAGCAGAAAGTTTGCAGCGGAGGCATCAGCCTGTTTTGCGCTTTCAATGCTCGCCAGCCGTAAACGATTCCCCCAGAATAACACGCGTTTTGTTTCTTTCCTCTGCAGACTTTCGTCTCTTCTGTGAAAGCTCGAAAACAGTCTTTCTCTTTCGTCCCTCAGCCATTTCGGTGCCGGCGGATGAAAGTTTAGACCTACAATGACGGAACTCGCCGCTAACCTGCTACATAAACACACTAGCATATCAACCACGCATGCGCCGCCAGGAAGCGAGCGTTTCCCCTGGACGAGCCTGCCGGCGTGCACTAGCACGCACAGAATGATTGACACCTGAGCGGACCAGTTATTTGTGCTACCCACGAGGAAATGAGATTCTGATTTGTTGCCCGAAATCCTCCATTCCACCTTTAATATTCATGACTCCATGAATGCCTCATGGTATTATTCCTATTACTTAGTAGGAGGGTAGACTCAGTTGACTTTTTACTGTATAAAGTGGATTTGTGCAAAACAAAAGCTACATGGACAAAAGTTAAGCCAAAGAAAATAAAATAAACACATTTATCAGTTGTATTGCCTATACATCTACCATGTAACCAGCCCAACTCGAATGAAAATTATTTTCTTTTTTTCTCCCAATGTATGCATACGTGGATCAGGCAAAATGTTGTTCCTGAAGCTGGAGAACTAGTCCAAAATGGAGTAATGCTGTATTTCACCATTGCTGCAACAACAGACTTTAGCTGGTAAAAATGTTTGATCTGTTTCAATCATCACAAGAGCCTTGAATTTAAATCCACATGCATAATTTAGTTTCCCTTTAACAGTCTCAAAGGGTGTACATCAGGGGGTAGTTTTTGGGCCACTGTATTTGTTGCCCAATATAAAAGAGATAGCTGAGCTTTAAAGCAGAACTAAGTAACTTCAGTGACAGAGTTCCCCCTGCAGGTCCCTTGTGGAAATACTCAGACTTTGCACTTCCTTTTTATTGATTTTACCTGAATACCTGAAAAAAAATGTTGTCAGTTGTTCGTAAATTTTCTCAATGGTATGTTGCTTTTTGATGACATAGGTGGAGATGGAGTCTGTTTTAGAAATTATCTCTACTTCCTATAATTTTAAACCTTTATTTTTTAAAATTTCCTCCCAAACTGCAACTTCACAAACGTAAAACTATAATAAATAATTGCCACAGGTGCTATCCCATCAAATATAGTAATAATTACCAATTTTAAGAACCTGTAATATAGACTTTAAATCCCATGCCACACATTCAGCTTCTACAGCTAATTATGAAACCAAGGATTTCCTTAATTGTACCATTGATGATGTTTAGTTCAGTGACACTATTTTATAAAAAAATAAAAATAAAAAAAATAAAGTTAAATGGCAAGCCACACGGTATTGCTTTCAAATGCCATTTCTCAAATATGTATCTTGTCAATGTTAATAGAATTTTCACTTGAAGATGAGGTTTTGCACACAATAGTAAAAAAAAAGTTGTCAAAACACATGTCAAGAAGAAAAATGTGAGGGGAGAGACTGAAGGTTATAACTCAAACACAAGAATTCAATCACTTCTGTGAACTCTCAAAACGATGCAGTTTCTTTACATTTTTAGCTGCTGATTGTGCATACTTTTGAAATGTATTGAAATTTGGAATAGCAGTTAATTTGTAGTGTTAATGTGTGAAGTGCATTAACAATGCATTAACAAGACAGACAGATTTGAGCAGTTAATCTTTGTTTGTTTCAAAAAGGGTTTTTATTTGTGTTATTACATTCTAAGGTAACTAAAGTTTCGTCTTGGCACATGAACTTCTTCATTGGTCTCACGGTGAGACCACTGGACACTGAGGATGCTCCGAGGCAGGTCTGAGTGGAACGCATGATACCAGGAGGTGACAGGGACAACATAAGTGTTTTGAAGAAGAAGAAATGGTTTATAACAGTGAATGCTTCTAACTAATTTCTAGCTCTAACAAATCCTCCGACACATCACTAGTTTTCACATACATGGATTTTTGGGACACAATCACAGCTTCAGAACAGCTTCATAACAGCTTTAGAACATTGTTTTGAGACACAGAAGTGAAGCAGGGGTATTATCCCTGTTCAGCCAATCAGCTCTCATCCCAGTGTCATAGTGACTCGCATGGCTCTTATGGTCAAAAAGATAAAACATGTAATCATTACATTAGAAGTTAGAAGTAGAGTTTTTTTTTTCACCCCATAAAATTCTGCTTTTACATCTTAGTAATTATGAAGAAAAAAAGGTTGGGTAATCTATAGCTTTAAAAACACTGCTGGTTTTTTGCAAACAAACTCTTCAGAACACAATCTTCGTGAAAAGTAAAAATGGCAGCAAAAAAGCATTATGTGACTGAAACTCATGAATAGAATACTAGCAAAGAGTCTTATTTTGTTTTGAGTGGCACATACATCATTGACTTTGATTGTTCCACCTTGCACTACACATGTGAAGTGAAAGCTTTCAGATGGCTGTTGATGGTGTGGCTTCAGGGTCCGATTGTCTCCTTGTGTTGTGGAGCATGGGTCTGGGCATGTGTCAGTCACAGTGACACCTCGGGCACGGCTGTTTGAACCGCTAACCCTCAGCTCACTGACTGACAGCCAACAACTGGGCCATAACAGCCCCACATGTTGAACTCTGCAAGACAAGCAAACACAGACAGTTTGGTTGCAAGGGAGATAAACCTTCAGTTGGAATTAAAGTTTATCTCATTCAAATCAAAGCTGCAATGCATTTAACGTTCTATACAAACAAAATCCCTGTATAGCTCTACAAACAATGTAGAGCTGTGCAGGGATTTTGCATTAAAACTAACTGCACCACCCGCGATCAAACTTAATCAGACTTTCAAAGATTTTTGGATTATTTGTGCGCACCGGAATGGACATATTATCAAGGACAGAAGAAAGCCTGAACATTTTACCAGACTGACAAAGCTCCAGATCGATGAGAAAAGTGGATTTATGCAGCTAAACTGGACTATAATTCAAGTGTCTCATTAATTAAGCTATATTTTTGCATTAGTTGGGGTTTCATTTGAGGGAAAGATTTAACCATCATCTCCGAACGTTTCAAAATCTTTAGTTAGATCGTGAATTGGTGATTGTATTAATCATTGATCTGTTTATTGAGCATGCGAGCGGGAGACCAAGGGAGACAGAGGGAGAGAGAGAGTAGCACGAAGTCACAAATGCCTTTTAAAAACACTGTTTGCATAATAGATTGTTTAATCAAGTGAGCAGAGTTAAACTAATGATTTTTGGGTGTTTTGGGTGCATTGATATGAGTGAATTAGCCATTGTCATTTACAAAAACTTCACATTAGTTAGTGTTTTCATTATTTTAACAAGATTACATAATTTTAATTATCAGTATCAGTAAGTATTATATCTATGAGGTTTTATAATAAATAATAAATACAAACCTTTTCAGGGACAGTTTTTGATGATATCAGAAGGTGGAAAGTGAATCAGATGTTGTATATTTGGGACACAATTTATGTAATCTAAACTCTTTAAAAGCACACTATTGACACAAATCTGATAAGTTTTTAAGATGTTTTGTTATTCAGGGCTTCATTTAATGTTAAAGATAAACCCCAAACACAAAATTTCAGGGTCATTGCCATTCATTAACGTTCCTTTCCTGTTGTAATGGCGGCCTTAACAAAATTAGTCCCCTGGGTCCCCCTTTGTATGAAACCTGCTAACTCTTTAGTTTAGACATTTAAAAACATGTAAGTGAGACATGTTTAATGTATTGCAAATCTGGTCAAATTTTGTGAAAGAATAATCCAAATGCAATCGCTAACTTGTTTTTGTCTGTGTGATCTCTGCTGTTTTGGTACTTGAAAAAAGATGGAGATGGAAGACACTTAAATCCCACAAAAATGCTTTTCACAATCACATACAGCAAAACTTTAAAACAGTGTCCTCAAATAACTGTGCAGTTGCTTTATCCCGACCACGACTTTGGTTTAAACCTCTTGTATTCGGACAAAGTGGACATGAGGGTTCACAAGGACAAAAGCTTCCACTGTGAAATCTTCAGTGTACCTCTTTTAGCCTGGCTCATACTGACTGTGAGTGGATATCGCATTGTTGTGTATGTGCTGCGTCTCACTCCCGGGGCTGCAGAGGGTTAAGAGGTGGGGCTCTGGACTGCATTCGATAAGGAAACAAGCAGCGCCAGAACTGCATGCCACTTTTAGATAAAAATGAAAGGCTAGAAAAACACTTTTGTCTCTCCAATATCAAAAGCACTGCAACACGGACAAAGGCAGGATTAGTAAACCAGATTTATTTGGTCATTTTCAGGGTCATCAGAGGTTGATGTTGTTGTTTTTTTTTCTAAAGGAAAATGGTGTTTAAAAGGGAGGGCAAAGAGACGTGGTTTGCGCAAATGTCACGTTAGCATTCCCCACAAGACCATTTGTGAATGTTGCCAGGACTGAATCTGCAGGGGAAGCGTGTAGCCGTTGCAAAAGACACAACGAGGAAGCTGGACAAAAAATGCAGGGAATACATCTGGATAATACTAATGAGAGAAGACACTGCTCAAACCTACATCCATTTTCAAGATATGTAAGTGCAATATATAGACTATGGTGCAAGCCTACTATCCATGTCAAATCAAATCAGTTTGACATTTTGGAGACCATGCTTTGCTGTTAGCTGTTCCTTAATCCCAGCCAACAGGTGGGTGTGTGAATTTTACTGCCAGTGTCCACAGGGCTGGACAGCAATCCGAATCACCAAAAGAACCATTGAGAGAATACTACTTTGAACAATGGAACAGTCTTTTTCAACCTTTTTTGAGTTGTGGCACCGCTTTTGTTGTTTAAAAATTGCTTTAACACCACTCCACTCCAAATATTATCAAAAAAGAAGTGCAAATACTGCCTGTGTCCCTGTCACAGATTAACTGTCACAATAGTGGTCATTTTGGTGTCTTTTCAGATTCAGACGTTTGCTCAGGTCTCTCCAAAATGACAATTAAACTGACTGTGAGAATCACTTTACACAATATTTTTGTCAAGACACACCAATCCCTCAAAGCATACTAAAACAGGACCAAATAAGACCTCAAGTAGCCAAAGATAAAGTGCCAAAAAAGTCTGTGCCACTAACTGATCCTTTAAAGTAGATTATGGTGATTTTGTTGCTTTCTTTTTTGATATAGCAGTTTTCTTTGGACACTCCAAAATGGTAAATTGTTCAATTAAATCCATTTGTGAGTGCAAATTTGACATTTTTTCACAGCACACCTGGCAGCACCTCAAGGTACACTAGTGTTCCTGGTCTCACTGGCTGAAAATCAATGCTCTCTAGACCATACAACATAACAATGTAAATGAAAATATTTGTCAAAAATGTATTACAAGACTTAAGAAAGGTGGCAAGTTGGTTAACCCTCTGTTGAGACATTGCATAAAAAGTATGCACCAAAAGCAAAATAAACATCTCCACATCAACCAATCTTGTATGGGCCTTGGCTTTAACTCAGTGCTGCTAGAGGCTCAGAGAAGCTTCCAGCAATGATGCACGGCTTCATGCAAAGTGGATCAAACATGGCAGCACTTATGGCGTGTGATAAACCGACTGTAGAGAGAGTCGAGGTTGAATGCTGATGTCAAACCTGTTTAGAACCTGGAGCTGTTGGAGTCATTGGGGGAGCAAGTCCTGAGACACATCCTAAGTGGTGATTGACAGTGAACGGTCTAAAGTGAGCAGAAGTGATTTCCTCCTATATCCGCAGGTATTCCCAGGTCGGAAGCGGCTGGGCTGAATGTGAAAGTGGAATGATACAGAGGTCCTGCTGCAGAGGAGAGTCAGAAGGCTTTATCTCACCCACAAACGCTTTGAGCAGATACGCCTCACTCCCACACAAGGGCACTGAGTCATTTTCACACTAATCTTTGGCTTTTCTCCTTTCCTGGAGTGCTTTTTCAGCTCTGACAAAAGCAGTGACATTGAAAAGAGAGGTTTTTTTTGCTCTGTTTGCAATGTTTTATTCACAGTCAGAGCAGACTATACATCTATACATCCATTTTTTTTCTTGATGGGCAAACTCAATAAGCTCTTGATGACGTTTTTTGATCACCGTGGCTTGACTCGGGGCTTTAATTCTCGATGAGCGACAATGCACCTTGAAACAGTCATTGGTCAGTAATAGAAGCAATAGTAGCAGATTAAATAAACAATGTTCAAAGGAGTTTAGCAAAAGGATAACATCCCCTGTCCTTGACCCTCCTTCTCGGCAAGGAAAAACTACAAAAAACTGCGGGGAAAAGTAGAAACCTTGGGGAGAACCACAGTAAAGGAAAGATCCACATCCATTTTGAAAGTCATAATTGTATCTGGTCAAAGTTATGATATTTTGGTGTGTGATCTATATGTGATTATACGCTTCTGGCTTGGAGTTCAATATTAAAAAGATTCTGGACAAGAATAAAATTAAATAACAACTACCAGCATATTGGCTATTGGCTACTGTTTATTAAATTCACGTTGCGTTCAATCTTCTGGTTAGCTAATGGACTTGCTATTTGTCACATATATATTTTATTTTTTATCCCTGAATGATGACTGAATTTTCCCTCAGGGCCATAGTTTGGACAACCCTTTAGATGCAGAAAACTTGGACCTATATTTTGTTCTCTCCAAGCAGTGGTAGTTGTTGCTCTTGCAGATCCCAGTTACATAATGTTGAAGGTTTCATATGCGATGGTTGCATTTATACAGGGGTTGATGGAGGATTAATGTAAACATTCTCCAGCCCTGTGGGATTGACTACTAAATTACTTGGCATACAGTGGATTTCTGTTATTGACTGTCGCTGGAGTGCTGCAAAAGCTGATTGCAAACAGTCTTTATAGTTTGATTTGATATGTATGCAGTATGTTTTCGTGCCAGAATCATAAAATCAAATGTCTCAGTGATCTCTTTAAAACGAGTTTGATGTGGCCAATATACATCTGTAGTATTATACCCTGTTATCTGAATCAGTCTCAAGAGTCTTAACTAGAGAGTGTACAACAATCATTGATTTTGCAATTTAATGTGATATATAACCTTTCTGACGGTCTATGTGGAGATTACATTTTGTAGGACTGTATGTCTGTTCCACGACAAACAAAACAAAGCACCGTTACTGTTCCTCTGTACACAAGCCTGAAGGACGTAAGAAATCCCTGTGCTGACAGCAGATCTATACTTGAATATGAGTTAGAGGGGTTGGATCGATCTTGCTGTGTTTGATTTAACTCTGACCTTCTCTGTCAACTGTGCCCTTCATCTTAAATGAGCTGAAAAGTTGTAGTCCTGGTTCTACTTCTGCCAAATTTATGAAGACAAGTGTTGTATTTCAGTGGCACAAATTCAACAAAAAATAACCAATAACTAACAAAAAATACAAATTGGCAAATGATTAATAGAATAGTTAAAATATACCGTCGACAATGTGTCATATTATGGGGCGTGGTCTGACGTGGGGGAAAACTCTGTATTGATTTAATAGGAAACTCAACTTTTTCCCTTTTCAGAATCAGAAAAAGGTTTATTGCCATTGTCAGTGAAAAAAATTCACATAGTAGGAACTTGCTTTGGTGTAAGGTGCAACATATAACAATGAATAAAATAGTAGCAAAATATATAAAAGAAGGCATGCATAAAATTAAGAATTAAAAAAAAAAAAAAAAAAATATATATATATATATATATATATATATATATATATATATATATATATATATATATATATTTAACACATATATATACAGAAATGTACAGTTGGCCAGACAGTAATGCAAATTTGGCAGTGCAAATAGATAGCTGCTTTTATTATATGATTGTTAAGTGGCAGGTGTTATAAAGTGTTCATGAGTCCAACAGCAGAGGGAAAGAAACTGTTCTTGTGGCAGGAGGTTCTGGTCCGGATGGATTGTAGCCTCCTGCCCGAGGGGAGTGGCTCAAATAGTCCATGTCCAGGGTAAGAAGGGTCAGCTGTGATCCGACCTGCTTGTTCCAGAGTCCTAATACATTTTCTGGCAAATTATCTATTTTAAGCATAACTAATTCAAATCAAGTCACAACTGATTTGACCTGGTGTTACGTACGAAATGTAAATGAATTCTGCTGCAAATGTTAAACTACAGCAGGTGGAGCTATTATGATGGTTGCATTTATCCCACAGCTAACATTCTTTGATAACTAGGCAAATTTGTGCCGCTGGACCACTTTATTCTTCTACATGTATTAGTATCTGGCACAATATAACTCCTAAACTCGGCATTTGCTCTTGTAGTCTTTGAACAGTGGGTGAAAGAGCACACATTGAATTGAATGGACCCCAATAGAGGTTTGGGACTGTATCTGTAATTTAGCTTTAAATTGGACATTGAGTAAAACGTTGCTTTTTGACCGGTGGTGTAGTGGTTTAAGACCTTACACTTATGTGGCTGTTACTACCTTGATGTTGTGGGTTTGCTTCCAGGCCTCGACCATTTCCTGAATGTCTCTCCATTTCACACAACAACTGAACTCAAATGAATCCTTCAGACCAGAAAACATGTGCGCGTAAAACTGACATTACTGACATGTGCAGTGATTTACAGATTCAAAATAAAAATTATAAAAACAATACGTTAAAGGACACACATTATGATATGCCTTTAACCATGTTCCAACAATGTTCCATAATTCAAAACAAACCTGGAGTTGCATTTAGCTTCACTCACGCTCGTTTTAGGAATGCTGGTTTCAAAATCCTCTCCTCTCCGACTGTCAAAAACACTCCCTGAACTCCCTTGATCGATGACGTTTTTTCCTATTTTAGACGTCACTTATCTGGGACTCTTCTGCTGTTTTTTGTCCTTAAATCATCGCCAGACTCACGCTGAGCATTTGCCGTCTAAGCACAATGACTGTAACTGTGTGTTAGCTTAGCATACCAACAGCATATCAAACCAGTGTGTACATACACATGTGTAATTACCTCTGCAGCCAGTAGATGGAGCCACAGCTAAGTTAATATGGAATCTCCCACAGCAATGATAAAGTTATATTGTTCTTTGTAGCCTTTCATTTTTAGTTCTAAAACATGAGATGTCAAAGTAAAGATACTCAAGTGGGTGAAGTGTCTTGCCCAAGGACACAATGCGTTGGTTCGCACAACCGACCTTCAGGTTGGTGGGTAAACACTCTAACCACTGAGCAACTGCCTCCCTCCACTTTAGAGTTGTGGTGTGCCTTTTGTAACCACCATCAAACATGTCAGTTTTTATAAAAAGGGGTAAAAGTCAGACAATTAACACATTTACACAGCTGCTGCAAGTACTTTGTGGGGCAGTTGCATTGAGAGATGGGTTTAAAACAAGCCACAGGCAATAACAATTTTTAAAAATAACTTATTCTGTACATCTGCTCCCATCAACTGACAATCTGCTTTATAACTTCTTTAACAGTTTTTCATCATTATATTTACTGAAATGTCTTGTAGATCAGAGGAGAAGAACAGCTTGGATGGTGTAAAAAGAAGACGACAGGTGTGCATGTGTATGTGAGAGAGAGATAAAAATAGACATGTCTGTGTGTGCTTATTCCTTCTTTTCCCTGGAGCTGTTGTGTGCACGTTGCCTGATGTCCAAAGGGGAAGAGATTAAACTTTCATTCGTCAAATGTTACACTTGCCTTACAAATTGTGTGTTGTGTCAATGTTTGAAGATTTTGCACTTTAAACAAAATCAATTAATAAGCAAATTTACAAAGCCGCCAGCCTGTGTGAAATTAAAATGAGTACAAAATATGTGCAGTTTCAGCTACAAAAGATTAACAGGGAAAATACGTCATACTGATGTTGTTAGGGCATCTTACTTTAAATTTATACATTTATTATTAAAATTATTTCATTTTTACCTAGAGTATATTGCAAAAGCAGCACTTAGAGACAAAATGAGACAGCCATGTTTTGGCTATTCTAACTTCATAGCATAATTGCCAAATAAGTCATATAATAACACATTTTTCAGGACTTTCTTAAAAATTGAAAAAAATAACAATTATTTAACTAAAAAGAGTCAATATTTTGTACTAACATGGCGACTTCAATAAGAGAAAGTATACAGTTATCACCTTTATTATGAGACAAATTTGATGAAATCTAACTTTTCGATTCGAATCGCTTTGTATTGATGTTTAATCTAAAAACGATTCACTCACATGATTGTTCATTTTGGAGTGTAAATAAAGTTTATATTGCATAATGATGATTATAAAAACAACCATACTGAGATATCCATTGTCACTATGAAAGGTATACTTCAATCGTGTTTGCAGCAGTTTGATGAAAAAAGGTGAACAAAGTAAAAATTCAAATAATATAATAGTCTTATGTTCAGAGCAAAGAAGGTTGAAGTAATCTGAAATAACTTCACCAGGCGTATTGAAGATAAAAACTTTACATTGAGACAGCAAAGACAAGGACTATGTGTTTCTATGACACACAAACTGCCTGACTACGCCGTTATGTTATTTGGTTGTAAAAATCAGAACCAGAATTAGAATCAAAAACACCCCCAATGCATCAGGGTCTGGAGCATAGAAAGTTAATCAATCAATTGCAACTAATCGATTATTGAATATTTAGTAATCAAATGATCACTAACTGGACAATACATTGTTCAAAAGATGAGCTGAGAAAAGTGAGTCATGGGTTGTGTAGAATGTGACGATGGAAGCTTTTCCCTGTAGATAACGTTGGACTTTGCCATGAAATATCTGAAATATTTCACTAAATATCATTGGCCGATGGAATGTTGTGATGTCACGTGAACGCACCTATTGAACAGAGGTAAATGAAAAGGACATTTGATGGAAACTCTTTAGTCAATAAATGTACTCCACCAGGATCCTCAAACAGCTTCACTTCAGCTTCGGCAGGGTCTTGACTTTTGCCTTGTAAACAACTAATCGGCTAATGGAAAGGATAATTGCTAGACTAATCGATTAGCAACAATGATCATTAGTTGTAGCCCTAACAGAATTAGACAAAAAAAAGGCAAGGTGACTTTGAGGCCACTGAACTGTAAAATTTAAAGCAGCTCTATAGGATAACTTCTAGGATTAGCAACAACAACAAACATAATAAACATAATAACATTTTTTTTAATTTTTTTTTATTTAATGAGACAAGTATAGTGCACATTAACCTAAGATACATATTGTACCAGGTCATAGCACAAGGGTCAATTTCCACCTGTAGTCCATGCCTTCTGTTGATGAAAATAAATCATTTACAGTGATGGCACTATTAAGTTACTATACTATATCTTCTCTTTTTCCCATGGCCACACCACAGTCTGCCTCAAATTAGCACTGAATAACATTAGCTGATAACCTATAATAATTTTCTCACTGGTGGCATCCTGACCTTTCGTGGAGGAAGATGGATGTACCTGTAACTGCTGTACATCCTGCCAAACACACACAGCAGACGCCTCTTATCTCCACATCTCCTCATTTCCAGCAAATACTTCACCAATGCCAAGAAATAATAGGACTGGCCTCTGTGTTAATTGCATTTTGAGATTCAGACCTAAATAGCAGTCCAATTCGGAGTTATTTTCCAGCAGCTACAGTGAGCGTTCCTGGTGCATGTTAAAATGTGAGGCCGTGTAATGTGGGACAATGTGGAGAGCACTGCTGGCAAAAGAGGAACAGGGGGAGGAAGGGGGGATATGTGCCTCTAATCTCAGTTTGACTTTGAAAAAACATGTGCGGTTTGGGGCTCAATATTTTAAAAAATCCTATGCCAGTGTGTTTATGTTTAAAGCAAGACGCTGCAGGCAAAACACATTTTCTTTTAAAATTTTTGTTTGTTGGTCAGTTTGCTCTCTCAGCATGAGCTTTGCAAACAAGAAATTGTCCAGTATGCACCTAAATATGTTTGATATTATTTAATTTGATCCACTTGCATCCATAGATTTAAATGGAACATTGTAACTTCAAAGACCGTTTTTCTACAACTGCATCAAGACATAAAGTAAAGTAAAGTAGCATCTACACACACAAAACTTTACAAGCTTCTCAATGAGATTTTGAAGACGTTTTCACATTTTATTCTAACACTGATTTACTAAAGTTTTAACTCCAAAAACAGTGGCGAAACTTGAATTTCCACACTAATTTTCAGTCAAATTTACTTTACTTTAACACTAAGTAAGATCCAAAATTCCCTCTGTAAATCTTTTTGTATCTTATATGTCAACATACTGCATACATTTTTCAGATCTACATGTCCACTTTTGATCGTTATTACAATTATGCAAGTGAGCTATATGGAAAAAGTTTCAAATTGTTGACTTTTAATTTAAGATTTTAACCTGTAGTGTTTCATTTTAAATTTGATTAAAGGCGCTGTACCTAATTTTTACTTAAACGTGAAAAACAGAACTAGTTCATACCCAATTTTTTGGATGTACAGTTATAAAGTAAAATCTGTTTTGTCCCAGTACACATATGTTGTAAAAGCATCTATTCTAATGAAAATGAGACCACAGTGCTTTCTCTGCATCTACTTATAGAGTGATTTATTCTACGAGAAGCAGGAAGTCATTTGCATGCTAATGTTCTTTAGCTTTACCCGAGCTCAGAGACATCAATAGATCCTTTTTTTATACCAAAAATAAATAATGATCCAAAAGATAGGACTTTTAGCTGTTTCCCTTTACGAACTTTATCGAACTTTATGAATTGTTCAGTAGTTTTTTGCCTCCTCCTGTCCATGTTTCCTCAGCTGCAACTGAGCATCCTGTGTATGTGTCATTGTCTAATCAGAGATTTACAGTAGCACATTAAAAGAACTCTACAGGAGCCCAGCCGAGGAGAATGGTTAAGGTGGTATGCACAAATGAACAGGCCAATGTCCCGTTGCAAGTTACTGTTTTGGAAAAATATGGGATGAGCAATTTTAAATGCTGATATGGTATTAATGAACTTAATGATTCGCAATTTTCCATTTTAAAGTGTCCTGGACGTACTGCTATACAGAAAAAAGAAAGCAAAACAATCACCATGAACAACTTTAAAGAACCAGATAGTGGAATTGACACATTCTTTCACTGTAGGTCTTTACTGGAGTAGGTTTTGTGCAGTGATATCTTTTCAGCAACAAAGAAAGTGTGTCGCGACTCAAAAAGATTGAAAAACAGTCTCTACAGTATGATGTGAATGGTAGACTTTTTTGTCACATCTGTAAACTAAAGCATTGGTTGCTGACATGAATGCATCTTTCTCCGTTTTTCACGAATATTGTTTTGTTGCATGGGGAAAATTTGGACCGTAATTACAGAGGGTATTGTTTCCCCAGATCAAATAGATGCTTGATTGTTCCCAAGTGGAAGGCAACAAAACAGAGAGAATAATTCACTTTTATAAATATTATATGGAATTATTTATGCTTCATATTCATTCATCAACAAGTTTATTTGCACAAAACTAAGCCTATTAGAAGTCATAGCTTTTAAAGTGTTACATTTTTCTTCATAGCATATACTTCATGTCCTTTCAGCGTTTCTAAGTGCTCCAGACCAGAGCGTACCAAACCACTCATTAACTTTGTAGAGAATAGACGTCCTGCTGGCTGCCTGTATCCATATTTAGATGTCACTTCTTATGCCATTACTATGTAGATGACAAGCAGCAGACAGCCACCGAGCAGGCCTTTAAAGCATACGTTGGTGCTAAAAGCAAAAGAGGCAGTAAGTTTTCTGTTCTTGTCTGCAGTTGTTGTTGTTAAACTTTTTCACGTGCGCAGGAACTCGTGTGGGCTCTATGTTGTGTTCATGTGACGTCATTCTAGAACTCCTAAAGTTTAAAATTGAGCTGGTGCTGGGCAGAATTCTTTGGTCAAATTTGTGGTTTAACTGAGATTTGTTGACCTGGTTTATGGTTCATATCACTGTAACTGCTGCTTCACATGAAACAAAAACTTCTTTTTTTATCAGTATAAATAAATTTAAATTAAATAATTTGTTTACAGTGGCCTTGAAATGATGTCCTTATTCATGTCCTAAAGTGTGATTGTTTTCAGTTAAAAAGGACTTTAAGCGATGAGATCAGTGTGATGAGTTTTGTGCAGCGAATCAAAGAATAAGAAGGTTCAACATTTGAGGATTTTTATTTTGGATATTTCTTTCAAAAACGGTGCATTTCCCACAGAGTTACACAGGCTCATGCCTTTCATGTGAGATTATGACATCAACAAGTTCTAGAACATTCACACAACAACACAACCAATTTGTAAAAGGTTTTGCAGTACATACACACCAAGATTTCAAATACATAAAAACACACAAATCTCACATATTATTATTATTATTATTTCAATTTGAAATATGATTATAAGGTTAGATTTCATTTAAAAATAGATAGAAAGTGTAATAATAAAAAACTCACTACAAAATATTTTAATAAAATGTAAATTTACACATGTCAAATCAAATCAAATTCCAAATCATAACAGCAGTTGTCTCGGAAGGCTTTAAGAAAAATATTGATTTCGCCAATACACAGTTAGAAAATCAGTCGGAGAAGGAGGGACATCATTCCAGAGCTTGTATGTTCTCCTCTTGTTTGTATGGTTTCCTCAGAGTCCCTTTCTTCCAGGAAAATTGTTGAACGCATATTTGAAGTGACTCAGGACAATGTGATCTATGCCACGCAAATGTGTTTTGAGATGAATAATGCACCATACCCTAAAGTGGTTAAACAGTGTTTTAGCACTGCAATATTCAAATTCCTCTGTGCTACAAAAACATTTAAACACAATTAGTCTCATGCTTTGTTTCAGCTGTAATATATTTTGTGGCTATTATTATAGTCAAGAGAAATATGTTACCTGTGCAAAAGCCAAACTTCCTGCACTACATGTTTCCTCACACAGCTCTGCCCTTAAAGCCGGATCAGTGCTTGTACGTGTCAGCATGTGTCGTATACTCTAGTGGTATATGCGCTGACAGCCGATAACTCTTTATACTGTGCACACACTGACTTTAATATGTTTTTACAGCCTCTCTGCCATTGCTGCAGATCATGTTCCAGTGTATCGTGTGGGGAAGCAGATAGACCATGCTTATTAATAATTTGCGCTATTGCTTTTGCAGAAGGTGCCTCCTCCGTCAGCCTGAGTCACTGCTGCCATCTCGTTGCAGTATTAAAGCCATCGTTTACACCTCCTGTTTCAACACCCTGCTATACATTAAACATAAAACCCTCCACCTACACAACAAATAGTTAATGGTAAAGGACAAACTCAAAGGCCGCTCTCTCGCTTCTTGCCCTTGGAGAACCCAGGCAATTTAAAGCTAATTATAATGAACAGTGTGCTACAATGGCATTGGAGTCTTGGAGCGCTTGTTCTGTGCAGCTCCAGCGTGTCATTAATCCCATGGCAACTGATGTAAAGTCAGTGTGAGGCGCAGCAGGCTTCTGCTAACGTGTCCAAACCAAACATTAGTGAAACAGCTCGCCCGCTTTTCTCAGAAGTAGAAGGTAAAACTGACATCTGTACTCTGACGTGTGCAGATATGATAAGTGGATTTACTGTGTATGTCAGTTGGGATAACAATTGCAACATGTTCATACGGAAATTGTTATGGAGAGCTTTCTACTTTTTGACACCCCAACATCGAAGAACAATTCACCTGCTTATTTACTCATTTAATCAGAGTATAGAGTAGACACTAAAGGAAAAGCTGTTGAAGTGTCTTGCCAAGGACACAATAGCAGGATGATAGTCGGGGTTGAGTGGATGAATGGTACCTGCAAAGCCACTTTCATCATATTCATCATTTGTTAGAAGGCCTTGTGGGAAAGTGGATGACAATATTGCCTCGAAGAGATAAGGTACTATTCTCTAACTATGTTGAGCCTGTGTGAAGTGTGCATGTGGATGCATGTGGTTTTCCTCAAACAACTCGTGATCTCCAGCTTAATCTTCCAGGTATATAGACTCAATTGTCCCAGAGGAGGGAAGTTTGTCTTGTCAAGTAACAGAATCTTTGATCCACCTGAAATCTTGGTTCAAAATCTGCATTAAAACTTTTCCCACAGGTCAGAGGAGCATTGAAGGGCTGGATCAAATTAGGAGGGCTCATTTAAGTAGGATTTGTGGCTTATTGTTAGCTGTGATTGGATCTTAACTCTCATAATAAATATTTCATTATAAGAATAATCAGTATACAAAGAATTATGTTAGATCGGTGGTATTTTTAGGAAGGGTTTGATTGGTAGGTTCAGATGTTATTCTTGTGCTGGATATGTTTCAGTGATGGGCGATACCAGTGATTCCTTTAGTTTCAATCCAATACTATGGCAATATCGCTCCAAAAAATCAGTTTTGTTAAAAAAAAAAAAAAATCCCTTGTGAATCAATAAAGTTAATCTAAGGGTGTATTAACATTACTCTTTTGATTTGAATCAGAGTCTATTTGCCTGGATAGACAGGTTCGTTTGGGTAATTTTGAACGTACAATCAAACTCTGATCTAAGCCAAAGAAGTAAACTCTGGTCCAGTTGGAAAGGTGGGTCTTGATCTGATTGAATCAAACTCTTGCGCTGAATAAAACCAGGACATGTGCCACGCTGTAGTGAACGTGAGACTCAGAATCAAAATAAGCTTGTGTGGAGGAAGCTTGTGATAACGGAACAAATGACATTCAAAAAGGCGAGAAAGTAACGGGAGCAAAAGTCAGAGTCATCACTGTAAATTTAAAAGTGATTACTTACAAAAATAACAATGTGAGCTCCATGAGAATTTTGGCATAGAGGCGATTATTATCTAACATATAAATAGTTCATAAAAATAGTAATAATAATACAATTTGACTGAGAACATTATTTTAAGTATATATTTTTATTCAGTGTTCAATTCTTCTGGTAGTACTGCATTAATATTTATGTTGGTACCAATCTGTCCATCACTAATGGAAACACTGCTCCTAAAACAGAGACAGAAACTAATGGAAGGAGAATGTTTGTTTTTTTGCTGTAAATATTAATGCCAAATGTTGTTATAAATTTTACAGCACAACTGTTAGATTGATGGTGTTTTAAGTGAAAATATTCCAAAATGAACCTGCGACTTCAAACCTCGTGTAGCATGTTAAAGTGGTGTCTATCAAGGCTGCGCGGGGACAGAAGAACAAAACATCGGAGACTCAGGCTGCGATGCGTGACGCTTTAAAACCCATTTGCTCCGTCTTATTTTTCTTATGGGTCCATGTGAGTGTCCTCTCCTATTCACTTGTGTGGCCTAAGAGCCCATTACTGTGACTTAGACTGTGCACAATTACACGTCCACACAAAACACACAAACACACGACAGCTCGAGGCCAAAGGAGCCATCAATTAGAGTTCAGTCAAGTCATTGTGCCTCTTTTCCTCTTCTCCTTCATTTTTTTTTTTTGCTCTGAACTGACACAGAATGGACTGCACACTCGGAGGACTTCAGAACTGGAGCGCTTGTTTGAGATTTACATTTCAAAGCACAAAAGGAAAAAAAGGCCGTCACTGTATGGAGAGTGAATGTTTTATGTCGAAGAGGAAAGGTGATCATTATTCAAAATGGCCGTCAGGATGTTTCTTCAAGATGTGTGGCAAAATGGTGCACAATAGCTTTTTTTCCCCAATAAAATAAATCTAAATAAAATACAATAAAAATACTTAGCTGATTTTTGTTTTGTTTTTTTAAGTACTATAATAACCACACATTTATTAGCTTTAATAAGGCATGAAAAAAGACAACAAATAGGTTATTAAGAATGATTCAAGGCTTGGTGTTGGAGCCATACTGCATGTGTCTTCCTCCTGCCACTGTGCCTTGTGAGCTGCACTCAGGTGTTGCAGTGTGGAGGTCAACAGTCTTTTGACCGTGTTCTGGATGTGAACACTTGTGGATGGCTAAAGGTGTTGCTAATAAATTCGTAGAGCACAGTATTCTCTAAGGTGCGCGTCCGAGATGGCACACACATTGCAGCCATATAGACCTTGCACAGTACAAGTTTGGCTGCTACATTTTGTAACTACTAAATTAATACCCTAACCCAGTGGTCATCAAACTTATCACAACAAGTAAAGATTTGGCTTTTGAGTACCACCAGAACTAAATCAGGTCTAAATTATGGCTACACCAGGTAAATAGGAATACACCATTGCCACAGTAGTTTTGATTAAGAAATTACCCAAACAACAGCAAAAGTGGGAATAAAATGTATCCTAAGTGAAGTAAACAGTAGAGCAAAAGGTGTTCACGTGCCACCTGTAGAAGGTTGCACCCCATGTACCACACAGCAGTTTGAGAAACTTTTCCCTAACTTATTTTAAATGATAAATAATCATTTATCATTGTTTATTTATTTAATTGCTTTATTGTATTTTTTTTTATATTGGACAGGCAGAATGAAATGGGGGATGAGACTATGGAAGGACTTGCAACAAATTGTCACAGCCAGATTTGAACCGACTGCTACAGGACTGAAGCTATCTTAATAAATATTTGCTAATTTTGAGGCTTTCTTCATGCTTTATTTAATAATATTTAAGGTGTGGTTAAAATAAAGTCTGTTCAACAAAACTTCAAAAGAAATCAATCAAAAACGTTTGATTTTAGCATGTTTAGTAAGTCAGTGATCGCACTTTTCAATTGACACACTTTTCTCTGTCAGAGTAACATATGGCTGCAAGGGACAGTGAGTGTCCGTTAACAAGGTCACCCCCTTGGCCTGGTTCACAACCTGTAAGTGACTCAAGCTCTTTCACTGCCAGTCGGTCCTATATTGATTATTCTGCTTATAAAGTTAGGGGTGGACAGGACCCACATCGACCAACCATATAGTGTCAGAATAAACATGTTATTTACTCTGTATGTTTTTAACCGCTGTGTGTGTAAAGCACTTTGGTCAGCGATTGCTGTGTTAAATGTGCTCTATTAATAAATTTGACATTTGAACTTTACACCAATTCTTGAGATTTCACAGTATTAAGTATAAAAATTGGGATCAGACACCATAAAAGTGTTTTGTTATCATCGGCAAAATGTTCATATAAATGCACTGGCTGTGGAACAACTAAATATATTACACTACGGTCAGAATACTGAACCCTTACTCCATTTGAATCTCCATCAGTTTACTTGTAAGCTGATTTATTATGAAACTCATTATAACACAGACTCAAAATATATGTCCACTCCATTCATATTGATTTCTCTGATAATAAGATAGTCTATTCAATTAAATGGACTGCATGCTTTTCATGTCATCTCATTTGCTTTGGCTGTGCAATACCTTTATGCCACATCAGTTTGAAAGAAAATGAGCTAAGTGCAAATACACCCACGAGCTCCACTTTATTTAAACATTCAAAAACACTGAAAAGCAATTAGTCGACGTTGCTTTTAAAATTGATGATTCAAATAAACAAACAACGAAGAGATAGGAATTGCCATTAAGGAGAAGCCTCATGTATAATTAAAATCAATGAGATCTCGTGATAAGAAAACAACGGAGGGAAAAATAATTAGGATCACAAACAAGTCAGCATTCTGTTGTAGTGGAGGGTGTGGAGATAGTCACTTCAGCAGAAAGTATCAGGGCTGCCCTCGTGCAAAGTATCGGGCATTACGTGGAATTGGAATCTGTTTAATCTTTCATTTGAGTTTCATGACACCTATGCTCCTTTATTTATGTAACAAACAAAAGAATCTATATTCCTCTGTGCGAAGCTTGTTCCTATTTATAGTTAGAGTAAATTGGGCATCAGAGTTTGGTTGTTTGGGTTCAGAAACAGCTTGAATCGGGGCTCATTTTAGTCGTTCTCGGATGATAAGAAGAATTTGATTTCGGATGACATGTCTCCTTTAACAACAATAACAATGCACAAACAAATACATTTAGTGAGGTATACAAAAACGCACAATTACATATTCAAAATTAAGAATCAACCAAATCAGAAAAAGCGAGGCTAAGGCAGAAAAATTGACTCACACCTACTCAACTGAAAACTGGCGCGGTGACCTCCAGCCGGCCTTTTGAGAGCGGCACACTGCGCTCCCAATCATCCCAGATAAGGGTCAGTGTGCGTCCTCAGGCTGGGGGGAGGCAGATCACTTCCTCTGAGCCCCCTTGGCCGTGATGGAAACTTGTGATTTCATTTGCCCAGATAAGCGTCCTCCGTACCCTTGGCCAGTGCAGTGAGGTCATTTCTCCCTCGTTTGTCCATGGCTGCTCTCCTCCTCGCTTCACGTGCTGCTGAGTCACGGGAAAGTAAAATGTCCGGTGTGGATGGCGCTTCTGAAATCAAAGCAGTAGTCTCTGTCGTGCAGGTTTTTAAAATTTTTTTTACCATAAATATATAGTGTTCTACATGGCTGTACTGTTTTAAAGGTGCACTATATAATTTTTCTGGTTAAGTCCCCCTTCCACACAGCAAAAACCCTAGCATAAAACAAGTTGAATTTATAATTTTTATATGTATTTGAGTACTTTTGACTTGATAAGATTTAATTGCTGATGTAATGCAGAATATTTCACTGGTTTAAAGGTATTTCTGACTGATCATGCAACAATTTATCTTAAGGTGAGGCGCTACGGGTGAATAGGAAAAAATCTTAAAATTAAAGATATACACTTGAAATGTCTTCTGTAGTTTACGCACATAAATGTAAGAGAAAGTCTTATTGAAATCTTATTGAAATCCGTGGATGAAATGGATAATAAGAAGTAACAAAACCTTTAGGAGCAGATTGGGCAAAGTGTGTTGTTTCCACATGAAAGCTTATAGGACCTTTGTTGAGAGAGCAAACTGACCAAAAAACAAAAAAAATTGCCTGTGGTGTCTTGCCTTAGAACAAGAACATTTGCCAAAGGGTTCGTCGATGTAAACCCTCATTCGTCCAGGTGTGGTCCATCGTAGAAAGGGGTTCAGAGGTTGTCATCCGGACGCCGTTTAAATCTTTAAACGGCGTCCGGATGACAACCTCTGAACCCCTTTCTACGATTTGCCAAAGGGGTTAGAAAACAATTTAGCTTGAAGAAGTAATGTATTAAAACAAGTCAGAAATGGTTTGAAACAAGTACGGTGAGGACAAATATTGTGCAAAATCGACTTTGTTCAGCTTTTAGCCATGTTGTAACATTGCTCCATCATCGAAAACATACCTGGAGTATTATTTAGTTTGATTCACGTTTGTTTGATGAATGCTCGTTTGTAAATCCTCTCTCTCTCCAACACTGTTCTGAACTCCTTCGATGTGTGACGTAGATGATGCTGACGTCACTTATCCCAGAATCTTTTTCTGTTTTCAGTCTTTTACTAATCAACTTGTCAAAATGTCTGTAAGATTAATAGCCTAAATTTCATTTTTTGCTGTATGTATGTGCATGTGTGTAATAATTTCCCTTTTTTTTCTCTTGGTCAATATCCCAAGCCTCCTCCGCTGCGTATTGGCTTTTTGGTGGTAGATGGATAGTATTGTATTGAAACAAAATTCTGGATTAAAGATTTGCAACTGCATTTGTTCACATCATTGTATGTGTAAATGATGTTTTTGGACAGCCTCCATCTTGTCCTCTCAGTTCCACCTCACAGCTCGGTCACACCAGGTTCATTTATTTTAGCTGCTCAGACGTTGTAATCAAAATGCTATTTCCTCCAAATGCATGTAATCATACAAGACCAAAATGAAATGCATTATCCGTTTTTCACAGTCTGAGCCAAAACGCTTTTGTATTTTGGCTTGAACTGTTAAATGAACATTGATACTGTCTTTTTGTTTAAAGCAAGGACAGAATTGATGACCATCCAACAATAGTATGTTCATCAGATTAAAACCGAGGGCAGTCCGAGTACAAATTATAATTCATTTTTGCTTATTCAAGTTGTAAGCTGCATGTTCTAATTTAATTCTTAAACTTGGAGAAACACACTTTGATAAAGGAAGCTGCCAAAAGTAAATATAGATCACTGACCTTCAAAATAAAAGCCTAAAGATCTTCAGCCACACTCCGCTCCCCCTAGCTTTCCTCTCTACTGTTCTGTTCTATTCTATTCTATTGTAAACACATTTTGCACACAATCACTGTACTATCTATGAACAGTGATGTGCGTGTTGTGGATCACTGTTACAGCACAGCCCCGTTTATGGGACTCTGGAGCCGTGTGCACTGGGTTTTAGGCAGCGATTTGGAGTGTTTGGAGTGTTTGGTTATTGCAATTATGCACATACCTAAACACACAGCTATGGGATGTGTGTGGACATAGTGCTTCAAACACTGACTGTACTGCACTTCAGGCCAGGGAGGACATTGTGCTCTGGTCGGATCCACTCACAGAATTCGAGATCAGGGACTAGTTCCAGCTCTGTGTATCGGACTAAAAGTGTAAGAAAATGGATGGATAAACTAAGACCACGTTATCTCCTTATATTACGACTTCATCCGTGCAGTAGTGTCCCCATATTTTGTTTTTTTTTAATTGTCATTTATAGTGAGCCGTATGTCGTACTTTTGATTTTTGTTTACGTTCCTTTATCAAAGTGCATTTCATCAAGTTGAAGAATGAAATTAGAAAACATTCTCAGCTGGAATAAGTTAAAATGACTTATACTTTGGACAAAAAAAAGGACCAAAGATAATTAACATCTCCATCAATCTCTAAAAGGCTTTTGCAAGATTCTTGTCAATGTAGATAACATTTTAAGAAAAGAAAGAGTTTGGATCATCAAAAGGAAAATTGATTCACCAATTTGAGTACCATGTGAGCCATTGTTGTTTCTTGATGGTGCAGTATTTATCTACAGACTGCCACAGTATAAAGCAATCGTAAACTGCACTGGAGAAAAAAAACTTTTAGTCTTAAACTTTTGTTGGTAAAAATAAAATGAAATAAATAAAAGATACTTATTTTGGCCATATTGTGCTTTTCTTTTGATACTGAATAGATTTGTCATTTAAAAAGCCAATAGAGATGAATCCATCTGCTCTAACAACTGCAATTACTGTCAGCTTGAAATCTTCTAGCGCCTTTGTATATTCCACAGCTTTCGAAATGTGCTAATTTGTGTTTTACTATGATTAGAGGTGCCTCATCTGAGGGCGCATTGCTTTAGCAGACAAAATTGCAGAGATGAGAAGCCTGTTGTTGACAATCTACTTCTGCATGTTTAGCATGCAAACTGTTATGGTAAGTGCTTCATAAATATGCTGTGTGATGTGATTAACAAGGTTTTTAAGGTTACTGCATCAGGTAAAGGGACAATGTAATATATATTGTATCAAATTGTGTAAGCCAATGTAATTATTTTCTAATTTAACATCTTTATTTGGCGCAATGGCTAAGTGGCTGGTGCTCTGGCTTCACAGCTAATTATACCCCATGCCAGAGTAGGGCCTTTCTGTGTGGAGTTTGTATGTTTCTCCCTGGAGATGGACCCCTGGGCACTGTACTGCTGTTGCCCACTGCTCCTGACATGTTGGCTAAGTGGCACTGAGAGTCAAATCCCACCCATAGGTACAAAAAAGCGTGTCTTAAACTCAATAAGTTCGCAAAGAGTTTTGTGTCCCCTCTTCAATTCTTTGCAATTCAACAGTAGCATTATTCAATTAAATACAAATGTCTCAGACTTGAGGAAAAAAAAAATCAAAACTCAAAATGGATTTGCTTTTGTGTCGCTAAGGATTAACATAATTCATTTATATTTCAACAAATCTTGATCTGGAGGACCGGAGTCAAAGGTCTGGAGGACCGGAGTCAAAGACCTGGAGGACCGGAATCAAAGATCTGGAGGACCGGAGTCAAAGATCTGGAGGACCGGAATCAAAGATCTACAGGACCGGAGTCAAAGATCTACAGGACCGGAGTCAAAGATCTGGAGGACCGGGGTCAAAGATCTGGAGGAACTGAGTCAAAGCTCTGGAGGACCAGAGACAAAGATCTCGAGGACCGGAGTCAAAGATCTGCAGGACCGGAGTCAAAGATCTGCAGGACTGGAGTAAAAGGTCTGCAGGACTGGAGTCAAAGATCTGCAGGACCGGAGTCCTCCTTGTCTCCATCACTCCTCCCCCTTACTGTTTCATCCTTCTCTCTCTTTTCCTCTCTATTCTCTTCTACTCTTCATTTCTACTTGCTAATTTTTTTCTCATTCTTCCTTCCTTCCTTCCGGCCCCATTCTCTGTTCTACTCTCTCCTCTTTCACTCTGTCTCACTTTCCCTCCATTTCTCCCCACTCTTTAATCTATCTCTCGCTCTGCCCCTCTCACTCCTTTCTCTCCTTGTCTCTTTCTCTCTCTCATATGTCCTCCTTTCTCTCTCTCCGTTCACCCCTTATTCTAATGTCTCTCCTCTGTCTCCACTGTCTCTCTCTTCCTTCCTCTCTCTTTGCCTTTATTTCTTTCCACTCTTTACTCTCTTTCTTCTGTCTTCTCTCCCCTTTTTCCCCTGGCTCACCCTTTTCTCCTGCCCCCCTCTTATTTTCTCCACCTATCTCCCCTCTCTTTCTCCCATCCTCTCTCTCCCCTCCCGCCTCTTCCTCTATCTTCCCTCTCTACCTTCTCTCCTCTCTTTCTCTATTATTTAAGGCCTGCAAAGGACAGTGTTTTCCTAAAGCTCTGCAAGAATCTGATCTGTCCTTTCTTCACCATATCTAAATCTCCTTTTACACTACTTAAAGAAAAATTAGAACTTGAACTAAATTGCAAAATTGTTAGTAGCCAAGTTTGCAAAGCTGCGTATTATGCAAGAACTGAACAGTGATTGACATCTAAGGAGCTTGCGGGATACATCCGTGGAGCGCCGTCACTTAACACTTTACCAAAGAAACAAGTATACCTATGCTTCCATCTAAAAAAAACACGAGAAGGAAGCGTTGAATCGTCTCTCTGCACTTGGATGAGTTCACTTAAACAGACCTGTGTCCTTCTGAGAAACTTTCCATATAAAGGCTTTGCACTTGATAAAACCACTCAGCGGGAGGAAATGTACCCTGCAGCCCTCCAATCTCACCTCTGCCTTCATCTCCCGACACAAGCACCTCTTTGATATTCTGCGCCACAAATGAAATGTATTGTGTTTTGCTGGACCAGCTTGTCTCTGCCCTCGGTGCCATCTTCATGCACAGCTCAGATGCACAGATGCAGGAGCCACTTATCATAAAGTGGCAGGCATCATTATGCATCAAGGTTCTCTTATCACCTCATATCATTCTGTGGCAGTCACAACTTACATGCATTTCTTGTCGTGCTTCTCTAAAGGACCGGTCAAACCACTCTTGTCCCAGTCTGCTAGCAGGTTGAAAAAACAAAAATGTGCAAACAGGAGGCTAAAGGCGTCATGTAATTTTGTATTTTGGCTAAACTTAATAGCGCTAGTGACTGCTAATCATGCTTTTTCAAATATACAGAAGTGACAACTCATTACTTGGAACTTGTGATTTTTAGACTTGGTAGGAAATGCATTGCTCACAAGTTAATTGATCTTTCGGGCAAAAAGCGACCCGGACCAAAATAGTGAAAACAACATAACATTAATGGTCTCCGTTCATTCATTTTCTACCGCTTATTCCCGTTCCCGGGGTCGCGGGTGACTGGAGCCTATCCCAGTTGGGCCTTAGGCGGGGTACACCCTGGACAATGGCCAACTCGTCGCAGGGCTAACACAGAGACACGGACAAGGACAGACAACCATTCACTCTCACATTCATACACTATGGGCAATTTAGAGTTTCCAATTAACCTACACAGTCATGTCTTTGGACGGTGGGAGGAAGCCGGAGAACCCGGAGAGAACCCACGGTAACACGGGGAGGACATGCAGACTCCACCCAGAGAGATCATGTGATGTTGGGTTGGTCCGAACCCACGATCTCCTTATTGGGAGGCAGAAGCTCTAGCCGCTCTGCCACCGTGCATTAATGGTAATGCAATAAAAATATGCTTTTGTAAAAACAAGGGAGTGCTTCTTTCTCTGGGTCCAAAGAGTCTTAAAAGCCAGATGCTTGTAGAAACCATCCATTTTCTTCCGCTTATCCGGGGCCGGGTCTAAGCAGGGACTCCCAGACTTCCTTCACCCCAGATACTTCCTCCAGCTCCTCCAGGGGATCCCGACGCGTTCCCAGGCCAGCCGAGAAACATAGTCTGTCCTGCGTGTCCTGAGTCTACCCTTGGGCCAGTGGGACATGCCCAGAACATCTCCCTAGGGAGGCATCCGGAATAGATGCCCGAGCCACCTCAGCTGGCACCCCTCGATGTGGAGGAGCAGCGGCTCTACTCCAAGCTCCTCCTGTGCTCCTCACCCTATCTCTAAGGGAGCGCCCAGCCACCCGGAGGAGGAAGCTCATTTTGACCGCTTGAATCTGCGATCTTCTCCTTTCAGTCATTACCCAAAGCTCATGACCATAAGTGAGGGCAGGAACATAGATTGACTGGTAAATTGAGAGCTTTGTCTTTTAACTCAGCTCTTTCTTTACCACAACGGTCCAATACAGCGCCCGCATCACTGCAGACGCTGCACCGATCCACCTGTCAACGCTCCATCCTTCCCTCACTCGTGAACAAGACCCCAACTTACTTGAACTCCTCCACTTGAGGCAAGGACTCTCCACCCAGAGAGGGCAAACCACCTTTTCTGGTCGAGAACCATGGCCTTGGATTTGGAGGTGCTGATTCTCATCAAGCTGCTGCCCGGATCTCTCTGCACCGACCCCTTATGGATTCTCCTGCAGGTGGGTCCACGGGAGGATGGCCCGTATGTCGCTCCTCTGGGCTGTGCCCGGTCGGGCCCCGTGGGGGAAGTCCCAGCCACGAGGCGCTTGCCGTCGAGCACCTACCCCAGGCTAGGCTCCAGGGTGGGGCCCCGGTGATGCCAATCTGGGCGATGTAACTGGCCTTGATTGTGTCATCGTCATAAGGGGCTTCTGAATCGCTCTTGGTCTAACCCGTCACCTCAGACCTGTTTGCCATGGGTGACCCTACCAGGAGCATGAAGCCCCAGACAACATAGTTCATGTACATCATACATGTACATACAGGGGTGCCCTACCATGAACAAATAGTATGTGGAAGTCTTATGTTTTTCTGTAGCTCTGCCATAGAGTTGTAGGTAGCTGTTTTCATAGTTTGGTCTAGTTTTGCAGAGTTTTGCTCACACCGCTGCCACCAGCTGGCTGGGAATTGTGTCACACAATTGACGCAAAAATAGTTATTAATCTAATTATGAAATAATTTAGCACAAAAAAATTATGCATGGCACAAAACAGCACAAAGCACAACTGATTGATGTAACTTTTTGCCGCTATTTAACACGTTCAGGGGCTAAGTGATGTCATCAGCCGAAAATAAAATTGTACATATTTATAAAACCACAACTTAACAACAATGAAAAGTTTTCATTGGCGCTAACGATTCATGCCCTTGGGCCCTTTTGGAGCATTTTTAAGCTTCCTGGGGGGCTGGGTGACCCTAATTTGGCCTATTTAAAGAATCGTTAATATCTCAGAAACTATAGAAGCACAAACGAAACTTTTTGCAGCACAAACAAAGCTCAAACGATTGACATTTTGGCAGTTTTTGTGTGGATGTGCATTTGATAGGGGGGCAACTTCACAGAGCTATTTACCTTTATGAGATGTCAACTATCTGATATGTGTGCTGCGCATTGCCACGGTATTCGCGCTATTGAATTTATAGATGTTTTATTTAATCATCAGATCATAAAATTGCTAATAAAAGGTGGTATAGAACATCTTTATTGGTTTCAAACTGTTTGTACTGTTCGTACAGTCACCCTATGTGCAGTAGTTAATGACCAGAGAGAGGAAGAAGGAGCAGAGAGAGCGGCAATATTCTTTGGTTGTCTTATTAAGTCAAACAACATTTACATCTCTATTGTCTTCTTGGAGCGAATATTAAATATAAAAAATATGTTGACCATGAGGGCACTTAAGGCAAAAGGGCAGGTGCTTGAGCGTCCCCTGGGCTCTATACACATTCCTGGTGTAACCCATATGAGACATTGGGCTTCTAAGCCTGTGTGGAATTTAGCTTGCAATACTAACAGTCCCCACTAGAGTGTGCAGTTGCGCTCTTACATGAGCCTTGTAATGTTTTCATGCATGTCCAAAGCATGCTCCTCCTGGTGGTACTGAGCAGAGCAAGTGAGTAGGAAAATCCTCAAATAATATCAAATTTCTGGTTTATGGTTAGTAATAATTTGTTGTAAACAGGCTTTACATCTGGACAAACGCCTGTGAGCAATAGAAGTGACCACTTGAGAAATGAGAAAAATTTTTAGCCTACTGTGGGCTTAATGTTAATGTTTTAGCTGCTTTGATTCAATTTGTATATTTGCACCTTGTATTTCATGATTAGAAAAATGTAGCGCGCTAATGCTAGCACTCCTGCTATGCTAATTGCTAACGTGGTCAATGCTATAGACATCAATGCCCTTATTTAGCCAGGATTAGCATTACATTTGCAAAAGCATGTGCTCGCTACTCTGCAAATAATTTCTTTTGATAGAAATACTGCCATTTCAAGGTTAAAAGTATTTTTAAAAAGAGGTTTTCAGCGTTAAATCACAAATACTTATGGCAAAATGTATTTCATTGTTAATGTTAAGCACGTTTAAAAGCTAACAAGGTAAAAAAAATACATACATTATTCTGATTAGGGGGATATGGTTATTTCACAATTTCATGTTACCCAATGTATTTAATTAGTTAAAATATATATGTATATATATATTTCACACTATTTGATTCCATAATGTGTGTTACTACAAACAAACAAGCAAAAAATATGTTCAGTAGGTTTGTGAATGATAGTGTGTTTGTGAGAATGAATGTAGGACAACAGATGAAAACTAGCCCATTGCTAATTCTGGAGTTGCATGTTCATTAACATGTCCTATCCTGACCAAATATACCAATAAATAAATAAAAAATAAAATAGCATGATAATTTATACTAACCATAGCTGATTAAGCTAAAAGTACTCAAGTGTACTTTCATTTTATCTTGATATTGATACTAATTGTTATTGACATTGGTATTTTAAATTTAATTGCTCTTTAGAAATAAAACATTATTTGAAATCTCATTATGATAACTGATAGGAACAGAATATTTACTTTCTGCACCCTTTGTGTAGATTGGTTTAAAATTATCCTTGAATTCTGATGGCGAACCCAGCCCATGGTGACTGTGAGTGGTGTTAAATGGTGTGACCAGCCTGAAACATCTTCTACAGGAGAACCTAGATTTATTAAAGACTGACTTGGCAGGGGAAAAAATACATGTTGACAACATTCACAAAAAAACATTAAAAGACAGACACTAAGAATAAAACAAATTAAAAGACAGACACTAAGAATAAAACAAATCAAACGTATTAAAAACATTTCATGTTTTCTGGTCTTCATGTCTGTCTTTGGTGTCTCAACACACAATAGATGGTACCTGAGTTATAAAACTCATAATCAGAATTATCTTTATTCATCCCCAAAGGGAACATCTTGAATGAAATTCTTTTTGTGAAAGCATTCAGAGGAGAGGAGCTGTCCTTCAGGATGTTGTTTAAGGTGTGCAATGTAGCTTTATCCCGCCTCTCACTCAGGGAGAACAAACAGGGAGAATGGTGGGATGCCAATAACCTGCAGCATGTCCTTTCCACCTGCTCCAACTCCTCTGACAAGCCTTTGGTCAACCCACCGCACAACGGACTGGCATACTCCAGCACAGGCCTGATGAAGCTCAGATAGACCTGTTTAAGGACTTCAGGCGGGAGCCCAAGTCTTACAGCCATATTAAGGTAGTGTATCCTTGCTTTGGAAAGGGCTTGCTTTGGAGAGCACGTATTTTATATGCGTTCCCCAGGATAAGTCATAGGAAAATTTTACTCAAAGAAGTTTAAACATTGATTTTTTATCCATTTATCCCTTATCAAGAGGGCATATTTTTTTCTAAAATGTCTCACTGAAATTCAAAAAGAAGCTGTTTATGAACACCTTAGAATACAAACAAAGGGACAGATAGTGAAGCTGAGGCTGTAGTTTTGCCCTCTGACTTACTCTATAAATGGTAACAAGCTATGCACAGAAGATGTTCAGATTTTAAATGCTTCTTAGATTTTCTTTAAATGTGTAAGGGAGTATGGTGTCTTCGGTCTTGTCTCCTGTGTTTAGTTTTTAGATGTCCTAAGCCAACTGTCCACTGCACGATTTTGGTCATCTGTGATGAAAGATTTTTGACCGTGGGAAAAATCTTGAGTTCTGGCTCAAAATTGTGGGTTGTAGGTCTCACAATAAGACTGGGGCAAAGATTAAACTAAGCTGCGATTTATATTATTTGATATTTTTTGAAATCTTGGTCACAGAGTGAACACTCCTTTTGCTGAGTCTACGATCAATCTTTGTCAAACATATAAACAACAAGCACTCCTCAAAGTATCAGCAGAAGAGCTCAGCCATGGACAGAAATGCAACCTTATTTTCCCATTTGTCTTTTACTTAGTAACTTTTACATACACAAAACACCACCAGCATGTCGCGGTTGCTGACTTCACCACATGGAGCCCACCCCCTTATCATTCCGGATGATTTTCCCTATCATGCCTAACTAAGCTGTTTCAGAACCCGTTGGAGTATAAACAATTGGCTGGGCTCTTTTTGAAGTTGAGGCTCTGTTTTTTGGCTTCTGTTGTCCGATTTACTCTAATTATAAGTGGGATCAAGCCATGCACAGAAGACAATTTGATTAAAAATCCCACCTACATTTTCTTTGGTAAATATAAAGGAGTAAAGATGCTGTTGGGAGATTCTGACTTATGAACAGTAGATTAAGTATTAATTGGGTTTGACAATTCTTTTTTCAAAGCTGCTTTTTCCAGATTGGTTGATTTGACTGGGTTAATGCTTTTAAAAATGTTATTTTCCCAGGAGCTTGATAGTTATTTTTTTTAATAGATCAGAAAACACTTTTGCTTATTTTTTCTTTTCATTATTTTTTTCCTAACACAAATTACACGTGTTGTTTCCATATTTCAGTCACTGTACTGTGATAAAATGAAATTCAGTGAGGGAATAAACATAATTATTGTACGATTAAGAAACAAAAGGCAGTTCTTTACAGATAGTGAACAATCTTTCTGTCACATTCCACAGTGAATATTGTGTGTCCTTGTAGCATGGCCCACACCAGTAATACATCCAAAGCACTTTATATCCAGGACACAGCATCAGCAGCCGATGATACACAGCATTACAGACAGTGGGAGAAGAGGGAGGATGTGTAGTGTGTGTAGAGAAGACGGAGAGGGGGGGTAAGAAGTTCTAGCCTGAAGGAGGTCTGCGTCGCCCACATACTCTGGCTGCCGCTCAGCGTCAGTTCTTTTGTTGTGCTGATTTGCCCAGTCTTTTGTCTGAAATGCCCAAACTGAAGCTGTGTGTGTGAGAAACAAACTGAAGAGGAGTAACTGAAGTTTACTTAACTTGCCCAATCAATCAAACAAACAAACAAACAAACAAACAAACAAAAACATAGTAAACCTATTATTTTCTGGTTATTTAAAACACATCTCTGTTCACTTTGCTCCCTTACTCTCCACCAGATTGCTTTCTTGTGTAAATAAGCAACTATAACACGAGAACATTTATTCTTCATGGCAATGTGCAATCATCAGCCAGAACAAAGATGCCTGGTTTGCAGCTAAATCATTTTAACATCTGCTAAAACTGAACATTATGGAAAGCTTGTCCAACAATTTACATTTTACTTCTTGTTGCCCCTATCATAACTGTCTTAACTCAGTTGCTGACACCACCAAAAAGTGAGAATTGTATATACTGTTGATCCTTTAAAGGATCTATATAAGCAAACTTCTGGAATAGAAGCAACTGGAGGCAAAAGCGAAGTGGAACATTATGTGATTTCAATGGGGAAGCTAGGATTAACCTCAGAATATCACAAAAATATGAAAAATCAAAGTGGTTTTGGCAAATGAAAACCACTCAGATACATGTGAGAAACATCAGAGACTGTTACTAATGGATTTTACTGCATTTGTCTATTTAATAGGAGATTATGACACACACATAGCATTTTGGATGAAGGTAAAATCATCAGTTTTTGATGAATACTTGCAAAAATGTTGACCGCTAGTTTTTCATTTTATACAGATTCATTAAAAATAGAATTTAAACATGAATAGTGCAGCAAGCTAATACTTCTACCCTGGAGATGGAGAAAAAAATCTTATTTTTTTGTTATGAAGACTTATTTTGATCTCCAGTATTTTTTATTTAATATGGGACAGTGCACATTAATGAACATGTATTAATACAACATGTAAATGCGCCAGAGTTAGCCATAGAGGCTAATTTTCATCTGTAGTCCCATTGGCAGGTCGATGGAAACGTCAGGACATAAAACAGGCACAAAACACTCAGTCCATACGCGTGACCACAAGGTGAAATACAATACAATAAAAACTACCATACTAAAAGCACAAACTATAGAGACAACATAATTTGAGATATTTCTTGCTAAAGCTCAATGTAATCAATAGGGAAAAGAGTCTTCTGCTGTCCATCAAAGGTAAATTCACAAATGTCGAACCTGATGATTTCTATTTATGGCTGGACCTAAGAACTCATTATATTACAACAAAAATCTCCATTTTAAAGATATTTATTTTTAGCTGCCCACCATCTGTATTAAATATTACTGGTTGAGGGAATGTTTTGATGTCACGTGAACACAATCTATACAATTGTATTAAATAAATGGAGATTTTAAGATCCTAAATACTAACCTGAGCGTTAATTCATAAGTAGTCTGAAACTATATAGTGATAAATGTATTTACCAGAAATGACCCAGCAGTTTATCAGGTTCTTCCATGGATTTTTTGTTCACTTTTTTTTTACATTGTTTTGGCTAATGTTTTTCTTTGTAATTTTTTATAGCATACCAACAGCAAACATGGCAGATATCCATGGTAACGGCTGTTTTTTGATGTTCTATCCCGAGCCCTATAATATGAGGAATTTCTATTATGATCAATCCAAATGACTGTGCTTGTTTTTTCCCCATATTTTACACTGTATTCTTTTAGTTGATGTCTTAATGATTTCGTCACGTAATAATTTCTCATGTCATTGACCACCACCATCCACGAGCGCTGCACACCTTTGCACTGTGTCAGCATCTTCTACACTTGTGGCGCATCACAGAGCGGATCGAGCGTGCGCTGCTGCCTGGAGGTGTACCTCTGCCGTGCGCCCAGCCCTCCTTTCCTTACGTCACCAACCCAGACACAAAACAAGCCTCCCTCAGCGGAGATTCTCACTCCGCTGCCAACATCTCTCTCGCTCTCTAAACACGCTCTCCATCACGCATCCTCTCCTGCTCAGAACCACGCCGATCCCTACAACAACTACTATCCACTATCAATTTAACTCATGCAAAAATTCAAGCAGATTTCAACTCGGTGAACCCTCTAAAAAGTAGCAGATGTCACGGAACAAAACATGCCGATGCCCCCCTCCTTTTTACCCCACGGGACAATACTAAGACCCTATTGGAGAGGAAAGGGGGGTTTGCCTTTGTGCGTGGACTAACCGCTGTGACAACCTGCTGCTGGCACCAGTTGGAGCAAGACTCTCGCTGGACTCTTGAATTCAGTACTTGGATAGCTCCTGCCTTTCCCATGTGCGAGTGAGTAGACTGATTGTAGAAAGAAGAAGGCAAGAAGCAGCTTTGGCACAGATGGAGCCCGCGTGTTCGCTTGCGGTTCCTTCGCTTTTTGGAACGGAGAAAGGAGCGTCGGGTCTGGTGGGGGAGAAGCAGCTCTTTGAGAAGTTTTGGAAAGGGACGTTCAAGGCTGTGGCCACCCCGCGACTGGAGAGTGTGATTGTAGCCAGCATCACAGCACGCACCCGGGTCGCAGAGTGAGTATTGATGTTATTCTGCAATATGGGTGTCAATATGAGCCATGTTTCTTTGCTCGGTTTGACATGTACACAGCTTGCCTTGATAATTCAAAAATATTTGGCTAATTGTGCTTTGCTGTCAGACAATCTCCATTTTGATATATTGTCCATCTTTTTGGCATTATACGCTTTCCATTTTGTCCAACTTGTTGCATAGTTTTTAATTGCTTACTTCACCATCTTATAATACAGTATTATACCCGAAAAAATGTGTTGTGTCAAGCAGATAATTGGATTGTCTGCACACACACGACAGGTGATAAGCTGTGATAACTATGGAAAGGAGCAGTTGTTAACTTTTTTAATTGGAGCGTGCTTTTCAGTCTGTTGTTGATGCCTTGTGGGACAAATGAATACAAAGTTGTATTCATGTACTGCTAAAATAGGTTCATCAAATTTTGCTCATTGAACTACTGAAATGTTAGCTTTCAATGGCCAACACACATTCTTAACTCCTGGTTGAAAACTTGATTGTTTTAGAGAGGCTATCTAGGTCACAAAGCATCTGAATCCAGTCCCCGTGATCTTAATTATGAAATGATTGACGATATCTCAAAATTGTTTTCACTCAGTGCTAAAAGCCTTTGAAGTAATTGTCTTATGTGGCATTTTGACTCTCCATAAGTGAATGCAGCTGCAAATGTGAGGTTTACACCAACATGATAGGAGATTGTAGTGTTCACACAATTGTCTGCTTTAAAGGTCATGTGGCATGCGTCTTGCTACTAATGTCACACCAGTGCCATCTTTCTTTGGTCACAGCGTTTGGCACCAGATCAGCAATGGACTACAACATGTGTCAGCAACGAAGTACAGTGATCCCTCGCTATATCGCGCTTCATCTTTCACGGCTTCGCTGCTTCACGGATTTTTTTTACAGTGCGGATATTTTTACAGTGCATCTACCGAACTACAGCGCACGGCACAAGAACGGGACCCTTTGACGAGTCGTTCATTGCAGTTCTCAAATATAATCGAAGGTGGCATATCCGTTTATAGAAATCTTCTTGCTCAGAAAAAGAAAGAGCGCCAACAACTAAAGAAAGAGTCGTGCGCCTTCAGTAGAAACAGAGGCTACAGCGGAGCGGAGTCAGGACCAAGAGGCACAGACTGTGAAATACATCAGTGACAATGTTTACAACCTTGTATTACTATATTAAAATTATTGTTTTAAACAAAGTTTGGGCTTTAAAACAGGTTTTGATTTTTGGTTTCATTCCATAGTTCAATATTGCATTGTAAAATAATAAAAAATAAAGCTGGGACTACTTCACGGATTTCACTTTTCGCGTGTTATTTTTGGAACGCAACTCCCGCGATAAACGAGGGATCACTGTACAGCAATAATTATATGATGAGTAAAAATAAACATGTAATTCATTGGTTCAAACTAATGAATTGTCTTCATTATAATTCACTAATTAATTTAAACCAGTTATCCTGTGCCCTTTTTGAAGAAGTAGGTGTAGAATTGTGAACATGTTTATTAGCAAACTCATGTTGGAATGGAGATACAGCAAATTCAACTTTCATTAGCTTTGACCATGTTATAGTGGTGTTCTCTCATTATTACTTTACTCAAAGTTGTATTTTGATTGATTTGGACACGTTTAAATAACCCTGCATTTTCCTTCATGTGAGTCTTGAGTGCTCAGAAAATATTTGATTACACTTACCACCTATTCTCTCCCACATCCCTGTACTCGCATTTTCACATATTTGAACAGCTAAGACTCAAACCTAAAAAAAAAAAAACATTTAAATGAAATTCTGTTGTTGAGAAAATAGATAAAACACTTATCATAGAGATGACTTACTTCTTTCTGATTGGCTGAGGATGTAGCAGGGCCTGGAGAGTAGAATAAGACAAAGAAATAATTTTGGCCGTTATGCTATGAGGGCATTGTTATGTTATTGATTGATTACTAGAAAAAGGCTCAATATCAGTACCAATATAAAAAAGATGAATGATACATGTTTCAGTGATTTAAGAAAAGCATTATTCTTTCTCTGAGCGTGGTCGCCTCTCCACTGATCTTACTGTAACATGGCTGGGTGGCATCACTTTCTTGCCTCCACGGAGATAGATACGTTTATGGCCATGGAATATTCCAAAGGCAAAGCAATAACATCTCCATAGAGTCAAGTTACATAGTTACATACCTGTAAGGTTAATATACATTCTGCCCTGTCTATGTCTCATAAACCAAACATGCAAAAACACACACAAACCGTCACATAAAAGTCTCTGTATATAATGGTGGCTCTTGCATGGCTGAACCTTGACTGCTTTTGACATCCCTTATCAACTTCGTCTCGTGTGAAATTAGCTATGTTAATGAGGATTAGAATGGGCCATTTCACCATGCATCGGCACCAGCAGCAGATGCACACTCAACCGGATAATGCGTCTATAATGGCTCCTATTACAGCAGAACCATAATGTAACACGCACATTTTTTATTTAGCTTGTGGCATCTGACAAAAAAAAAAACATTTTTATTATCAGCATGTGAGCATTTCCCTTTTTATCAACCCATCTGAAGGGGGGAAAGGACAGTCTCAATTTCTTTCTTAAACAGCCATATCCAGGAGAGCTTCAGGATAATAAAGCATAAAGTATTTTTTTTTACTTTTATATTTCTTATGATGAACCCATATTTTGTGACTTGTTTCAAAACCTAGCTTGGTATATTCAGACCATGAACCCACGCTTCTGATAAAGTTACCTATTGTCTGATATAGATAAGTTGAAATATTAAAACTAAAATTGACCAGGACTAGAACAAAACCAAACTTAACTTGGCTCAAACCAGGATGCACATGTTGACGCACCGTTAATTCCAATGTGGTATGAAACATTCCAACATGATATCATTTTAAGCCAAAATAACATGAAATCAGATAGAAATGTTAAAAATCTAAATGATAGAGAAGCAAATGAACCCAGTTTAGTCATGTATCTTAAAATGCAGACTTTCTGAATTGATTTTCTTTTTTTAATGTTTAGGACAGGAAAATCAAATGTGTCCTGTGAAGAGAACATCCTTTGGAAATAGGCCAGACCTGGTGTGGGGGCCAACTGTCTGTTTGTCTTTAGTGCTGTAGTGTGTAGAGGAATGGGCGGGCGTGTTCTCTTTGCCGTGTTGGCTTTGTCTGGGTGACAGTGACGATGATGGCAGCATGGCAGGGGCCAACGTCCCCAAGGAGCAGCAGCAGACAGGCTGGGGGTAATTCTCCCCGTGTTTGGACAAGACTGGAGTAATGTCTTCTGTCCATCTTGAATTCAAATTAGGGATATGACAGTTATGTGTGGCTTTGAATGTGGTATGGTATTATGGTTGAATAAGTGTTGTAAGGATCTAATTGATCCTTGAGACATATAATTGTATATTGAATGGATCTCTGAGCTTGAGATAATGAGAAGAGGCTGAGGTGGCTATCCGCTTGGGAGTTCAAAGTTGAAAGTCAAAAGGGTAGACTCTTATTATTGGTTGAAATCTAGAGAAATTGACTAAAGGTAGCAACAAGGAAGGCAATATACTAGAGCTCTTATGTGACAAATAATGAGTCCGTTATGTCAAACTGCAGTGAGGAGTGATCATAGAACTTATTCATTTAACCTTAGCTCGGGGTAAAGGCTAAAATATAAAAGACACATAATATCAAGGACCACAGGTTTGTCAATTTAAGACCGGGCAAAAAGGTTCCATTAAGTTTGATTTATTATAACAAATGTATAATATTAAAGTTTTGGTTTAGTTTGACCTTTAGTTGAGGTACACGTCACAATTAAAACAAGAGGTCTCAGTAAATGAGAAAGCAGTTTCTATAACAGTTCAGTTTTTAGTTTTATGAAGTAAGTAGTTTTCATGACAGTTCATTCTCACAATGTCTGACTAAAGATGATTAGTTACACCAAATGACTCTTTGGCTGCATCCAAATGTCCACAGTATTCTCTACTTCTCAATTTTTGGGCTGTCCGAACGTCTAGCAGGTGAAAATGTAGTGCACTCAAAATTTCTCACAATGGATCTTACAAAGTAGCGGTGGTCACTAGACCGGTCAATATAGACCACAATGTGTTGTAGGAGTCATGAAAACAACAGCGGACAGTGACAGGTCTTTAACTGGACACAACACAACACAACACAACACAACACAAGAGTTGCTAGCGTTAGACACTTCCCTTAGATATGTCCCTTTTTTTTCCTAGACACAAAAGTAGTGAGTTGAGCGTCAGAATCGCTCCAGAATTGAGCGCACTATTTAGTCTGCTAAATATTGCTGAACTGTGTAGTGAATGAGGAGGAAAGGACATTTGGACGCAACCTATATTTCTCTTGTTTCAAACTCTTCAGACTAAACATACATACAGGGCAAGCGACTGGTTTTAGTTCCATGACAAAAAGGCAGCCGTGGTGAGGTGTTGCAGCCCTGGCCGCTGCTCAGAGCAGGTGCAGCTACTGCATGACGATCCATCGTTTTATACGTCTTCGGGACATTTTATCATCCGTTCCCACTATCTTTCAATATCTTTAAATTTTGAAAGAAAGTGGGTATGGTCTTGGTCGGTAAACCCCCCTCTTCCTCTATTCTGCGGCAACTGAGCCAATCAAAGCCGTGAGAGGAGATCGTCACATCCTGTGTGCCGCGACTCCAGGCAATAACAAGTAAGATGGCGTCCACGACAAAGAAATTATTCAGGGCTGCTCTCTCCTCTGTTTTACATTGCTACCATAGACTGTAAAAATGGCTACACGTCATTTTCAACTGACAGTTCTCTGCTGTTCTCCGCTGTTCGTCTGAGCGACGCATGCTTGTCCCGCCCTGCTGAAGTCAAATTGTGTGGCGGCATTTCCAGACTTATCAACAGTATTGAATAATACATAGAGATTAGAATGGAGGCCGGGCAACATAATATTCTGCTCAATTGACAATTGGGACCTGCACAACCGATTTACAGCAGCCACACATGAGCACGGATCACATGGAACACCAAGCACAACAAAACTCAGACCTCATCTTGCGACACATTGGCTTACCACTCAAAGGTTCAACTCACACGTAATGTAAATTACTGTTCTGACTAAACTGGGTGGACTGCTCCTCGTCCGCCTGGAGGAACTCTTTAAAGCCACCTCCCTCTTGAGTGGTTCTGGCTCCACAGTCCAAGTGGATGTCAGTCCTAGTTCATCTGCAGCCTGTCCGTCCGTGGGAGTAGGATCTCTCCTTCACTGTGGTTCTCCCCGAGGTTTCTACTTTTTCCCATGGGGTTTTTTGTAGTTTTTCCTCGCCGCGAAGGAGGGTCAAAGGACAGGTGCATTCTGGGACAGTTATCTGAACTGCTTACTACCTGTGGCCCATCGAGGCAACTGTTGTTGTGATTTTGGGCATTATAAAAATAAATTGATTTGATTTATGGACTTTTCCAGTAGCCTCTCATACATAAAAGGAAACAATTCTTTGTCAACTTGTATTTGCATTTTCTACACGTATGGACAAAAAATAGCAATAAATCCAAGGTTAATGGAGAGTACAGTTTATTCACAAATCATTACTGAAGGGAAATGATGGACATGAATAACTTACCCTGGTAACATTTTTTTTGTTGTTGTTTTGTTGAGTTACAGGTTGAGTAAATTGACCATGAACTGCATGTTTTGTAAGATACAGCTGAGTAAAAGATAATTGTACAAAACCCTAGGTGTTTTTGAGACCACTTAGTTTCTGAAAAATGTATAAATAGAAACAAATTAGATGGATATCACATCTTATATAGCACTTATATATTATATAGTGTTGATTTAGCTGTCCATTCTAGGCCTTACGACTTCTACCTGTGGCCACATTAGACATGCACTGACACATAAATCACACAAAGCTGATGCATATTGTAAATTATGAGTACCACATAAACCCAAAAACGCACTGTTGATTTTGCTTGAGTGAAGTGCAGCACGGGGAATGCTTAGACCATCAGAATGCATGGCCCAAGGCGTCTTCCTCTGCTCATTCTTTTCCCGAGTCGAGGAAACATCATTATTCACCGCAGATAACGGAAGGCTGGTGCACAATGAAAGCAGGGGGGCATTTTGTAACAACAAGCAGAGAGGAGACAAGAGAGAAGTCACAGGGATGCCACAGGGACGTCTTTCATGTCCAATATCTCCTCATGCTGCAGCTGTTTTTTGTTTTTGTTCCTCTGGTGTTGCTCCTGTTGCGAAGCGCTGAAGGGCCAGAGCAGCCACACAGGAGTAATTACAGTTTGTTGTTGTCCTGCTTCTTCTCACGGCCAAAGTGTAAAGGAGGGGAAAGGGATTGGATGGGTGGAGCTCATATACTGACCCTGCAAGCTGTTCTCGAGGGGTCTCTTCATTAAAAATGCATCCAGGTTAAGTTATGTGAGCTGGTTAGTGTGTTTGTATGAAGACCTCTGCCAGGCCTACAGTATGTGTTAAAATTACAGTTGGCTGTTGGCATGTTTTGTTATTTGACAAAGACTAGTTTACCCAAATTACTGCCTTTTCAGTGAGTGCCAATATTTTACCACAGAGAGCTCTGGCAACTTTTTCCTGTTTAGCTTTGTTCGCTCAAAACATCTGTATTTTCTGTACCTTTACTTCATGTATTGTAACACCAATTATTTGTGGGGAAAAAAAACATTTATATTTTAGAAGGCATCTTGATTGATGAGAACCTTAATTTTTGGTTACGCAAGAAGCACTTTTTATAGGTGGCTGCTTGCAAATGTTTATTCCTGACAATGTGTTATTTCACAAACAGACATCGGGTTTATCGTTAGGATTAGGTTTAGGGACACGTCATTTGGTTAAGGTTAGGGTTTGGGGACGAGTTTGATAACGGGGTGGCAGAAATGTGATAACAATTATACATTTTGTTTTGAATGCGACTATCCCAGACAGTTTCTTCTCTGTCGTGGTTCTACATCAAGTACAGGTTCTTTAATATAACATTGAAAGACTGGGCCAAAGACACAATTGAATACATAAAAAATAATGCATTTTGTGAACCTTACTTCATAGTTAGTTTTTATTACAACAAATGTGCCCTAATCCGCACTATTCTATACTAAATTAATTGTTTAAAATGGTTTGCAATGGCTTTACTGAGCTTGTATATTGGTCATACATTGAAAATGTATCTTTAATGAAGATATTAATCTCTCTAGTGCATCCTAGAGATGTTTGGTTTGGAGGCACATGCTTGTAGTAAATGTGGGGTCTTGTCCATTTCGGTGGCAGATGGTTGACTACAGACAGTTCAGGGGAAACAGTCGATACGGTTGGAGGCCTCTTCCCTCAACATACGGCACTTTAACGAGGAAGAGAGGCAGTGGTTTTGGAGGGGCTTGTAAACTGACTGCGCCTGTGGGAATGTATGGAAGTGTAGCCAAAATAATGAGAAGGCCACAGCACAAACAATGCAGCTATGGCTTCATGGTCTGATGAAATCATCTTTCCACCAAGCAATTTAACAAAACAGCATCATGAAATTAAGAAATTATTCACAAACATGGGTTATATTGCATTGTTAGCTTCCAAGACTAAAAACCTTCCAGGTACAACCACAATGTTTACACAAACTGGTGCAATATAGTCAGATAGATAATGGGTGTCTAGTGGCTACTTTGCTATTAAGACTTTTAAATTACGGCATCAGTTCTATCTTTTAATGATGTTTACCTCCTAAAATTCAGGTTGTCATGCTAAGAATTTTCAGTGGGATTGAAGAAATTTGTTTGGATAGGAAGTTGCAGTCTTTGAGCGTGATTATCTTAAGATGCTTTTGAACAGTTTTTGCTGCTGCCAAAACAAAACGTGTTAAACAGCTTGAAGTTATAGCCTTTGGTTTGAATTGTGTAAATATGTCACGTCCACTGTGAATAAATTATTTATTGAAGCGACATGGAGAGCTTTACTTGTTCTTTCTGTTAATATTCACCTGCATAGAGTTAAATGGACACATTATGGAAGTTTTAGTAATCCTGTGTTCAACTGGAGCGCACATTCCACCTATCCCTACCCACATCTTTGTACTTCATTGGGATTATTTGAGACATGAAGACTCTAAAGTGTCACATTAAAAAGATAAAAACATTTTAAAGGACAATCCACTACTTGTTACGGTGTGATGTTACTACGAAGAGGCGGGGCTTATCAGTTCTGCAGTTTAAAACAGGAAGTCTATGGACCCATTTCTATTACCAAGCCCGTTTAACATTAGTTTTGAAATTTACAATTAATATAATGTGTAATGATGATCGATTTATGTTATAGTTGAATACTAAACACCTAGGGGAAAACATATTAGGTCTCCTTTAAATGCTGTTTGTTTTTCCAAATTGTTTCAATTTACTGTGCTACTAAGTAAAATAAAATAATAAAAAGAAATGTGAACTATTCCCATATTTTCATTTTGCTTGGATGGAGCAATAGCAATAGCAAGTCATTGTCTCTTTGTGTCACTGGTGTGGACGGTGCAAAATAATTCAGAAACCATCACTGTTCGATAGAATGACAAGTGTATTTTTAAATGATGTTGGCCTGTCTACTCTAGCTGTCTAACCTATCACTTTCTGGCTGTGCGTTGTCAGTGCACATGCCTTGACTCTGAATGTCTCTGTATGTGCAAGGTCTGAGTGCCCCTTCCGAGGCAGGAGGCCACCAAAATGGATTCCTGTTTTGTATCGATTCCTGTGTAACTAATCCATTTGAGTCAAAGCAGCATCTGTGGCTTTGGTCAAGATACGCTGTTACAGCCTGGATGGATCCTATATGCACCAAAAATAACCTTTGTTTCAGTGCCTTTCACAGACAGTTTGATTTGGCAGCAACTGATGTAAGCATATGCTTTTCATTTCAAAATAATGGTCACTATACATAGCAAAATAGCTTTGGATATTTTCAATTTTCTTTTAAATTGTTCCTCATCACATGTTAATTTAATTTAAATTCAAGCAAAAAAGGGCTTTTGAGATTTTTGGAAATTAAAATTATTTATTTTATTGAACTAGGACAGTGCATATTAAACCCGTCAGCAGCAGTGTCAACATAAATATGCCAAAGTTTGCACAATAGTTAAATATCATCCATTGTCCTAAGGGTTTTAGAGCTCTATCACATCAAAATGTCTGTTATATGGGTTATGATGTAAAAAGTACTAGTTTTGGTTATTTGTGCAAGTTTAGCAGGAAGCTTGAGGGCAAACAAAAATTGGTCTAGGGGCCACGTTTGGCTCCCAGGCCATAGTTTGGACATGGTTGCATTAAAGGAAAAATATTCTGCATTTTTCTGTTAGCCTTTAAACATACTCTTTAGCGCTTTAAATTTGCTATGTTTTAAAACAACAAAAAAGTTACTTGTTCATGCTATGACCTGTGTTATCAATCACTATGAAATTACTCTTACTGAGTGCATCCAGCCAGCAGATGGCACCAGCACAATATGCAATCTAGCTTTTTTTCAGCGCAATCTTATTAGTAGGGTTAGCAGTAGCAGTTGTCGTGTTTAGACGGCAGAAATTCTCAGTATAAGTTTAGCGATGATTTACGGACTAAAAACAGCGGAAGATTCCCTGATAAGTGATGTAGATGATTTGAAAATACGTCCCGGATAGACGGAGTACACATGACGTGTGTTTGATGCTCAGAGGGGGAGGATTTTCTTTAAAACATTCCTCAAAACAGCGTGAATGCAACTGAACTTCTACTACTACTTCAAGTATGTTTTTGATGACGGAACATTGTTAGAACAGGGTTACAAGCTCAAAAAAGTCACTGTAGCAGAATGTGTCCTTTAAAGAATAAATAGACAACAGACACATGGTATGACGACACTAGACTTAACAAAGAGACTAAATTTAGGTAAAGCTTGAAAAGTCACATTTATGCACAGTTATCTCATTCTCCTCCTTTACACATTTCAGCTTTAAGCCAAGAAGGTGCAGTGCTTTATGCTTAAGCTATAAAACGTATCAAATTTATCAACCTTATGATTACATAGTAACATTTAATAAGAAAATATTTGCTATATTTAGGTGACCAAAGTACCCTCCGTAAAGTGAAGCTTTTTAGCTGTTTTTATATAAAGAATAATGTAATATGGATTAATGTTTTCCCATTAGCTTTGTATTTCCCTTTTTGCATAAAACACTAACTGAAATAGGCAGTTTTACTTCCCTGTAAATGCAATGCTTTTTGTGTTCAACAGCCATCAAAACCAGTTTATGTTTTAATTAACGTATAAATTGGGTTAAAATGTATTGCACACTGTAGTATAAAGTGTATCATACTGAAATATTAGTGATAGTGTCTTGGCGATCAAGTCTTTGTGAAAATTCCAATCATTATAATACCTCAACGTAGTGGCCGGGCCGATGTGATTTATTCTTCGTAGTTATGTGCAGTGAATGGACAGACTCCTCGGGTCTTACAATATAGTTATAAAGGGGACATATAGAGAGGAGCTTAAAGGGAACTGAATAGAATATATAACTGGAGGCAAACTCTGCTCTAGTTCACATCCCTTTTTTTGCTGACAAACATGAAGACTTGTATATGAAGTAATAAAATCTACAAAATGTAAGATGTTAATATGATGTACTTGTTTAAAGTGCCAAACTTTCTAATTGTAATTGTGTTTAACACATTTTAAAGTAGTATTACAAGAGACTCTTTAAAACAAGGTCCATTTGTAAACTATTTATAATGCATTAATAAGCATATGTTATTTATTTTATTTATTATTTATTTATTTATAGGCATTTATAGCATTTGGTTGTTGAAAATGGTTTAATGAGCGGCTAATTAATGCTTTGACAAACATGTTGAACATGGTTTATGTTTTTGGTTAATGGGCTTGTAAACAACTTATAATACTTATTTTCACATTTGTACTAAGGAATCTTATTTTAAAACACTACCAAGTAATATAGTTTTTTCCTTGTTGTTTGTTTTGATACACACAGACCGTGCCTGTCTTTGATTGGCTAATCCACCAGTCAATCTCGCCCACTTGAACTCAAGGAGATGAAACCAGTGACCTGACTGAGATACAAAGAATACAGAGAAATATCTCCCCGGACTTTCCAGGCAAAGAGTTTAGTGCTTCGCTTGTCGAGTTGGCAGAAATCCTCTGTTATTTTTGCCCCCTTTTTTCACTTGTAAGGAAATGGGCCATCCATTTCTCTGATTGATTAATCTGTTTGTCAATTATGCCCATTTGAAATCATGGAGACAGGACCAAAACGTCTTTGTAAAGTGCTGTCATGAGAATTGACTCCACAACCTCTTTGCTACACATTGCCAGCCATTCTCAAAACAAACAGCCAGTCAGTCCTTTGAAAACTGCCACGTGATGCGATGAATGTATGTGCAATGAGCGTCAGTAAAACATAACTGTGTGTGTACTCTTGTACTGTTGTAGCGCGGGAATACATTTTCTGCTCCACTGACAGAGATGGCGGACTGATTTTGTTGACTTGGCGTTTTTACACTTGGATTCATTTAATTCTGTGATAATGAAAGCAAAAGATACAAGGCTTCATTTGGAGTTACTGTCATGTCATTTTGAAATTAGTTTGTGTATCTGCACCTGCTCACTGGTAAAATGAGGCGCACTGACATTTGCAGGCTCTTGGTATTTGAAACAATTAACGCTAAAAATAGTGTTTACAAGTTGTGTACTGCAAGAGTGGCTGTGAAAGTTTGGCGAGAGAGTGTACAATGACGAACAGAGCAAAATGGGGGATTTATCGTCAGTCACAGAGATGTTGACAGTTCACCAGTGCTGTTCAAGTGGATTTGAAGATGGCACACTAAGGCCAGTGTCTAAGGAACAATAGGAGGCTCAATATTGTGCCTTTTCTTTGCACTAGTCATTTCTTTTCATAGTACAGTGATATTTGAGCTGTAGGTGTCTGAAATAAATAAGTTCTAAGACTCATTATAGATATTAAGTACCTAAGTGTTTATATTCTGCTTTTCATTTGTTGCAGCTCATCTTTTTTTAACTTTACTGGACAAATCAGGGATTACATCGATTTAGGGTTAGAAAAGAGTTTATTCACATTATTCTGCTTTAGAGTTATTGTGTCAGCGGCACACAGTAGTTTCTATATTACATATTATATTTCTGTTGCAATTCTGCATTGGAAAGCAGGAATTTAAAATCCTTTTGTAAAGAAATGACAAACCTGAATCATTGTCATGCAGTTTTTGCTATTTCTTAATTTCTAGGGGTGCAATTCTAAAATGTCATGATATGCATCGTACACGTGATCCTTCTCGAAGGGTAATTGATGGATGCACTTTCATCAAACTGCAGTTAAGAACGCAGTGATACTTGTTTATGCAGTAAAGAGTTTCACATGTGGAATATTTTTTTTGTCTACAAAGTGGGAATAATGACATGAATGTTTTTGAATTGTGATGGAATCGTGACAGAATCTAGAATCTGAATTGTTACACCCCTTGTAATTGCCCCTCTGAAATCAATCTTTACCAACCATAGTTTAGTCGACTGATAGTTCACCTCCTCATTTGTCCATTTCAATGTTGACTTTTATATATATATATGTATGAAAATTCTAACCTGTCATGGTCATGCCTTATGTCAAGTAACTTGTCTTAGCATTTTGACATACATGCTATTTTGACACACATGCTATTTTGACATACATGCTAGGACATTTTGACATACATGCTATTTTGACATACATGCTAGGACATTTTGACTTACATGCTAGGACAGAGACAGGTCTGAGACAGGGTTGTCAGGCTTCAGGACCAAACCTGTGCAAATGCATTTAAAAAACACCAAAAACTTGTGGAATGCTGTATTTTCTAATCAACATAAGCCAGATCATGCGTAAGCTTATTTACTCTACATGTTTTGTTGATATTAAAATAAGAAGACAGAATGAATTTTCCAAACATGTATTTTCAAATGTATGGTTTAAGTACATGCCCCTCCCCTCTGTCTCGCAAAATAGAAGCTGCACAGAGAGCTGATGGCTTTGGATATGAGGATTTGCCACAGAAGTTCTTTATTTTTATTAGGAAATATTTGATTATTAACACAATTTACACAAGAACCCAACCTACTGACAATTTTTCTTAAATCTGCAGCAGCTAGGTACCCGACTTCCCACTGATCTGGCCACACTGCTGTTAGATGTTTACAGGATTTACAAACAAATATGATGAGCATGTGAGTTTAGTTTCTTTTTTTAAGTAATAGTGACACGAATAACCATCTCCTGTCAGTGTATGACATTAAAGCTTTGTGTAGAAACAGAAGGCCTCTCTCCAACTTCTAGTGTCACACAACAATCAAAATTGCCTTGATGCGATATATTTTCAGACAGGAGGTTGTCTGAGTAATAATTTTCCTGGAGAAAAATATGGTGAAAAGGAAGAAAATAAGGACAGTGAGTGACATTTTTAGATTGTCCATTTGAGGACGCAGGAGCTGCCAAGGTTATTACATGAGAATGAGTGTGATATTGAAATCCTTTCTGCAGACTGGGCCAAGGGAATTCAATTATGTGTAGGAGCATAATGTATAGTGTTGAATAAACGTAGAATAGACGTGTCCTCGTGTCCTCCGCATGAAGACGATAGTAGTAAATATATAAGACACAAAGAGATGACCTATTCCTTACAGCTATTCATTACAGCCACTCATTACAGCCTTAGACATTAGATCTTTACCAATGATCCACTATCATGAAAAAGTAGCTCATCTGCAGCCATCACATGACCTCAGGGAAAATACAAAGAAATACAGAGACAATATTTGTTTTATTTCCATTCCCATGTTTGAATTTTTTTTTTTTTTTTAAAGTGCCATTGACAAAATAAAGTCAAACGGTGGCAGTTAAGTAGTGTGTTTTTGGACTGTCCACAAGACTAAGATTAATGCAGAACTGATAATCCAATTGACTTTAAAACCATGTATCTCGGATGTAAAACTTCATCATTAGAAATGATGGATGGATACCTGTGGAATGTGCTTTTGGCTACAGCAAAAAAAAAAAAAACAAGGAGATGGATGACAGAGGCAGAGCAAACTGTCAAGGACTGGACTGAAATAACTTTGGACATTTAGAAAATGGAAAGACATTTTTGTGTTTGTCCTTTGTATCTTGTCTTGTTTTGTTTGGTTTTATTTTATTTTATAGTAAAACAAAATAATAGTAGTAAAAGAAAATAATAAAGTCACCAAAATGCCAGAGCACCTTAACCTGTTTCCAGTGTATTTCAGGGTAAATGCTGTTCCTGTCAGTCATTGATGTTTTATAACTTAGAGTGAAACCCTCATACACTAAAGCTGCACTTGTAGCTACATGAAGGTAGTGTTTTGACCATATCTTACAACGGTATGTAACGCTTCTGTGTATAAATGCAGAGACAGTTCAAAATTACAAAATGGAGCTGGGGCTTGAACTCAAAACCTTTATGCAGAAAGTCTCCATGAATGTGTTAAGACTAGAACTGCATGATATTGGAGATGATTTCCATATGCGATATGACTAAGATCTGAAAGCGCTTTGAGTGCCTACGAAGGTGGAAAAGCGCTATATAAATATGTGACCATTTACCATTTACCATCTGTGATATCGATATTATTGCAAAATTTAAAAACATTTTTTGACTAAGGCTAAAATGAATTATAGTAGTCAGCGATTACTTCAGCAATTAAAAAATCAGAAATGGTTTATTATTTTTTGTCATTTTTCTTTTAAAATTTCATTTTTTAAATTCTTTGTTGTAAAAGTTTTTAAGTTTGTGTTTGTCTGTTTAGTCAAAATACAACTGCAATTACTATATAGTTTAAAGTCGACTAGTCACAATTATTCTAATTGTTGCAGCCCTATTTTTGATGCAATAATGTATAAAACCGAGGCTAATTTAGTTTGAAAAAGCTTTGATTTATTTTCCCTTTTCAATGTTTTTATTTTAAAAACAGAACTTTTCGATTATGGAAGACTTTGGTGTTACTACGAAATATCTTTTTTGTTGCAGTACCGTCAGCTAATATAGTGATATCGATACTTTTGCAAAATATTGTTAGCTTTTCGGCTTTGTTAGCTTTAGTTAAAACCCCTCAAACCTCAAGCTGTTTCTACATTTCAGTTCATAAACAAACAAAAAAAAGTGGAGTAGAAAATACAGATACCTGCTCTCAAATGTCATTTAGTAAATCTATCTATGATAAAAAATGACTAGACTAAAGTGCAGATACATACATTTTTCTACATTTTTACTTCTGTTACTTTCCACCACTGTTTGCAACTCTCCTCTTCAAAAGTACAACTTCCCGAGCTCATTTCTTTCTGATGATGAACTCAGCACTTGTGCATAAATTATTGACTGCGACAGGTGGTGATTATACAGCCTCTGTGAAACTCATAATCATAATAAGATCAAGGGCCTGTGGAAATGGGTATTGTCATATGTGTCTGGAAGGTGGCACCAGGCAGCACACTCAGTCATACCGACAGCCCATTCCAAATCAGAGTGGGAAGTTTAATATGCACCCAACACTCAGGCAGATTGAAACATCAGAAAATAGTTTATAATGGGCTGAAGATGGCAGAAAGTGGCAGCAGCATCATTAATGCACAGACATGTTACACAGTGAAATGTCGTGCATATTATGTAGAGTCTCCATTTTGAAATATTTTGATAGTTTGCTCCTTCAAATTAAAACATAATTATGAAAACTTTTAATTAGTGTCAAACTTTATATGTCAAAATAAAAACTTAAATTCCTACTATTTCAGATGGGGAGTTCTGTCACCCTCTCCAATGGACATGGATTGTTTTTCCTGTAATGTTCCACAGTATGGTGTTATCTGGCTTGAATTTATTCAATTATGAGTGTAGAAATTGCTGAAAATATCTGAAAAATGCATTCTTACTGTGAGCAAGCAGATCTGGCCTATGGACCTAATTTCAGCTTGTCTCCATGGAGATACTGCAGACTAGTTTAATGCCGTACTGTTGAACATTCCAGGCTGACTATGTGTTACAAATACAGTTTTTTTGTATATTAGCTTGTCAGGATTAAAATAAGGTGAAGTTCACAATATTACATTAGGAACAACATTTCTTTTTTTTTTTAAACTGTCCATTTTCATTTTAGGCTCCTCCCCTGCATGTTTTCTCTTATGTAGGAATTTACTATCTTGTGATATGAATAATAAATTGTTCATAGTTATGTCAAATAGTTATGCCGATTCAATATTGTGAAACTCTGACAGAAATACTTTTACTTTAGCCACCTTCCGCTGTGTTAATCTGCCTTTTGAAACTTTCTGTCCAAATATGGCTTGGTAACAGGACCCCTGAAGCGGTCATTTAGTATTCATTACTGAAATGAAAACTTATCAAAGTCAACTCCTCTTGACTTAAATTAAATCATTTCAAGGCTGACTGGCCCCCATATCTCCTTCATTTTTCATTTGCGCTTTATGCCCATCCTCATTCCAGGAAGACGACCTGCCATTCACATCAAATTGCCATCATTTGCATAAGCGACACCAGGGTGGGTGACGCAGAGGCTCTCGGAGATGGAGCTGGGTGCTTAATTGGGGCTGTTACTTCCTACATCCTGTTCACCTCCAAGTGGCTCTTTCAGCGTGAGATGTGAAGTAATGAGAAGGGCTGTGACACAGACATGCATCCAGAGCAGGTGAAGGGCAGGTGCACTGCTTTGAGTGTAATATAGAGCTGTCAACTAAAGGCATGCTGATTGATTAGTCGACCAAAAGGGACATTATATCAATGATCAAACTGTCTGTGCCAAAGTGTACTCACAAGACTACAACTGCACTATTTATACAGAAAAGTACTAGGAAACAGTGTATTTATGTAAAATATTCACCATTCAGAATTCCCTTCTGAATCTTTAGCTAACTCAATCCATCCTCTCTGCTATTGTTCCATATAAATCCTCATAATCTAAATAAAGTATAAGTCAACTATAATACCAATTTTAGTAAACTAAAACAATTGGCCTTTAGTTCTTTAGTCGCATAATCAGTTGATAGCCCTACAATACACACATTTATACATTCTAATTGTATAGAGAAACTGTAAGAGAACGATTTCATATGTAGAAAATTAAAAAGTAAATACCAAGAACAATGACCAAATAAAGTAAGCTGTCACTGTCTGCATCATATTGGGCCCCAAAGTGAAACCCCCCTTTTTTATTGCAGTATGCAGATTTCTGGTAGCAAGGCAAGAACATCTCCATGGAGACAAGAATGTGGCGTACCTTCCACCAGAAAAATGACATAGTGCACCTTTGACATTTCTGACTGAATTGACAAACTTTATCCGGCGCTGGGGCACAGAGGCAGCAGTTGAGCAGGTACGCCCAGAGTCCCCTTTCCACCACTTCCAGCTCTTCCGAGGGGATCCTGAGACAGTCAGTCGAGAGGCATAGTCCCTGCTTGCCCCCTTTCGGCTCGGAGCAGTGGCTCTACTCTGAGCTCCTCTTGTGTGACTGAGCTTCTCTCCCTATTTCTAAGGAAGCACCAGTCATCCTCCGAAAGAAACTTGAGAAAAGCGAGAGCTTTGCCTTTCGACTCCTCCTTCTTCACTGTAATGTAATGTTTTAACTCCTTCATTGCCACTGGAGGAGGAATAAAAAATAATAATGCACTGTTTTGTACACATAAGCGCACTCACCTTTAACAACTCCGCTTAATTCTTTACTCAATAACTTAAATATTCATTAATCAATAATGAATCCACTTAGCAGCTTTGTTCTGAACTTGTGAACATAATTATTCCCAGTGGGCAGCTTCCCTTATTACGTCTACTTCTTTAAAAAGCAATAATGCATTTTATAGCCTTTTAGCAGTAAATGCCCTATTTTATATGCGGCTTGTCAGGCGGCACTGATCAATACTTGCTTTTAACACACTCTCGCCACATTACTGCGTCATTACTGCGGTTATCTTCACTCAAGAGACAAGACACACGGTGACAGACAAGTATTACAAAGTTTAGTGTGCGTTCTATAAGAGTAACTTCTTAAATCTTAGCACAGATGGGAGGAGTAGAAAAAATTTTGTCAAGTAAGAATGCCATTAGTTCAGATAAGGGATGTCATGAAGTATAATTTTATAGTCATGATGTGACATGACTTATGCAATTATCGGTGCAATGAAAGAAAACAGCAAATTTCTCTGTTAAAATATTTTGTTAACACTTAATTAATTTATTCCAAATATTTAATTTCATTTTGAATACTGTACAAAACACAAGACACTTTTTAATGAGTGAATTATAATTGTACTGCGTTTAGTCCAGTGATTTAAAACAATTAATGTTCATTATTATGCTGTTCAATATTATTAAAATACTGACCACTGTGACTAGTGAACAACAGAAGTCAATAAACGCGTGTGTCTTCTTGACTTTAAATGACTGAAATTAAAAAGTACTCACATATAGCCATATTTCTGGCTTTGTGTGTGCGCCTCACGTGTAGCTGCACTCAAGAGGAACTGTAAGAGGACCTGTCAGAATTTAACACCTAATCCATGATTTATAATGTAATTGAATGGACAAAATTTGAGATTTCAAATCCAACTTGAAAAGTGCTTTTCATACAAAACAGGTGGATGATTTAAACACAAACATTTGAAAAATCTACTTCTGGAGGATATAGATCAACATAAAGCTTTTGTCACTTTGAGTTGCCGAATCAGCTTTTCTATAACCTAGCATCTTTGGACTTCTACTTTTATAAAGTCGCTTCTGGATTTGGACAGTCGTGGGTTATGGTGTTTGGCCTTGCTCCTGAGCAGTGTCATAAAATAGGTGATTTGTAGCCTTTTTTCACAACAATAGACCCAGTAATGGTTGAAATAAGGGCTGTCAACAGTTAATTAACATTTTAAAGCAGTTGTCAATATTAAATATGCAATTGAAATATGCACATCGCATTATTGGTTGTTGCTCTCTAAAAATCCAGCAACCAGTCCTTACTCAAGAGTGCTGTCATACTGTACATGCTTTAGGACCTTAGGACCGTTAGGAGACTTGGAAACAACAACAAACATGTTCCGTGGCTGGGTGAAGAGAGTGGGGGTCCGTCTCAGTGATCTGCCCAGCCGCTTCAGGACCCCCGCTTTTAGGAGACTCAGTGCTGAAAAAACCATTTATATAGAAGGGGAGTGAGGACGGGTCCAGAGAACAGAGTCAAACGGTGACTGAGGCGTTAGGCTGGTATAAGAAGGCTTCTGGGAAATAACAAACAAACCTCAATTAACATATTAACTACATATATATCAAGTAGTAAAAGTATAGTGTCCGAAAGCGTATAACCCAACAAGATTATTATTGTAGCTATTCCTTTGCATGAGTGGAGGTTGTTTTATTTAATTACTTGGGTCTAAAATGATTGCTATGGAAATGAATCGTGACAGGCTGATGAGGAATAATGGGACTTTGGATTCACCTTCACAGGTTCAAAGACAGAACAGGGGTAAGCGAGCGATTCTTTTTGTGAGATAACTTTCAAGCTTTTAAACTTTTGAATAGTTTTTATTAAACCCACTTACTTAATCGTCTTGTTATTTCAAAGATCAGAACTAGTGAGGCTGCATGGTTGAAAAGATTAAAATTAAATTTGGAAAAAATACCTGTGAAGACTATTTTGCAATTTTTTCCACAGCAACTACTTTCATGTGGTTAATCATAATTATAAAGAGACATGCAGAGATTAGCAGCCAGAAATTACACTCGGGATGAACTGTCTTAATTGACTGGAAAATAGAGTTTACAAAAGAAATGAGTTTGAGTCATAAAGGCTTTATTCCCTGATTATGAAAGCCATGATTTAAAGATTAGCTCATTCCTACAAAAAAATATGATGTCTCTAAGTATTTAAGCCCATCACATTTAAAAAGGTCAAATCTTTTCAAATGCACTTTAAAAGTACTAAGTGGTTTATTCATATGATGAGATGATTGACATTTCATTTAAAAACAAGTGCAGGAATTGAGCTGAAGGATTGTTTTGTGTTTGTAACTTGTAGTATACGCAGTTCAACCATGATTCACATTTAACATAACTTGTGAATCACCCATGCCATTTCTTCAGTGCTATAACCCAAATAATTCATTGTGCACCATGTCAGTGGGCTCAAATGCATTATAAAGTCTTTTTAATACTGTATTATTTTTCAACTTAGCTTATCTGTGTTTGGTTGGCTTCCAAATCAGATAAATTTTTTCTCCTATGCATTGTATGTAATGTTTCTTATGGAGGGTATCGTCTGCTTTTTCCCATGTTATTGCAGAGAATGTTCCACAGTATGGCATTAAACGTATCTATCTCCATACAAGCAGTGACAAAGCCAAGTTACACATCAGGGATCTCATTTATAAAACTTAACGTGCAATTCTTACTAAACGTGTATTCGGACAAAACACAACCTCCCTCCTACTGACCTAAGTGAGAATCTCTGCTTTTTTCTGTTGTTCAGATTACCTTCTAGCGCATATCACTTTGAGTTTTGAGTTAAGTTCTTATTTTATAGATCACAAACTTCTCATGGAAAGTTACGTACGCCACATTGTTGTACGAACGCACGCTTTATCCCTGATCTGTGGAGAGATGTGAGACATGTTTTTTCAAGATATAGAGGTTATACAGGTAACAGTACAACATTCTGAATTTTATTAGTGGCAAAAATGCCTGAGAGTCAGTGATGAGTAATGTCATTTTCTCCTGTTAGAGCTCAAAATACACAAGATGTGAAAGATCTGCTACAGTCTAACAACAAATATAAAGATTAACAGTTGAAACGATTACCTTCCTGCATTTACAAAAGATGTTTCTGAGTTTGTGCGTTGAGGAAATGAATTGTTGTGAGGTGAGTTGAAGTGTTCTTTATTGCCACTGCCATTAGCGAACAAACTAGCTAATCTCTGCACAGTCGGAGAAACAGCAGAGAAATACTTTCAGTTTCCGTTTTACCGTATAAAGCTCATTTGAGTGAAATAACAGCTCTACGGACAAAAATGAGGCCGCAATGAGACAGGAAACACATTTTATCAATGCTGCCCATAATTCTGCACGATGAGCGTCACCGGAACAGTTACAATGCGCAGTGTGCCTTCAAGTATAGGTATGCGTTTCAGTATCCCGACCCTTTCTCGGGGGACAACAACAAGGTCAGGTAGTGTCAGTGCAGAGGCGAGGAGCTGCTCAGACCTTGTTGTTCCTCTGTGTTCCCCTCTCATGTGAGCGATATCCTTAGTGACGCTCCCGTATCTGCCACATCGCTCTCTCTGCGTGAGGGCGAGCCGAGCCGACAGCTTTGGCACTGCTCGCCGACTGGGAGAGGCGCGCCCAAAAGTCAGAGTCGGGAGGCCGTGCACTGCCTCTCCAGATCAAACACAAGGAGACACTTCCAACGATGCTGGTAGAAAAATCCTGCAATCTCTGTAGCGCAAAATTAGGCTTATTATCATTTCTGGTTACTGCTTTAAAATTATGGAGTTTATTGAAGTATTTTTTTTGTTTTTTTTGTTTTGAAAATTTTGTGGATTTAGAAAAGGACATAAGGACTTAAAGTGTTTTTTAAGATGATCATTTAATGCAATACTCTCCTCAGATTTTGCACTCTAAAATGTGTTTGTGTGACAGGACGAGTAATTTCTCTATTCCTTGGAGACTGGTTGTTTTGGGTTGCTCTGGGCTAACGGCTCATCACTTTCTTTAATTAAGTTAAGCAACAGTCCAATGAACAGCTCAGTCATTAGACACACAGTATGTTAAATAAGGCCAGAGACTGTGATCAAGTGGTGACAGATGCTTCCCAAACCAGCGTAATGACATCCAAGAGCCACTTCAGTGAGTTTCAGGAAGAACTATTTACTGAGGGAAAGCTTGTGTTCATCGGTGTGTTATATAATGAATTGAATAGAAATATACTGATGCCAGGCAGTGTTGGCTTCAGGATGTAGCAGGATGTAGTAAGTTTTGTACTAAGTGTACTTAGTGTAGTTGTCATCTCATGTTATGTCAAAATCAATTGGTTTCTAACAGCTTGCTCAAAGCTAATCAGCTATGTGGTGAGTAATGAGCAGAAGACTTATAATTTCATTTAAAATCTGTCTCTGAAAAGTTATAAACTGCTAAGTTATTAAAACATTATGCCAAATTTTAAGTTTAACATGTATTTTTAAGGTTGACAACAACCGCGTCATGGACATTTGTTACCATATAGCTGGTTAGCCTCTGCCATGCCGTAATATTTGAATTTTTCTAAATCCCTATGGCAAAAATGAATGAGAAATTTACTTCCAGAACCATGGCATGTGGGGGGGGCGCACTGGTGAGCTCCATTGGTTTATGATTGGAAGTGATTTTTCTTTTCTTTTTTTCATAGTTTTGAGATTTTATATCATATACTTTAAAACTTAAAAAGAAAAAATACATATTTTTTATCCATGTTTCAACAAGAAGAAGTGTAGTTTTTAAAACAATTAATATTATGATAATTTTATGGCTGTTTAACAAAATTCATTAGACACAGAGAAAATGGCATAAGGACATAAAATGACCTGAGGGTGAACAGAGGTATTGACATGGCTGCCAAAAATATATTACTAAAACAATCACATAACCCAATTTTGGATTTGATTTTTGGTTACAGTAACAGGAAAAGTATACTGGAAGTACAATAAATGTCTCTATACTCTTTCCATCTCTAACATTTTCTTATTGTCTTTGCCACATTAGTTTGCTCTTCTTTGTATAATATTCCTTGTCACATGTGAACAATCAAGAGGAAATCAGATTACTCACACATCAGTTTGTTTACATGGCATTTCAATAATAACTCCAGAAATCAGATATAATCAGATTCTTGGTGTGCCTGTAAACAGGTCCACTGGCAGCAAATAATTATGGGAGCTATATTTGAAAGGCCTTAAATCAGGTGGTATAACATGCAAATGAGCTGGTCGAAAGATTGACTCTATAGGTCCTGTCACAACAACTATATGGTGAGTATTTGACCAACGCTTTGCAGGTTCACGTGAGTTTGCACTAAAAACACATCCAATAAATATCGAATTAAACAGTTTTTTGCTTAATTCCAGCTTTCCAGTATTGAATTGCTATCTGTAAGGTTTGATGGCTTCTTTTCTTGGTCCGAAGATATACTTTTGTGACACATTAAAGACATCCAACCGCTTTTGGTGAGATGCAGACAGAGGAAAATGTTCGTTGGCTAATTAAATTTATCAGGTTGGCATCAGGGCTATCTGGGGATATTGAACGTAATTATAAAATGTGTAATTAATGTCTTTGGCACAGTGACTTTTTGTAATTGTGTTATAGAAGTGGGAAGAACTTTTTGCATCAATAGGAGAATTGGTTATCACATTCTAGCTGATTCATTTGCAAAACATGAAAGCCACTCCGATAGCCACGTAATTAAATGGTTATTTTGGGGCATTCAATTTAAACTCGGGCTCAGCAGTGCCCTTGTTGCAGAATGAGAACTGCTTTGTCTCAGCATTCTCTTTGACTGTGAAGATAGTTAAAGAAATAATGACGACAGGGCACTTGGAAAATGGTGCTTTGATCCAAGAGCTACATTGCAAACTTGCGATTTGCCTCCACCGAATTCTTCATTCTACACTAGCATGCAGATTTGATAGTGAAGAGTAGATTCTTGAAGTTCATACATAAATGTTGTTATGATTAGAGATTAGAGATTTAAATATTTTGGCACATCCTGAATCCTGATACTAAGTGACTGATACCAATATGCAAAATGTACATTGGCCCGTTATTCTTTAAGGAACCGACTTGGCATATAGGGCTGCTACAAGTTAATTGATTAATTGCAAGCTAATTGAACAATTGTGTAATCGCTAACTGGTCTATACACAGTATGTGCTGAAAGAAGAGGCTTTATTACTCAGACAGATCAGGAAGACACAAAAAACACAGCAAAATGTCAGTTGTGTGTTTTTGATTAATATACTTGTTCATCTATTAATATTTTCCACCAGGATGTCGTCAAACGCCTTCACTTCAGCTTTGTTTGGGTAAAATGTTGTACAATTCTCATATTCGAGGGCCTTTCGTGTTCTAATCAACAAATCGATTAATGAATGGAATAATTGCTGGACTAATCGATTACCGAAATAATAGGGCACAACATGTAAGCTCATCATTGAGGTCTGGTCCTAACAGAGTTAACAAAAGTATATCTTTTATATATATATATATATATATATATATATATAAAAGATATATATATATATATATATATATATATATATATATATATATATATATAACTAATTAAAAGTGCATCTGCTTGTCTCCATGGAGATATCATTGTTTTGCCTGAAATGCTCTGAAATATGACATGTATTCTATTATGAATGTTTTTATTGCTCTAAAAGACATGCATTCAAATCTAACTTCTATCTTGGCCTTGAATTTAACACTGTTCTATGGTGGAGGCGGAGACAAGCAGGGCGTACCCTCCACTAAAAAGCTACAAAATGTTTGCCTTGAAAGTCCGGAATGATATTTCTGTATTTTTATACAGCTCAATATCAGTCTGGACTGGTTATATCTCCCTGAGTTCAAGTGGACGGGGCTGACAGGTAGATTAACGAATCAGAAACATGCATGGTCTGTATCAAAACAGATATGACTGCTTATGAAGGGAAAAACATCACAGAGGACTGAAAAACATTGCTAATGGCCAATGACTTCTTTGTTTCACATGCGTAGCTGAAATAAACAAATCTGATGGCACAGTTCTGTCTGAGTTTGGCTAACGGCGCAACAAATGGAATAGTGACCAAACTTACTCTTCGGAAGAAGTGGGTGTAATGCACCCTTTATACATATTATCTGTGTAAGGTGATATGATTTGTTTTATCCCTAATTTACAATACAATAGGTGTATTAATAATAAACTATTACTTTGTTTTAACATTCTCCTTTAAGTTATGATGCTGAAGGGGTTTTCTTCTAAAACAGAAGGTTAGCATTGTGTGTGATGGATTGTCTAAACAAATGTGTTCTGACCGGGGCCATAATCCCTCTTTTTGTGGCTAGAGGGCATTTCATTTAATACTTTCAGATATCTACCTCAAAGTCAGGCAGAGAAATGGGTTTTGTATGTTTAATCCACTTATCAGTCCAGGGTTTGTGCATACCTTCCTTGTTATTTATCCAGATGAGAAACACTTTTGAAATGGTGCTTTCTACAGCCAGCATGTGCCCGTGTGTGTGCATGTTGATAAGCCTTTATGTAAACTTGGGAATAATGAGTGTTGCAGGTTGAGGTTATTGCTGCAGTGGCAGGTTTGGAGTTATGGGGCGTGTTGACTTTTCCCTCTTTGAATCCTTTGAGTGACATATTTACCCCTCTAAAGTCTGCTTCTGCCCTCCACACGTCATTCTGTCGAGAAGAAGCCGGAGAGGAAGGAGATTAGTATAATGCTATTGAAAAGGAAGCTGGAATCTCATTGAAGTCTGTTTTTCTAAATAAAGTTTATTTGGGCAGAGGTCCAGCGAAGTGACTGCATCCACCTCCGTGCAGGATTGGGTTTAAAAGCAAATATTAAAGCCTGGAGTCTGTCGAACAATTATGAGATGTAAAGATGATGAAAGCCTTTTCCGATATCCCTCTGCAGGCATAAAGGTGATACATACTGTCATCAATTATCATCCCATAAAACTTCATATTTATACGTGCTAATGAGTATTTTAAAGGTCCTGTTATATCTTTTTAAATGGTTTATTTGTGAAAACAGAAATGCTTGCGATTAAATAATATCTAGGCCTGCAACTAATAATCATTTTGCTAATTGGCCAGTCTGGTGCTTATTTTTCACTAAGTTGTCTAGAACGCACATGAACGAAATGAAATGATGAAAATATTTTTGCTGAATTTGACCCAAGTGAAGCATGAGGATCCTGGTATATGAACAAAAGAGTGTTTCCATCAAAACCACAGAATTTACACATATAATTTTCATGAATTTATGGTTCATTTTGAGTCAAAAGTATTCTTACAGCTCATGGTATGATTTGGAACCTTCATAACTTCTATTCAATTATTAAATTAGTTGATAATTAATAAAAAAATCCCATCCCCCTTGATCAAATCTACCAAGATAAATGAAATACTGTATGTAAATAAAACAGCGACACATTCTCAAAGCAGAGATATCAGTTTTTGCAAATGAACTTCAATGTATGACACATTTACATTAGTATTTCATGAATTATAACTTCATAAAAATACATTCATTTATATGTACAGAACGTCTTCTTAGACTGGTTCTTTTTTCTTGCTTAGATGTCTGTTTCCCTGTGTCGGCATTTATATGGAATGAAACTTGTTAAAATGGCTATATAATGCATAATTATAAGCAACACATAGTTAGTTGGCTCACTATATTCATCTGCTCACACATTAGCTGTAGAACAACTCAAGCCGTATCAGTCAGATGTACTGCGCTGTCAACGCTCTCGCTAAGTCACTTGACAAGCTTCCCGTCTCACTCACGTCACTAGAGATCTCTTATAAATATATCTTATATTACAATATGCGTTCTGCAGTCACTGAGATATGAAAAATTCCATTTCAGTCATGATGTCTGTTTACCTGTCTTATGATACGCCCTTGATGGACTATATCTGAGACTGAAAACAATATGAGGATCAGAGTGAAGTGGAGTTGATTGAATCTGTGTTCACCTAGAGATTTACTACATCAGATATGCTATACCATATATATGCTGTGGTCTGAATGGAGAATGCAGAGACTGCATTTACAAATATGTTATAGACTCATCTGTTGGTGCCATACTCTCTTTATTCATGTGAGTCCATTCCTTTTAACACATCAGGTGCTCTCCACATTAATGAATTCCACTGTGAGATTCACCTGTCTGTGCTGAATGGTACATCAGTCAACAACAACACTGACTTTGATGAGGATTTTGCATTATTAAGTACGTAAGCCACATATAAACCACTTTGTATCCAAGCAAGTCTTTTAAATACACTGTGTTTTTTAATTAACCATTACTTTTTGTCCTTTCTTGAGTATTTTTCAATTATAGCACAGAATAATTTTAAACTCAGCAGTCCACATGTATTGCTCACTGCCTACTAGATCATCATAAATATTCACCAAAATAAGTTTATAAGCACTTTTCATGCTAATAGCACACTTCCTGCTTTGCAGAAAATAAACATTTAGATGCAAAGAATGCACAATGGGCTCATTTTCACCTAAATATGTGCTTTTCCAGGGTTATCTTCTTGTCTGAAATAATTAAAGATTTATATTTTAAAATGTTTATGTTGTATATGATTAGAGATTAAACAGACAATTAATAAAAGACAAAGATGCTATAAGTGACTACCATATGCTATTGCAAAAAATAAATCAATACATTAAAAAAAAAAAAAAAAACATAGTCTCCTTTTGTCCCTTTTGAAAATTAAGAAACTGAGATGCTTAATTTCAAGGGGCTTTTGCTTTCCAATACTAAGAGCAAGCTCCACAGAGCTGGGATCTCTTTTATAAAAGTGTGTACTTTTCAAAATGAGGCCAAACGTGACGTATGCAATATTCTATAGTATGGGATTTATTAAAAGACAACTTGACGTGGGATTGTGCGGTTGTGTTCGCAAACTCTGCACCGTGCGTAGGAAGTTTTCAGTGACGAGAGAGAAGGAGAGAAGAGAGGAGCCAGTCTGAGGAAGTTTGTGTTTAGTGCGAATCCCGTCATTTGCAAGAAATATCAAATTCTAGCCAAGGGTTAGTGTTAGTTTAATTCAATTTAATCACAACTTGATTGGGGAATTCCAAAGGTGTTTGTTATCATGTTAACAAACCTCATGCACAGGAGCGCACGAGGTGCTGGCATTTTATTTAAGGACATAAAGTTTATCTAAAGCCATCTAAACATCTAAACATACACACATAAACATACACACACAAACACACACACGCAGTGTTTCGTCTTGACGCGCTCAAACTCCCATATGTACGTACAGCGCACATCACACACGTATACTAAAAATATGTGTGCTTTCGAGAGCATTACACCACAGTTAAGCACAGGTAAATATAGGGAAAAGGCCATAGCATTTGAGCACTACTTTACTGTGTTATTCAAATGTTTAATGACAGATAATTTTGTCAGAAAAGCAGAGTTTTCACTAAAGTTCCACATGCATGTGTTACTGCTGTGTCTCCCTCTCCTCTTGTTCGCTATCCGTGTGTCAATCAAACCTGCTCATTATCGCTCATGTTTAGGTAAATCTCATTCATAAGTTACTTTACATTGCCCTTACATAGTGCTATAGCGGTGTCTGAGCAGATTTTTGCTGCCGGTGTTATCCGTGAGGATGAAATGACCAGCAGAAGTGTCTACAGTGGTTTTATAAATCTGAATATTTTTTCGTTCATTGTGAACTTTGGTTTTTGTCCCCACATACTCTTAGTCTGAGTTCTGCGTAGCTACTGTTTTATAAATGAGACCCCTGAGCTGTAACTTGGCCTGATGCTTGTCTCCATGGAGGTAAATGCAATAACATCATGGAGACAAGCATGTAGCAGACCCTGCAAAAAGTTCCACAGTGCACTTTTATGTATTCATTCCTCAATAACTCAACTACACTTCTGTACAGCCGCTTGGTCAGTGAAAGATAGTCTAAGTCTTGGCTATTACTCTGCGCCAACAAACTCTTCGACCACCAGTCTGTGTGACATGAGGCATTCACACAGGGAAGTGTCGTGACAAAGATACAATATCAGTATGTAAATGCCAGTATTGGGGAATGGAACCGCCAACCCTCAGCAAACTGTACACTGAACGATTCCTATCACACGAAGGGCACTTGGCTACTTGCCCCTTCCAACACATCATTGTAATAAATGAGTTGCCCTTGAATGGTCATATAACCATACACAACTTCTCAAATTGATGGAAGCTCTTCTCCATAAAGCGGTAATGGAGTCTGTGTGGAAGGCCTCTAAATAACATGGGCGTGAGGGGAGGGCACGGGAACCTATTTATTATGTGACTTTGGAGAAGGTGTGCAGAGGAAGCTAAGGTCAGCGCCGCATTGATCAAAGGTTTAGCCCACAGGGAGATGCTAATTATGTGTGGCTATAGCTACATGCACTCCGGTCACCAACAGCCATGAGTAAGATGGCTTTACAAAATAACACACATATGCAAGGATGGAGGTGACCTCATATGAAAATAAATAAAATATGCTTTTACTGTTTTAATACACAATACATGAACATCTCTTAATCTGATGAAAAACAAGTTTATGATCTTTGGGGGAAAAAAATAATTAGTTTAGATGTTCAAATGTCAATTGGAAATGTGGACATAAAAAGAATGAAAGAATACACATCTTTCGGAGTGATAACAGGCTGTCAAAATTTCAAAAATTACCAGAAGTATTGCAAAAATGAGCAAAGCAAAACATATATATATATGTACTATTGGGGAAACACCTACCCCACCAATATAGATCCACAGTTTAAACTTCAGAAAAGGCAGTGAGAATTCTCATGGCGTTCTGTATAATGACCACACAAACACGTTGTTCTTAAAGTCCAAATTGATCAAATTATTTGACCTAGAGAACCTACAAACACTGCAAGAATTATATAAAGCAATGCATAAACAACTAGAACCAGAACCAGAACTGGATATGACTTACTGGGTAAATGGTGCGTGTAAGGAGGGGTAGGAGTATACAAGTATTTTACTTCTCTCCTCTCCGTTTGTGCACATAAATCATTGTTCTGAAGTCAGTTGAAGAATGTATAATGCAATATAATGTGTCCAAATAAAAAACATGGATGAATGAATAGCGGTTGCATGCAGACATTTTTAACAGATTTTCCTGTATTCTATGCTTATATTGTGGGCTAAAACAGATATACTATTATTAATAATTAAGATGTAAAGTCAGTCGTGTTTCTGTAACATGTTTTGAGATGTAAGACGCTAATGAATCAAAGGCTTCGACTTAAATTATACACACTTCTCTGTGTGAATGATTCCAGTTTAAATATTGTGAACTTGGTGCTAATGAAGAATACTAGTGCAAGTTTTAACAACATGACTAAAATTGCTCACTGAGATAATTTATAAGCAGAATGCAAACGTTCTAATTAACAAAAGCAACAAAGGCTGTAAAAATTCCATCTGGCATCTGCCTTCGTCTGCAAGGATTTGGAAAATAAATGACAAGCAAATGGTAAAGGGTAATTTATATAGCGCTTTTCTACCTTCAAAGCACTTAAAGGGCTTTACATCATGGAGCCACTCTTTTATGCACAGACACTGGGGGTGAGCGGGGATAAGTGTCTTGCCCAAGGACATAGCAACGGTATTCATATGGGAGCTGGATTTGCACTGGCAATCTGTGGACCAATGGGGCTGACTGCTCAACCAAGGATTTTTTTGTCTGACTCACCCACCTTCAGCTCAAAGGACGGGCTCTACCAACGAACATTTATATTACAATAAGTCTGAAGCAATATAGTTACTGTATATTATATCAGCCTCCTCTTACTATCCAGCGGTTTCATAACGATTAGAAATAAGAACTTGCCATTGCTATTCATCAATTAAAACAAAATCTTAAATGTTTTGAATGTGAAAAAGTTGCAGAAAGCTGACATCCATGCACTCACATCATTTCCATTTAAAAAATCCCCACAACATTCTGAGTGGAAGACCTCTGAACACTACAGCCGACAGAAGTCTCCCTTCTTCTTTTTTGTTCACACTTTTGTCCATAGAGCTGTTGTAGAATAGGTTTTAGAAAAAGTTTGCAAAACAAAAACAAAAAAAGAACAAAATGAAAACTGAAAGTAGTTTCTCTGTTGTTGCTTGAACTGTACAGAGCTTGGCTAACTTGATTGCTATCAAGGGGTGATTAAGGACACTTCAACTCGCCTCACAACAGTTTCCTCAACACACAAACTCAGAAATATCTTATTTAAGGAAAGAAATGTCACCAATGTATGTGTGTGACCCCAAAGTCTGCCTGCAGTTTTCATGTTGTCTGATTTTCTACGTTTTACTTCTGTTTTTAAATGTCGGTTACAAACTAAATATTAAATTGTAGACTTTTATATGTGTCATTAGATTGTAGTAGCTCTTTCATTAATTAATCGTGGTTCCAGCTGCTATAGGAGAAAATTTCATTACTCACCATTGACAATCGTAATATTTCCTATTCACTGCTAAAATTCCAAATGCTGTGCTGTCATCTGCACAACCTCTATTTAATTAAGCAGCAATATGAACAAAAAATGCAATTTAGTTATAGTACAATTAAAGTTCTAGCACAAGTGTCACAAGAAGTGACCCAAGTTCATACAATATTATTATTTTTTAAACATGTATGTATTAGCACTAAATCATACTGTTCAGTTAAGATGGGACAAAAAGGAAAAACAAAAAGTAAAATATTCATGGCTAAAACTGGCTTTTGCTTATCAGAATGAAAATAAATTCTATCATGTGCTCGCTGATTAGCCTGTCAGAGAGTGAGAGACAGACAGAGAGAGTGGTGTAAAGAGGAGGTGTGGGGCACTGGGGTTCTGATTGCTATAGTTGTCACGTTCAAGTCGTGCTCTATTTCATAAGATGATTATTTTTGATAAGACTGTCTGCATGAAGAGCTAATGCATATCTGATGGGAATGAGCATCTGAAGTCCATTCTTCATTGTGTGCTGTATAGATGTGGTTAGGGTGAAAATTGAGTCATTTAAATCATTATAGTAATGAATTAAGTATAAATTGTATGTAAAGTGCATTGTCACATATGCCTATACGAGAATGGCCATTTTGGTGTAAGAAGACACTCCCGTAACACAGACATTAACATGAATGCTAACAGAGAAAAAAAATAAGACATGGAAAGATCTAATAGTAGCAGTTGGACATTTCCAATGTATTCCTCTTTTATGACCGTTACTGCCAACGTATTAGAATAAAAGATATGTATCAAATAAAGTTCTCTTTTTTGTCCCAAATGGGAAAACAATGTCTCCTGCATTTAGCGCATTCTTCAGTGCTGCCGAGTAACGTGTCAGCCGTTCATCGGTGATGATGGCCCATCACCAGTTAGCGACAGGTTCAGGGTCCCATTGTGCATGTTTTAGATAGATGAGCAGAGCGCTCAATCAAAACACACACATCTACAGACCTAAAATAAATTGAAAACGTTTACAAAAAGTAGGTATGGAATCATATTTCAAGAAGAAAACGTCAACTTAAACATAAATCATTTGACACATCAGCGTAAAGAGATTTTGAGCAGTTATGTGATCATGGTGAAAGTAAAGAAACACCCTTGGCCTCTGACAGCCAGAGCAGCCGTAGGCGGAGGTTCCAACTGCTGCACCTCCTGTGTGCTTCCAGAAACACTCCCTGCTCCCCTTAACTTCTATGTGAGGAGATGAGAATCGACAGAGACAGAAGGTTAAGGCTGTGCTGAACAAGCCCCCAGGTCTGATAGTACAGAAAATAGAGGGGCTGGTTGGCTGGAGACGAGCAGAGATAGCATCTACAAAGCCACATTTAAGGCATCAGTGGATTTACAGAGAGCGCCGGATGCTGAGACTCCATCTGTCTGGATGCAGTACCTGGTGGGTGCTCACAGCCCTGTGCCAAAAGCAGCAGCGTGATGAGCTCAATGCCTGGTGGGGAAACTAATGAGCACAGGTGAGAGAGCAGAGGCAGGCGTGACACCGCAAAGAGATGGGGACGAGTCTAACGTCTTGCCAAGTTTACAGCACTATTTTTATTTTAGCTGTTGTTTTAGTATTTTTCTTTCTCTCTTAAATGTTAGGAACTAGAAACATTTTCCTGTTTTGAAAGATGCATGGCACAATCATCTGAAATATTTTTGTAAGTTAATCGTGTAAATTGTTCTATATTTTGTGTGGTTTTGAAGCCATTACTTTCAAATGAACAAACTATCTGCTGTATAAGTATGCGGTACAGTGTTCCTGATATGAAAACGTATAGCTCAGTTGAAGAGAGCATGAGGGTTAAGTTGCATGACTGGAGGACAGCTTTTTATGACACTTCATTTTTGTCTTCTGAAAGTGTCATCCCTATGGCTTTTCTCTGCCCTATGCACACGGCTCCTGCACAGGCACTCTGCGCCTCTGTGTGAAATGAGAGTGAGAACATTCTTCGCTCTGGTGTTGACATTGATTATCTAATCAAGGAAGGGACACTGTGAAATAGTGTCATCAGCAGGATGTGTTGAATTATTCATTCTACTGTTTTGCATACATCAGTGCCACACTCCACAATGGAGTTGTAGCAAAAGTACAACAGACTGAGAGTTGTTGGTTCATAGTGTCATAGCGGCTAATTAGGAACATGTCCGAGCTTCCTTTGCAATTTTGCCCTTATGAATTATTTACATGTGCAGTGTTTGGATGCAGATTAACCCATTCTTAGAGTAAACATTCTTTTGCCCACTTGTGTGGGTGTAGATATGCTGACTGCCATAGATTCTACAGATTAGAAATTTCTACATACTTTAAATGACTTTGTTATGGAGTAAGAACACTGCACTTGTAAGACAGGTAGATGTCTTGTCTGCATTATTTTAATGTGTAATTTCAGTTTCAGTTTTAGACAAACTTAAAATGAGTATCAAAGCCTTTTCTTGTATTTATGGGTACATTTTGATAGTGAAGTTATGGGGAAAAAGGAAAAAAAATAGTAAATGCAGTCAGCAGGTAATTACTGCACTCCTCAAAGATAACAGGATCTTCTCCAACACTCTACTTCACCGAGGTGTCGATCGGCCCATTGGACCTGGATGGCCCTGTCGTGGCTGTTTACTGACACAAATTAGTGCAGAGGGATCCCAGCTCATTACGGCAAAGGGTCATACGTCCAGACAGCATAAGAGCAGACATTCTGACAAGTGCAAGGAAAACCACAAGTGGAAGTGGCTACAAGCTAACGTGACGGTGGATAATTGGAGGAAAGAGTGGGAAAAGCTAACACAGATGGACTTTTATGTGGCAAGAATTGGATGATGAACTGTCAAAGCACTCTTTAAATTAGCTCTGGTGTTGTGAAAGGAAAACGTGTTAGTTCCCAATGGTTGGTAAATAGACTTGTTTTAATTGGGTGGTTTGAAGCCTTCATACGTAATTCTCAGATTTGTGTTGCTTGTCCAGGACAGTACATATCCAATTAGGAAAAATATAAATAAGAGACTAAATTGTAAAGAAAAACAGAATACAATAATGATGAGTAAATATTCTAACCACAATAGAAATAACAAATGTTGAGACAGGTTTACAATTACATCAATTACTGTGATGGATTTAGATGAACCAACAAAAAACTAGAAAATGTGTTAGCTAAGAACACTTTAGTTAATTTTTATAAAACGGAATTGAAGTTTGTTGCCGTATCTCTGCAAACGCTAAGTTTAGCATCTTAAAATTGCCATTAGTTTAGCATTAGGCAAACTGAAATTCCCTAAAATGTGACGAAATAATCCGAAGCTTTTTTTAGCTGAAGTGGCCAAACACAGGGTCCGAGGAATATTCAGATCTTGACTCTGGATCTGGTGAGATTTTTGAACTGGGGCAGTTCCACAAGCCACTTCATTTCAGCTACTAATCAATGCGACAATGGAAAGTGAATGAACAAGACTCCCATTTTCCTAATTTACCCAGAGTTTTTGTATGTTCGCGATCAAGCCTCATTGCTCCACATTGTGCCAGTCATCCTGAGGCCTTTTCCCCGCAGCTTCCTCCCGGAGCGCTGTTCAACTGCGGTGTCATAGTCATGCTAATTAAAGCCAGCTATGCAGTCATTATTGCTCAATCCTCTCCACATACATTTGCATCTGGCTCTTCAGTAAGCTCCTTCGTACAGGAAGAAGTGTGCCTCACAAGCTGCTAATTAGCCACTAACTAAGGCTGCTTCCCCTTTCCCCGCCTTCACACAAAGAACCTTCTAATCACTTCTAACTCAATTTGGAGCCGAGCGCGGTTTATGGTGCGTGAAAGAGGCAACACGTCACAGGCTCAAAAGTTAACAGTGTGGCTTGACAGGGGCGATAAATGGACGCAGGGATTCAGTGGACATCAGTCACAATAATGTTTATTAAAGGTCATTATAGGCTCCCCGGACATACAATGAAGTGTCAGCTGTAACGATGGGGCGTACGTACAGGGACAGTCGTCTTCCTATAGGCTGGCAGCTCATCGTGTAACAGTATAGCTTACTGTCCATTCTGCAATACTGGACTCATATTTTTGCCGTCAATACTGGTCTAAAGCTCAATAACATAGAACATTTGATCTTTCAAAATATTGTAGATAACTCAAATGAGAGGGTGTCGATCAAAAATGTCAAAAAGATAGATGATGCTTACCGTAAAATTCGGACTATTGAGTGCAACTGAGTATAAACTGCACCAGCCATATTTACAAAGAAAAACAACTTTGTACATATATAGGCCACACCTGTCTATAAGCCGCAGGTGTCCACGTTGTAACATGAGACATTCACACAGAAGGATGGAACACGCAAAGTTTTAATTGAATGCATGCATTTTTCCAAACGGTACCTGTAACACGGCAGAGCATTGAGTCCGTTTTTCACTCGGCACCTCCGACGTCTCACCATCGTTTCATTCATCAAGCTCACGTGCAACAGCTCTATTTCCTTCTTTGGCTCCACATCAGTTGCTTTTAACTTAAAAGCTGTGTCATATGCATTTCTTCGTGTGTTTTCCGTGATGATGGTGTGCGCATGATGCAAACAGACTGTTCAAAACACAATCAAACCAGCGTATTCCTCTGCGCACTCTTCTCTTTCACCGGTCTGTTGAACTTTTGCGCTTCCTGCTAGAGTGCCCCTGAAGCTGTTCCTGTAAAAATACATAAATTAGACGCATTGCTGTATAAGCCGCAGGGTTGAAATCATGTGAAAAACGTAACGGCTAATAATATGAATTATATCCAGTTCGAGATTTTTTTTTTTTTTTTTTGGCGCTACAATTTGAATATAGATCACATCTTGTTATTGTTATTGGTTTTTAACAACTAAACATGTAATTAAAATTTCTCAAATCTAACACTATACTGGACTGATTGCTCAAAAAATATAAGAGGCCACCAAAATCAGAAAAAGGTTTATTGCCATTGTCAGTGAACGCAATTTACAAACTGGGAACTTTTGACTAGTTTGACAATACATTTTTTGTTTTACTTCATTAAGCGCCTCACTGGAGCAAGTATCAGTACTAAAAAAATCTCTTTACAGGACAAAATGTCATCATTCATTCAACCATTCAAGAAAGTTGTAGCGTTGAAAATGCCAGTCTAACCTTGACCCAAAAAAGAGCATTCATAATTATCCTTGAGGTATCAAACACATTTCTTAGTATCGTATTGAGTTTAAAATTTTGGAAACACTACATTAAATACAAATCAGATGAACAGATTACTGATGTACGAAACATTCTTAAGCAGTAAAAAAAACAGACTCTTTTACACTCCTTTTATACTCCTTTGAATTCAGGTCAGTTCTTTGTGCGTGTGTGTTTGCTTGGGGCAGTCTCTTTTGTTGAAGCTGAACTGCTGCTGATGACTCCACTGGCCTTGAGTTCATGCTGCGTTTCTCCTCCTCACTGTGCACCCCTTAGCTCCGCACTGCACAGGTCTGAAATGTAAATCAGACACTAGAATGTGCCTTTTCCTCACAGTATGTTCATCCCGGATATTGCGCCCCGGCCTGAACTCTGCCTCCTCTGTGCACTCTGAAACATCATGACACGTCTCACACAACATGAAACGAAAAATGTGAAATATAGTCAAAGATTTGTTCTAGATTTATTCATTACGGTGGAATGGATATGTGTGATGAAAATAAAATCTGACTACTGTAGAAAATCTCCTATTTTCTGGCTCCGTTACCTTAGCACAGCATATTGAGTATTAGTTTGATTTGTTATTCTCTTATCTCTTTGATTTACCTTTCGGAGCCTCTTGCGTGTTCAAAACTGAGAGAGGAAGAAATGAATCAAACAGACATTGCACTATCAGCTAATAACACATACCAGCAGAGGAATAACGCGGAAGTCAGTAGCTTTGATCCAAAAGGTTTATTCCCTAAGTTTTACAATCTAATACAATTCTGGCACCTATTATGTCATTATTGAAAGCTACGCTCCGAGTCTGCTTCCTCTGAAAACGCGCGCCCCAACATAGCAGGTTGCCAGTATTTAACACACAATACAAAGTTGCAAAAAATGTACAGCGCGCTGTGATTGGTCCAGCACCCATCCGACTCCCTCATCCGGAGTTTCTCTCGTTATCTCCAGCTCTGCATTTTTCCTTTGGTCAACAGAAAGTATCTGTGTGGGAGGTGTGAGACCAGCAGTCCTGTTTGACTGTCTCTGAAGTTGTTTACTGGAGTGTGACCTGGGCTTAAGAAACAGAGGGTTGTGCACAAAACAACACAATATACTTCTGACTCCTTCATTCATCATTATGACAATACACTTGTGAATAAACTCATATTAATATAAAAAGATGAAATGTTGAACTCTTCAGTTCCCCCTTCTGAGGTCGAAAGACCTCATCAAAATATTAAATAAAAACAGCATATATGTAGAGACCTCATTAAAATATTAAACAAAACAAAACGAATACAAAATCCTTATTCATCAATGAAATCCACCCCACATGTACCATTACCACAGCCGTCTTCCTCATCAAACCACTCGAGTGCTCTCCTGGCCTTCAGGGTATATTCATCCTCACTCTCACTGTCGCCCCCTTCAGGCATCTCTCTCAAGCCCACCTCTGGAGCCCCAGGGTGGCTTTCGGCATTAAAATATATTCCTCCAGAGAGTGAGGTCATTGCCTTAGAAATCATACTCCTGAAAAGTGGAATAACACAACAAAAACAAACAACACACAACAGCAAAATAACACCAACAAAAATAGCCATCTTCTGAAGCACATTGAAGCTGTTAGTTGATTTCTGAAATGTGACATGCCTGCAAATTGCAATCTCTGTTCCGTTGTCCGATTAGTGGCTTTGGTCCAATTTACAGGCATGACCCATTCCTTCCATTTGGAATACTTGCTAAATGAATTACAGCCTGGGAGCGAAAAATTTAAACCTGACCAAAGTGGTTGTCCTAATAGGCACACTGTCTCTTCAACTGATACTGGCAGTGGGACCGATTGAGGGGTTTCACCGGAGTGGTGCGGTCTAAAAGCGCACACCCAGCAAGGAGTTGTTATGTTTATTTTGTTTGCTGTATAACGGGCCAATTTCAACCATTTGTTACCATGGGGTTCATGTCCTTCTACTAGTGAACGTCGCCTCCTGGGTCCATGTCCTTCTGAGGGAATAGGCACAGTCACATTAGTTAAATCATAGAACATCACATTAGAACAATTGTTACCTTGTTTTTCTTGATTCTCGAAGGTTCGTTTAGCATTTTCTGTACATTGTTTTATCCAATCTAAAACCTGTTGGGTGTGGCCTAGTGCCTTCATTTTTACCAGCAGAGTGCCTTCATGATCACAGTATATGGCCACACTTTGCTTTTTCATGTTATCTTTACAAGTTTTATATAGTACTTCCATAGCGACTCCACTGGATGATCCTGAATCAACCCTGCGCATTTATCTATGTTATCCAATTGCATCAACAAAGGACAGCCTATGGAGGCGCAGATAAACACAAGAGCCCACACCCACTTAGGTAACGTCATAGGTCCTGGCTGTCTTAGCCAAGCAGAGAAGCTGTTAATGTAGCTTGAATGAGTCATGTCCTTATCTTGGTTCTTCCGTTGTGCCTGTTTGTTCGTCTGGTCCCCCTTCAGTGGGGCTCTCAGACCCACTTTTGTCATAGTGAGGTTTAATGTGAGACCAGTGGTACCACTTGTCACTCCCCTCGACCTGTAAGGCGTGTGCTGTCCTAAAAGTCACTTTGTAGGGTCCCTTGTAGCGAGGTTCCGTCCAGGATTTCCTGACCCCTTGTTTGATGTACACCAGATCTGGAAGGCCAAAAGTGTGGTTTGTATTGGAAAAAACTCAGTACTTCGGGCAGTGGTGGTGACCTGGCCGCCGCCAGGGAACCTGGCATGGCCCTGCCATAAACTAATTCGAATGGGGTGAAGCCGTGTCTATGATTGACCGTGGTTCTCATGCACAAAAGTGCATTAGGCAGCAATTGGAACCAGTTCCTTTCATTGTCATGTATCATTTTAGCAAGAATTTGTTTCAGTGTGCGGTGTGCACGTTCAACTTTGGAGTTGCCTTTCGGGTGATATACAGAAGCAAAAGTTTTGTGAATGCCCAGTAGGTAACACACCTTTTTCACGTCCTTTGCAGTAAAGTGTGTCCCAGAATCAGAATGAATTTCAGTAGGGACTCCCCAGCGGGGAATCCATTCTGTGACCAGTGTTTTAATAACCATTTCTGCAGTCTCTCTGGCACAAGGATAGAATTCAGGCCAACCTGAGAAGGAGTCGACAATCGAAAACACGTATCTCTTACCATTCACCGGGTGTCTCATGTCGGTGAAGTCTATTTGCAGAATGTCCCCTGGGTATCTACCTACCTTTGTGTGTCCCAGCTCCCTGAGACTGTGAGGATGTGGATTATACAATGCACAAGTCCGACAAGTGCGGACAAAGTCCCTACAGATGGCAGTTGGGGAGGGGTGGTAGAAATTCTCCTTTAGAATGTTGGTCATGGCAGCTGGGCTAAGATGGGAGGGCCCATGTATCTCTGCCAATGCCTCTTGGACCACCGCCGGAATCAAGTAAGGGAAACCTGTTGGTCCGCGATAAATGCCATCCTCATATAAGTCTGCATCTTTGTTTTGTCCCCAAAAGTGTGAGTCCATTGATTTTTGAGCCTGTAATAATGTCTCCGTCACCTGCAGACACTGTGTGTCACAATTCCACGGTCTGTCAGTCCAATATGAGTCCAAATGTAGTTGCAAAGAGTGAGCCTGTCCAGGCGGAAGAGTGTCAAGTAATGCCTGCAGAGAGTGCCAGATAATTTCTGGCATCCAGAGTAAACCTGACTCGGTCCTAATAAGATCATGTTCAGTCAGGGTAGCAATTTTTGCCCATACATCATGTGTCAATACAGGGCGGTAGTTCTGGATGAGATGGACCAAAGCCAAGGCATCAGTGTGTGCATGTCCAGGCGGCAGAAAGCTTCCAGCCTGTTTGGCTGCAATATCGGCTGCATTATTCCCCAAAGCTGTGATTGAGGTCGCTTTAGAGTGGCCAGGAACTTTAACAACTGCCACAGCAGTTGGCAAGAGCAAAGAGTTAGATAGTAACTCACATATGTCCCTGTGGGCCACCGGTGTGCCTCTTGCTGTAAGGAAGCCATTCCTTCTCCAAGTTGGTAAATCTCTGTGGATAAGACCACAAGCATAGGCGGAGTCCGTATAAATTGTGACTCTGTGTCCTGGCCTGAAGAAAGGCCATGTGTATGGCCATAAGTTCTGCATATTGAGCCGAGGCCGATTCAGGGCCCCAAGTGGCCAAGGTTGGTATCGTTTTTGAATCAAGAAATTCCACCACAGCTGCCGATGCCTGCAGTGTTCCATCCATTGCTCTATGACAATGTCCATCTCTAAAGAACAATCTGGAGTCCGGAATAGGTTTGTCAAACAGGTCATCCCTAAGCTGAGTTTCAGCTTTCGAGAAAACCTCGCACTGATGCAGAGTCCCTGAAACAGTTAAGCCTTGTGAGGAGTTGGCTGTGTCGTCGGGCACAAAAGTAAGATTGGGTGCCTGCAGTTCACTGGACAGTTTCAACTGACGACTTGAGGTCAGAGCAAAAGAGTTAGACAGAACGTAGGAAACCACAGAATGGTTGGTGTATATAATGAGGGAATGCCCCATGACCACGTGAGCCACCTTTTTAAGAAGTTGTGAGAGGGTGGTGGCAAACAATGCACAGTGGGTTGACTTAGAAGCCACCGGGTCCAACAATGTGGACACATAAAGAATGATAGATCTGTGTCCCGAGCTGGCTTTTTGCCAAAGAACGCCATGTCCTGAATGTGCAGTCAAAGAGGTATCAAAATGGAAAGGTTTTGTGTAGTCTGGAATAGCTAAGTCGGCACAAGTGGCTAGTGCTTGTTTTAGTTCAGTAAAAGCTAAATCTGCCTCCTGCGTCCAATTTAGCCGTGCTTGTAACTCTCTCACTCCCGCTTCCCTGATCATGGCCCTCAACGCGGCCGTCTTCCCAGTGTAATCAGGTACATGGTACCTGGAATAGTTAGCAAGTCCTAAAAATGAGAGCATGTCTTTAACTGTTTCTGGCCTTGGTGCCTGTAAGATAGATTGTTTCTGATTTGAGGTCGGCTTAACAAAACCTGCTGTAATTATTTTACCTAGAAAGAGAACCTGTGGTCTGCAACACTGTAGTTTCTTTTTAGACACCTTGAACCCATGCTCACACAACCTGGCTAACACCCTGTGGGTCATCTTGAGACAGTCTGTGGCACTTACAGAGCCAATTAAGATGTCATCAACATACTGAACGATGGCAGAGCCAGGCAACACTGGTGTGTCTTTGAGACATTCTTTCAGAATTTGGTTAAAAATGCCGGGAGCATTTTTATGCCCTTAATGGCAGCACCTTGTACTGTAATTTCACTCCTCTATGTGTGAATGCAAACTGATATCTACACTCAGGGGCCAAGGGGATCGTAAAGAAGGCATGTTTGAGATCAATCACTGTGTAGTATGTCATGTCTGGTGTTAACACAGATAAGCATTTGTGTGGGTCTGGAACTGGCAGCAAAGGAGTCGTGGTCACGTCATTTACTTTCCTTAAGTCATGCGCCATCCTATATGTACTGTCAGGTTTTGGTACTGGATTAAGCGGAGTGTTCCAACTGGAATCAGACATCTCCAACACTCCCGCGTTCCAGAGGTCAGTGAGGGCCTCATCAACTCCCCTCACCTGTGCCTGATTTTTAAGTGGTCTCTGAGGTACATAAACATGTGCATCCTTGGTAACTTCCAATTTGACAGGTGAAATAGTTCGACACTTTCCAATGTCCGCTGGTCCCTGTGACCACAGAGAATCTGGAAATTTAGAAAGCATTTCTCCTGCCCCGTCATGATCCGTAAGTTCCCTGCCATGTGTCCTTGTGATGAGTTCCACTTCTGCCACAATTACGTCTGTAGTTTTACCAGTTACTACCTTATAAGCCTGATGTGTTCTGCTAAATCTCACGTTTGACAGAGGTGTCTGCTCCCAATCTGGAGCAGAATTCAAAATATGTGTCAGTGGTCCCATTTCCCTTGCCTCATGGCCGGGACCGAGGAGCAACGACACATGTGGGTCAGACAGAGAGTCCCTTTTGTAGTATGGTTCTAATTCCTTTGGTAAAATAACCGGCGCCACAACTCCTGTCTCATGGACATAGAAGTGTGTAGTCTCAATTTTGTACTTGTTGCCATCAACATTCTCATTGAATTCTATCTGGTAGCTCATGTCGTTATATCTGTCATAGAAGAGGGTCACATGTAGTGGATCTGCTGGAGGGGAGTAGGGATAGAGCATGGAAAACCATGGCTTCCACTGTAACATTTTTGCATAAAGTCCCTTCATTTCCAGTGAATCTGGTTGCAGAAGTCCCCAATAAATAGAGACACAAGCATCCGGTCCCTCGGGTGTGGCCAAATATAATCCAGCACGATAGTTGGGTGTGCACTGCACGGCATGTCCATCAGGCCATGTGACAGTCATTTGTTCAGGTTCGCAGTGTATGATGGCTCCTGTCGCTTGCAAAATGTCTCTGCCCAACAAACTGACCGGCGTTTTGGGTGAATGAATTAACGAGGTTTTGAGCTGTTGTCCAGCAATTTTCATAGTCAGTGGTTTTGTCAAACGTGAGGTGTGGGTTTACCCGTGAGCCCCGCCAAGTTGATGCATTTGTCACTTAATTCCCAAGGTCTCACGCTCCTCAGGGTTGAATGAGTCGAAACCGTGTCGACCAGCATCATTAAAGTGTTCCCACTCACCTCCACAGGAATAAACGGCTCAGGAGTGGGGCTGGGACTCACTGGGCACCCCTAATCCTGATATCCATCATAATTGTAGTTTCCAGTAACAGGGTACTGCGTGTACACCTGCTCCTCCCATGGAGGTGGGGCACCACGTCCCCGTCCTCGTGGGGTTGTCCCTCATCTGGGGCCCTCCACCACGGGCTCCCCTCTGGTTGGGACAGTCTCTTCTCCAGTGTTCGAGACTTCCACAATTGAAGCATCCATCTCCTCTTTGTTGGCTTTGTACATATCTGTATTGACCCTGGTTACCATAGCCTCTCCCAGCTCCCCTTTGTCCACCTCCTCTTCCTCTAGCATTACCCCTAAACCCCCCATTTCCGTGGGCGTGTACGTGAATGTGGGTCTGGTCGAATGCATGTGGTGGTCGTGGGGGCCCGTAGGCCTGAGGTTGGGTTGCGTATAACACGCTTGCTGGTGCTGGGGCAATGTTTGTATCAGTTTGTGAGTCAGGGGTTGTGGCCACCATCTGCTTTACAGCTTTTAGTTCCTTTTGGCGTTTGTTGCCTGCTGTTTAGCTTGATTTACCTGCATTTTTAAAAGTTCTTCTTGTAGTTTCTCTGTGTTCTCTCTCTGTTCTCTATGTTTTTTATTAAAAATGTCTGCGTGATGTCTAAAATATGTGAGGAACATATCAGGATTCGCTGTCAGGCCAGGAGTGCCCTGCATGTTTTCATTTAACTGTTTGGGCAAGGCTTCCAAAACGCCTTGTAGGAAGAGGCAGGTCGTTTGAGGTGTGCGGTAAGGATGTGCATGCATGGAATTGGCATAAGCCTGAACACACTCTTCCATAAATTTATTTGGGCAGGCACCTGGCTGAAAAGGAGTCAATGTGGGCGGTTTAGGCTGTGGTGCTGGATATAATGCCTCAATGTGTGCCAGAAGTGCTTCTGCTAATGGGTCAAAAGGTTCATGTACTGGTAAATTAGTAAGGGCTGTGTCTCTTAGAATTCCAGTAACCACATGTGCTGGAGCACATTCTGCCAGAAGACCCTTAATGTCCCCTACTGCCAATGTGTACGTCTGTGTAGCCGCTTTGACTGCCTGAAACCAGGCTCTTCCACCTTGTTGGAGTGGGGGTATTTTACTTTTGAGTAGGGCCAGCTCTGCACATCCCAGCGGTTGATATGCTAAAGGGAAAACTCCGCTCTCCCGGCGTCCCTGTTTGCACCAGCAGATAATTACTATAGAATTCTGGCTTCTTTTTCTGTGGCAGGCAAGAGGCCAACCTTGCCTGTGTTTCTATGTCTTTATCTTTACTTTTTAATTCTTTGCCTAGCTCCTTTAAACGGGTGGTGAATTCTTCGTGTGTCTCATCGTCCTCTTTTTTAGCTTTTTTGTATTTTTGCTCTACTATGTATCTTTCTCTAGAGAGCTGTAGTAATTTTTCTTTTGCTTCATAGGCTTCAGCATTAGTTTCCTCCTCACTGTCATCATAACAATATTGTAGGCCAAGCTTGGAGGGTTGTTTGGGGCGGGGATTGCTGTGCGGGTGGAGCCGAAGGCATCGGTCCTCCCGCCTTGGCTCCTCCCCTTCGTGTTGGGCTGAAAATCCTTCCTTCTATTGTCCATTTCGCCACTGCTGCTTCGCATGTCCACTTCGCATGTTTTCTCATTTTTTCCAACTTACCTCGAGTGGCACGCGCTTCCTTAATCTCAGTGGCGCCCGCGCTCCTGTTTTTACACCCACTCTTCACAATTATTTTTAGCCATAGTTGTATTTCCTTATTTTCAAGCCTTAATATACTATAATCTCCGTTTATCATATACTTACTCTCCGTTTATCATATACTTACTCTCCGTTTATCGTTTCTACTTCTTCTTTAATGCATTCACTCATAGAATTTTTAAACTAAGCGTTTTAACAGAATTTACTCCAACTCGCATTTTAAGCTCTGCTTAATTAAATCGAAAGTGCCTCTAACTCACGCGCCTTTGTACTAATTTTCTTCAGACTCTCTCACGGCGCTTTTGAGCCTTATAAGAGTTTTCTGACAGCCCCCAAGTCTGTCAACGCTTCACTCAACAACGCTATATTTCAAGAGTTTTCTGACAGCCCCCAAGTCTGTCAGCGCCAGTGGGCGAGGCTACCGCGCTCAAATTGAGCCGCCGACTATAGGCTGCCATGTTTGCAATCTGGTGCTGACCGCTAGGGGCTGGCTGCGGAAGTAGAATTATTCAATGCAAGTCAATGGGGAGTTAGACGTTTCAAAACCTACTTTAGAGCCTGGCTCAAAATACGGCTTTGGTCTCAAACGTTAGCTTACGGCTCTGTGACAACGCTGAGGGGGGTGAATTTTTTTGAACCAGGCTGGTTTAGCCGCTGTGATTTTTTAAAGTTCTTGAATATCTAATGAGGAAGGCGGGTTTTACGCGCCGGAAATGTCACGGCGCAGCCAAACACCTACGAGTGGGCGGTAACTATAGAGGCTACGACGGCAGTACGTCAGCAAAGGTCGCCCCAAATTCGGCCTCTCCCCGCCTCCCCACCGAGGGGGGAGTGGTGGGGGCTAACCCGCGGCCATTTTGAATTCTCCATGACTGAGCCGCATTTTCATGAATGGGGCGGAGCGACGACAGTCTGTCCATTATTTTTTATGTCTATGGTCAGCGCTTTACTCAACAACGCTATATTTCAAGAGTTTTCTGACAGTCCCTAAGTCTGTCAGCGCTTTACTCAACAACGCTATATTTCAAGAGTTTTCTGACAGCCCCCAAGTCTGTCAGCGCTTTACTCAACAACGCTATATTTCAAGAGTTTTCTGACAGTCCCTAAGTCTGTCAGCGCTTTACTCAACAACGCTTTATTTCAAGAGTTTTCTGACAGCCCCCAAGTCTGTCAACGCTTCACTCAACAACGCTTTATTTAAGTCTCTGGCGTCGTATCCTTGGGAGGTCCTACCTACGTCCCGGAGGGTTTAGAGGTCGCCGCCCCACGTGTAGTCCTTTTAAATAACCGTTTTAGGTCCTACCTACGTCCCCGGAGGGTTTTAGAGGGTCGCCGCCCCACGTGTAGTCCTTTAAATAACGTGTCCCTATTTCCTTCCACCATCAATTTACAGATTTTAACCGGTCACCGGCCTCTCCCAAAAAATACTATATATCTAAAATTTGGAAAAATCAGCCAATAGACATACTTTGACACTCTCAATGGAAGTGAATCAAAAGTTGTCTTACCTTAATCTATGTGTGGGCCCAGGGAGTTGCCGATATCCAAGCCGTGGAAGACTGGCATGTCTCACGCAACGCTTTTTGTTTACGGGGACAGGTCCGACGCCGCGTTCCTGTCCACGCTGTTGATCCAATTCTCCCCCTTCAGCACGTCGACGGGTCACCAATTGTATACCAGCTCCTATGTTCTGGCTCCGTTACCTTAGCACAGCATATTGAGTATTAGTTTGATTTGTTATTCTCTTATCTCTTTGATTTACCTTTCGGAGCCTCTTGCGTGTTCAAAACTGAGAGAGGAAGAAATGAATCAAACAGACATTGCACTATCAGCTAATAACACATACCAGCAGAGGAATAACGCGGAAGTCAGTAGCTTTGATCCAAAAGGTTTATTCCCTAAGTTTTACAATCTAATACAATTCTGGCACCTATTATGTCATTATTGAAAGCTACGCTCCGAGTCTGCTTCCTCTGAAAACGCGCGCCCCAACATAGCAGGTTGCCAGTATTTAACACACAATACAAAGTTGCAAAAAATGTACAGCGCGCTGTGATTGGTCCAGCACCCATCCGACTCCCTCATCCGGAGTTTCTCTCGTTATCTCCAGCTCTGCATTTTTCCTTTGGTCAACAGAAAGTATCTGTGTGGGAGGTGTGAGACCAGCAGTCCTGTTTGACTGTCTCTGAAGTTGTTTACTGGAGTGTGACCTGGGCTTAAGAAACAGAGGGTTGTGCACAAAACAACACAATATACTTCTGACTCCTTCATTCATCATTATGACAATACACTTGTGAATAAACTCATATTAATATAAAAAGATGAAATGTTGAACTCTTCACTACAAACTGTCACCATTCTCAACCCCGCTGTTCAATTAACGTGGGACAAAACCAAATATTGTGATTATTATTTTCAATAGGGTCCCTGGTTCACTTTAATGTAGTTCATTTTCATAGAAGCCTCCTTTCTCAAAATTAATTATGTAAGTTTGGCAAGACACTTAACAGAGACATTCAGTTGAAGCATAACTTTTACTATAAATTTAAAACTACCGTAAAATGTGGACTATTGAGCACTCCTGAGTGTAAGCCGCACCAGCCATATTTACAAAGAAAAACAACTTTGTACATATATATGCCGTACCTGACTATAAGCCGCGCCCGGTTCAGGCACGCACGTGTTTTGTAACATGTGCTCCACGGCAAAAGAGCGCGGTGTGCAGCCAATGCTGAGTTGTTTTCCTCTTCATCCTTTAATAAAGTGGTCAAAATATGTGACGTGAGAAAAGACGCCTTAATGAAAGTGCGTGGCTGCTACACGAAGCAGAGGAGAGAGAAAGAGAGCGCAGCGGAGGAGGAGAGAGAGATGCCTTCCCAAAAAACTGAAGAAAGGAGCGAGATCATGTGGCCCAGCGTCAGCAGAGGAACAGGCCCGTCTGGTACAGGAGACGTCCCGTTGGTGCTGGTAGAACACTAAACACTTGAAGCCCTGTCAGGCGCTTATTCTGCCAATAAAACTCTCCACGGAACACGTATACATAACTCCAGTTCTACACGTGCACGGGCTCGGTTCGGGTTCAGACATACCTGCGCGGGGTCGGATCGGGTTCAGGTCGAATCGTGCTCGGGTCGGGTTCGGACAATACGTGCGCAGGCTGGGCCAGGTCGGGCTTGAATTTTTAATCTAACCTCTACCCTAGAGGCCGCTCCCGGAAAAATACATAAATTAGCTGCATCGCTGTATAAGCCGCAGGGTTGAAATCATGAGACAAAAGTAGTGGCTTATAGCCCGCATTTTACGGTATATATTAAAGTGCCTCTGACAGGTTAGACTACTCATTTCACTAAAATGCAAATTAGATCAATATATTTCAAAGTTTGCCAAAATGATTTAAAAAATTTGATCCCACTTTAGCAATTTTTCAGTTTTTTAGTTTTACTTCCTGGTTGTAAATGATGACATCACACTAGGAAACCTAGCAACCACAATGTACTCTGGGCCAAAAGTCCTCTAATGTTACAGATTTTTAATATATTTTTAATATTTACAAATAAAAATACATCTGAACACCTTTTTTGTTGAATTAATGTATAAAGGGTCAAATAGCTTGCTTTATTCTGCAAAAAAACTGCCAACACTGTAATTTTGATTTGTTTAAACATGTTCTGATTATTTTTCTAGTGTATCAATTCATAGACTAATTTCTGACTTTTTGTCGATTCTCCTGGACACGTTTAAAATGTGAACTTTTAACGAAACCCTGCTATTAAAACATAAATCACAGTGCAAAAAAAAAAAAAAAATCACAATGAAATATTTTTCCCAAATAGTACAGCCCTAAATTATAACTTTTAAGTATTGTCCAAACTTTTATCCTTTTAACACTTAAGATAAACACTTATTTTTCTGCACCTCGAGCCACGTAGCAGAGGTGGCAGTGTAATATGAGAACATTACGGAGACGTTTGCGCGTTCTCAAGTTCTCCTCTGTCTGCAGCGACTCGTCTAATGAAGCACAGCTCAAGCTCTTGTGGACGGCAGTGTTTGTACTCCGCTCAGCCCTGATTGAGCTGCAGAGAGACGCCAACCAGAAATGACTGCCAGAGGACCTGAATAGCTTTAACCAAGTCAAATAAAGCCTTTAGGCGAGGATTCACTGGCTCCAAAATGTATTTATACTGCAAAAAGATTTATCCTTGAGTTGACGATGCACTGCATATTTACAAATCCAGAGAGCATACATTAATCACAGTTTGAGTTTAAGCGTACTATCACGCTTATGCCTTTTGATATAGTCTGTACCGAAGCCTGCATAAATGTACGGAAAACTGTGCCAAATAAGGTTACAAATTGTAATCCTTTAAAGTGATCTGCTGTAGTGATATCAGAAGAAAAAAGCTGTAAAAATAGATCAGGTTCTGGACAATGCACAGGTGGACGCATTTTTATTTTTTAATTGGAAGCATTTTATTGGATTTTAATACATAAATAAACATAAGTTACTGGTTGTTTGCACATTTAGTTTGGGGCTCTTCTATTGAAATCTTATATCTTAGAGGGTAGAAGAAGGTACAGTTTGGATTGTGTACTTTGAATTTGGACCATGGCATGATTGTAGAAGATTTTTAAGAATGGTTCTGAAAAAAACTACTTATGCCCTATCCCTTCCCTAACCTTTGAAACGTTTGGAGTTATTTTTATCGAAATGATATGTATTTTGACCCTGATTTCACCAATTCTTACGCCAACTTTGAGAAATGGTCATTTTCACAGTCTATTTACCACTCATCTCAGCTTTTTCCTTCTACCATAAGTTACTTTTGTTACGTTTTTTACTGGATCTTGCACTCTGCCTGGTGTTTCTACTGCACGTGATGACTTTCTGATCCCATTCACACAGTTATCCAAGACTGGAGTGGGCAGCGTGTGATTTAATGATCGCTGAAGGCGGAGAGCTTGACCTTACTGGAGTATAGCCTTCTTCACTACATTAAGTGCATGTTGGGGTTTTCCATTAATATTTTATGTCTTGCCTGGTCACCTATAATCAGCCATGGTAACCTTCGCTTGTAGTTTAGGTTCTTGGGTAAATGCCTTTTGTAGCCTGAGGTCCGAATGGCTGAGAATTGACTCATTTGTTCTCTTGGGAAAGTGATTGCCAAGTTCGAACTACTTTAATTTGATTGATGTGTGGTTGGCCAAGCGCTGGGTTCGGTAGTAATTACTCTTTGTGCTTGCCGTGATAAGGAAATTAATCAAGCCATTATGTTGCTCCCATTTTATCATCAGGAGACAATAATTAAATAAAGCAAGCTCACTTATCTTCAATGTCAGTGGAGCTCGCGATGTGAAGGCCAACGAGGTGGAAAGGGGTGCGATTCCTCTGATAGTGGGGTGTGAACACACAGCCTTATTGCACATTCAGACACAGCATTGTCTCTGATTGCAATAATCAAGGCCAGTTGTTCTTGTAATGTAATCAAAGAGGCAGGTTATCAACAGGGGATGCAGTCAGACCTCCTTTGTGGGAAGATATTTTTAATCTAAATTATGTTGCAGAGCAAATAAAGACATATGTAAATGACCATTTGTACATCAACAAACACACAACTAATAAAGGTGCACAATGTAGCTTTTCAGTCTGCTACCTGCTTGTGACAGATATTTTATTCCTTTGGTTGAAATGTTTCACGGTATAGCATTAAACTCATCTATTTTGCATTTATTCAAGTGAAAAAACATACCTTCTTATTGTGAGTGGAGGTGCCTCTCCACAGACCTTACTTGGCCTGGTGCCATCACCTGCTTGTCTCCATGGAGATATTTAATGCCATGCTATTGAACATTCCACGCAAAACTAAAATTGCTCAGTGGAGAAAAGCAAGTGATGAACCGAATCATGTTACTGCAAACTAAATATTGAAGAAATGCATCAGAAAATATGAGGAAGTTAAGTTGTTATTGTATGATAATTTGTTTATTCGTACGGAAAAACATTGTCTTACACTATGCCATTTTCTATTAAACCTACACTTATGTTATAAAATCCAACATCTGTGCTTAATAATCAAACAGTTAAAACAATAGCTTCCCATTAGGACCTTCAGATAAATAACTTCTAAGTAAAACAGAGCTTCACTCCAATTAAAACACAATTTGGACTTAATCACATCCAATTTGTCAGCTCTCCATGATAAAAGTTGGCTCTTACAGTTGGAACAAAAACATACAAACTTGAAATGGCCTTGAGCTACTGATATTTCCTAAGTGGAGTTTAACAACCATTAAAACTTTTGTTGCAATCACACAGTTTTCCACCATCGTGCATTGTAGCGGAAAAGGGAACGGCCAATTTAAGGCTTGTTCGCAGCCACCCAGAGAGATTTGCATTTGTGCTCACAATTTATCTCGCCTGTTGGGATGTCACTAAAGTCTATTCCCATCTGAATGCCAGTGGGCTGTTCTGAGATAAACGACCTCTGCATGAAGGCGATGCATAAGGGGGATTCACAAGCTTATGAAAAAACAAGAACATAGAAATTGTATTATTAACTGGCTCAACTCGGATGTGGGAGTCCAACTGTCTGCTTGATTTATTACAGGAGGACTGCCTCAGTGCTTATTGTACTGCACATCATGACCTCTCTTATCTATATTCAACACGTTTTACACCTTTATTAAATTCACCATGCCATAAAGAATACCTTTAGATTGAAGATAGTTCACTTTCAAATATGGATTTTGTAGGGCTTGTGTGTGCTTTCAGACCCAAGTTTAATCACTTATTATATCTTCATTATTGCAGCTGTTATTGGGTGCACTATAATAACCGTAAACCCAAATAGTGTCACAAATTTCAAATCTGAGACTAGGGAACAGCTGAAATCCATTACCAATTTCGATTTCTACAATGTATAGATTTAACACAAGGTACAATGGTGTCTTCTTTACTATCTCACTTTTTTTTAAACTATATATTAAAAATGTATTTTTAAATACAAGATATAAATAGTGTAATTGATTATTCATGCGGCCCCCCCTTATTCTACCTCAGGTCAATATACTTAATTAAATATATGGCATCCTTTTTCATAAATTTTTTTCTGAATTGATACTTCAATTCTTGTTTTGTTGCTAGTTTTACACCTTGCACCAATGAAAACTTGTCTTATTTTCTTTTCATTTACAACACATTATACAGCTGTAAACATACGTACCATGCGGACGTTCACACCTCGCTGTGATCGTCCATTAAACTTGTCATATATCTTGCGTATTTCTTGTTGTGGCCTGGAGCCGGGTTATGACAGTGTAAAATGAGTACACTGAGTTGGAAGTTTGACTATGAGGTTGAATAGTCAAATTGAGACCAGACTGTGATTAACAATTAGAGATTACAAAAGTACATTTCTTGTGGGACGTTCCATTCCTCCTACATGCATTGGTCAGTCCACAAAATAGCGGCTATGAAGTGTATTTAGTGTGAGAATAAAAATGAGATAGAGCTGTAAAGATGTACTTGTAATGTTATTCTGGATCAAAAGGTTCATCCGCGACTTTTCTTGTTGCCATCATGAGGCTTCTTGAGAGAAATCAGTTTCACTCAAGATGCTGGTCCTGCCTTGTGCTGACGAAGCTGTTGTTCTGCCAAGGCACACCACCAACTGAGGATCGCAGCAAGTGGCCACTCTTAGCTCTGGATCCCAACCAGCAGTCCTCAGTGAGGCCTTACCAAACGGTCAAGGGGCACTGGTAAAAGTAAGTAGGGCTGCACAATATATCGCGAAAGTATTGAATATATATCGCAGTAACAGCAAAGTCTTGCATCTGATAGAAATGTTCTGTTTTTAAAATGAAAACATTGAAAATGGAAAATCATGAATAAAATCTAGCTTTTTCAAACTAAATTGGCCTCGGTTTTGTATTTGTTGTTTTTTATTTTAATATAACAGACATCAAAAATAGGGCTGCAACAATTAGAATAATCGTGATAATTCGACTATAAACTGTAATTGCGGTTATATTTTGATGATGGTCATCGTTTTCTGGACTAAACAGACTCTAAAACACAAACTTAAAGAATTTTATAACAAAGACAGAGACATTATTAAAGAAAAGTGGTAAAAAAGAATAAACCATTTCTGATTTTCTTGAATTATACACTTTATTCATAAATATTTTCTTTCTAGAAGCCTTCATTCACAATATTTCAACATTTATTTGGTTAAAAATGTTAGTTTATTCTAAGTCTCAATCTACAATAGAAATAATGACTGACTAGTTGACGACGACTTAATCAAAAAGTGTATTGAAATGTACTGCATTAATATCGCAAATTTTAAAAGCCATATCGTAATCATTTCCAACATCGTGCAGCAACAATTTTGAAGCAACAAATCCATTTACCCCATCCCAAAACTGATAAGATATGATATGATGTGGACAAGATTGGACCTAGCAATGTTTATAGTTCTCCCATAGTTTGCCTTTGTGATAGAGCTGATTGTTTGTGCATCCTTATCTCACTATGGCTTGTACCAACAACTTCTTGAATGTAAACTGTTGGTCAGTCTTGGAAAAGAGGTCTGGATCTCAACGGGTTCTTACCTGGATAAATAAAGGTCAATTAATAAATAATAAAGGGCAAAATTTTGAAAACACCATTCTGTCCACCCATAACACTGAAAAACAATCGCAAGAAAGTTCTTTATTGATTTTATTGAGATGAAAACTGCTCACAATCAAAGGTTTGTATGCATGTTGTATCCAATATTAATTATTTTTTTGTGATGTACAGTTTATTGCAAATGCTTATGATTTAACTGCTTTCTTAATGACGCCTAAATGACTACAATAGCATAGCGTTCTCCCCATGCCATTGACAGCGTTTCTCTTAGTAGCCTTGTCATTGGCTTGTGTAATTGATTAGCAGCCCTTAATTGCATGTCAGTGTTACTATGGGACTCTGGCTGACTGATTGCTCAAGAGGCTCTTAACATTTAATCAATCGCTCTTTAACCTAGAATATCCACTTTGTATTAGAAATTAGTTTTTGTAAGTGCCTTGAGTTTGTTATTTTAAAGACAAGAGCAGGTCAGCGATTGTAATTTGCAGCACTGATCTATGTATTACCGTCAGTGCTGGTGTGAGTCGGTGTCTCGCTCGCAGACAGCTTGATGTCATCCACGTAGAGGAGGCGACTTATGATTGCCCCGTTCCTGAGTCCATATCAATACCCAGTCTGGTTGATTATTTGGCTAAGCGACCTATGCAGAGCGTCTTCTTGCCACGTTTGATGCAGACCTGTCCTCGTCGAGTTCGCAGCGAAGGCAGTGAGTCCTGTTGAGGTTGTTCAGCGCCAAGCATTCAGTGACTTTTAGACTTTCTTGTAATTAATCCAGGCGTGTTGAGTTCTGCAATCTGGTGACACTACTGGACTGAGATGTCTTGGCTGAGATCTTCTGTACCCTCCAGGCCTTCTCCAGCTCTTCTGATATTACTTTAGGTTCTATGTATTGCCAAATCAAGCACAACAGCTTTGCCAAGGAGAGAGAGAGAGACACCTTTTCACAATCACCAAGCAGTTTCTCTTTTTTTCCTTTATCTTTGGTTGAAGTGGGCAGCGAATATGGATGTCCCTGCTGTGAACTGAACCGATTTGGCAGTGATCCCCAGAAGCACCAGGTCATGTGAGTTCTTCACGCTCTCCTCAAATCGACTTGACATGTTTACCAGCCTGTTGCCCAGAACAGAGCTCCTTACGTGCTAATTTGAACAATTTGGCCCATCTCCACCTAGAATAATAAGGCTGTTTGGGTAGTCAGATGGAGGGCTTGTCATGTGTGCATGGAACAAAAGCAAGTTTGAGTTCACATATGAAAACTATTAAAAAGATTGTAACAGTAATCAGTTACCTATTTGTGAATATTTAAATGTCCCTTAAACATTTAATTGTATTGTAGAACTATTTGAAGGGATTAGACGTGTTTAGGCTGGCTTTGTTTTCTTTTTGCTTCAAGGTTAGATATCAATCTTGTGTCTCCTGCTTGTTTACCACATTTATGCACTAGCCCTTTTAGCCCTGCAGGAAAACACAAAGTCTTAACTGTTGTGTATGATTTACATATACTGATTACTATACTTATTTCATTAAGTAGCAATAACAATCTCATCTAAGACATTATGAATCCCTATATTTTAGTTTATGAATATGGGCCCCCCAAACAGCATTTTTCACAGAGCTCCCACACAGCTATAACGACTCTGTATTGCTTTATGGGATGTCAACGGGTAATATCCGACAGCAGAAATGTAACAAACACAGAAAAGCATTATTTTGAACAGACGGGAGCATAGATCAGATAAGCACAGCCGTACAAACATGTTAAGATCTGTCAGTAGTAAACAGACACAAGGGTTAGTATGAAAGACTGTTATGTATTTCGCAAAGTCCCAGGAGATCTTCTGTACACACTCTGCTCTGCTAAAGCAACTCGCCGTACGCCTCGGGTAAACACTTGGTTTCAAATGGCAGAGGGAAGATGAAAACATGCCTTTGCTGAACGTAATTTGAGTTTAGAATGACGATCTGTGATAATTGCGGGTTTGATTCTGACACATTGCTATGGCAAACATTTGAGCTGTTCATGTTCGGGACTTTTAATGGCTTGCCTGCGTGCACCTTTACAATGTCGCCTGATACCTCCTGCTGTGAGAGTGAGCTGGTGTTTGGTACAGCAGCTGGTAGATTACTTATGCAGATATTGTGGCACTTTATCTCAATTTTACATCACAAATGGGCTGTGGACAATGAAACTGTACACAAACTCTGATGAGGATCCTGTGGTGCCGGCGGTGGATGATATTTTTATGAATATATCTCAATGTGGAGCGGAGCAATCAACAGACGCACAGATGGGTAGATTAGATGTTTCGGATTACAAATAGCTTTTGTCTTTAAGACCGTGTTGATGAAGTCGGGTAAAAATAGTTGGTGAGTCATAAAAGAACAAATGCAAAAGAGCCAAGCAAATCTTTTTTTCAGATTTTGGATTTCTACAGGAATTAAAGAAAGAAATCAACATTATACCCACACATTTTAGTATTTCTACATTGACTTATTTATTTGTGAAAGTATAAATATATAAAGTATAAATATTAATATCCTTACATTTTTAGACTGTCAGCAGTATTTAATAACTATCATGATAAGAGAAAAATGTCTCATATTGCAATAGTTATTTTGGATCTATGCAAAAATTGGAGTATTGAGTTTACCGTCTATAATTTAAACTATTAAAAAAATAATAATAATAATCAAAAAGATGCAGAAACATCTTGTGTAATAAGTATAAAGTGATATTTTCACCCTTTTGTGGTTAATTTTATGGTTCTTTCACATTTTGTGCGATACGTGAACCTCTACCAAAACATTTACTGGCACATTTTTGCAAAAATCGCTAATTTAACCAGACTTGGGAGCAGCACAAGAAGTACCTTCACGTGTGCACTCTTGTTGTAGGCACATAACATGAGGTAAAATGTGTTCAAAATCCCTGCTCCTGCACGTCACAGCATCACTGCTTTTGTCCCAGCTGTCAGCGTTTGTTGTACAAGTCACAGAACAAAATCCCTCTGCACACGCATCAAAGAGCCTGACATTATAAACAAGGTGTTGTGCTGTTGTAATGTCGTTGTCAGCCACGACTGAACCAAGCTCTATATGCAACAATAGCCACCATTGTTTATGCAACCTGACATGCAGATGCGGATTTATCATCACGGCTGACAATCTTTATAACTTTTCTGGTGGCGGATCTGATTGCTGTTTGTGAGATGTTATTGTTTTGGCTCCAAATATTCAACACTATGACTTTAAACGCACCTGTCTAGTATTTATGTCATTACAAGTATTTATACTAAAAAAATCTTGAAAAACCTGCCTCTCCACAGATCTGACTTGGTAACGTCACGTGTTTCTCCATGGGGATACCTTACTGTGGCAAATTCCAGGAAAGGGACAAACATCTCCATGGAGACAATCTAAAGGTGAACCCTCCACCAAAAAAGTTACATAGTGCACCTTTAAGACCTGATGCCGGGGACGCAGTTCTGAAATCTGTACCAAGCCATTTCCTTAGTATACGAATCTAGTTTGAAATGTAAGTATTGTCACAACACTGTTTCCAACATCAGAAAGTACCATAACTGCAGAAGACAGTGGGGTCAGAGAGTCTCCTAAACTATTGTTACATCACCACAGATTTGGAGCCAATCGTAATGGAGTGTACTGTTTGTGGCTTGAATTTTCCTCGTGGTATGGCGAACAGGATTTTGTTGGATTATCGTCCATGTACTTCTTAATCATCGACTTCTATGAGCACTTAATCCTCTCAGTATTTGCATACATTTCAATCATTTTACCACTTTTCCAATAGTCCCTGCTGTGATTACCTTCTTATGGTTTGTGAGATTATGTGGATCGAGGCACATTTGGCAGTTATAAATGGCATATAAATCTGGGGGTTTGTATCATGGAAGGTTCAAGGTAAAAAAATAAAAATAAATAAAACCGAAATACATATGTGAAAGCAACGTTTTTAGAATAATTGACACAGAGTCAGATGTAAAGAAAATAAGGTTGCTGTTTGTTTTTTATACAGTTTTTCTTCATTCTCCTTTCATTTTTCCTTTAACTACTGTCATTATTGTCAGGGGTTGCCTACAGACAAGTTGTAGAGATATAGGCGTTTATTTATTTATTTATTTTTTTTATGCTGGATGCTCTTCCTGTGACAAACTTGTAGTGGACAGAAGTCAAATGTCTCAACCATCTTCTGCTCTGGAATGCTTACCCATAGTGTTGCTCTAAATTAGGGTTATTCAGTTATCTGCTAACTAAAACGGAGATGCTTATTTCTTCTCTCAAAGAAGACACCCAAATGTTTACCTTAAGGAAAGAATTGAATCGGAGCAGACTTTAAGCCATGGGTCTATTTCCACGAGTACACTTGCAGCTATAGCTACAACAAATTGTTCCATTTTGTTGGTGCTCGAGCTGGACTTGTCTGAGGCAGATTGATTCAGACTTGTGATTTCTTTTTTGGAGTTTGGTTCTGTGATTACCTTCCCTGGTTCTACACCTTCACTCCTTTGTGCCAAGTCCACTCTTCTTTTGTGAAAATGTGTTGAATTTTATTTTGAATTGAATTTTTATTATTTTACAATACTGATTGTATTGTTTAGATTTGTGTCATTATTGGGTTGCAAACAGTGTCTCACTTGGTTGAGTGGTCAACTTGTAACTGGGCATTGGTTTCATATGTCTGCTGTTGTATCTTTGGGCAAACACTTAACCTGCCTTGCTTAAATGTGTTGGGTGAATGAATAACAGGCTTTTATTTGGATCTTGAGGTCTCAACATCAACACCAATGTCTAAAAGTTCAGTGGTCTTTCCATATTTTAAGAGACATTTTTACTTGTGTTATGCATGAGTTACTTGCTATATAAATGACCTACCTGTTTTGATTTCTTTGCTTTGAATGACAAGTAGCCATTCGGCGTGGTGTTTTATGTCTGTCAATGGAATAGTACTCTTGCTTCACTCCTTTAATACATATTTAAATCATTCCTTGCCTTCCTAATCAGTCTAATTATCCTTGCAGCGGTCGTCTTTATCTCACCTTTCACCAGACTAACCTGTTTTACATGATTACCTTTGTGCCTCTTGTGCCCTCTCGTTCTGACAAAATAAAAGACTTAAAGGGGAGCATGGACGGGTGGGAGATCGCTGCCTCCTGCTCTTCTGAGGAACGTGGGGCTGCGATGACGGGCTAATCTTGTCTTGTGATTATCTTCTCATTACAATCAAACAGGAGCCACTCGCAGAAGAGGAGAATGTGTAATTACACTCGAATCTCCCATGACTAAAAAAGAAGATAATAGGCAGAGCGCTTCCAATCGTTCAGTTTATTTAGCCACTTATTCCTTTCCCGTTTAGGCCTTATTTTGAGATTAAATTATGTTGAAAATGTGTTTTTTTTTAATGGTCATATGAAGTTTATTTTTTGTATGAGAAAGAACTGATTTTTTAATATACCGTATACATAAAAACAGGCTGCAAATACATGATATACATGCTGTAAACATGCCATATTGTTGCCTTAAGCCGAGTGTCCACTGTACGATTTTCTTTGTCTTATAAGATTTATGGATGTCACACTGCAAGACATAATGAATTAAAAGTCATTAGACAAAACGCAGTCACATTTTGCGATGAATCATACGATCAGCCGTAGCTACAAGAAAAATTTGTCTGTGTGGGAAAGTCATCGCACTTGTACCTGTTAGCGGAGGTTAGCGTGACATGCTACCGGTATTTTCGCATTTGTAAATGTTGCTAAATGAAAGAGAAATGAGCTTCGCGCTTGTGTTTACATTTTTGACAAAGACTGATCGTAGACACAGCGACAGGAGGCTCACTCTGCGACCAAGATTCCAAAACATGTTCGATATCATCATAGCTCATACGACAGTTCTAAGTTTGGCCTTTTTTCCCTTCACACTCTAAGATCTATGAGCCACAATTTTGAGCTACGACTCAAGATTCTTCCCACAATCAGAAATCTTATTATTATTTTTGTTTAATAGATAAATACTTTAGATAAATACTACATTTTACCATATAGTGTCACCAGCTCACATGCAAATAATTGATGGGAACTTCAGTGTAGCACTCTCATGGCTGCATCTGCCTCACAAAAAACATAATTTCCCCAAATGTCAAAGCACTGAAGCATGTAAATAACTACATTTCAATTGACACCTCCATTTGAATAGTAAATGGCCGACCTCCAATTTCCCAGAGAATGCCGGCGGGTAGAAGTGAAAGAGAATTAAATACACAGGCCGTCGACCAGGGGATAAAGCTTAACCAAGTGTAAAAAAGCTTCCTCGCTGTAAAGTACAACTTGAGATATTGGTCCCAAAAAAAAAAATCGATTTTAAGTCAATGTCTGTGTTTTGTTTCAGCTCAAAAGCTACAGCATGCCAGTCGCTGAGGATAGAAGAGAGAAAACCTGTGAAGTTGGATTCGACTAAAACCATGAATGGACGTGGCGTGAAGAGAAGAGGACACAAACGCCATCGCCGGAACAGGAGGTGAGAATTACCTGCACTATGTCAAAGTCTTGCACTGTCATTTTTTCTGGTGGTCCTGAACCTGGTTGTTATTTCTTTTTCTGTAATGTTCCCCACAGTATGGCATGAAACAGATCCATCTCACATATGTTTATTGTATAAATACCCTGAAAAACACAATTTCTTATTGTGAGTGCAGTCATTTTTCCACAGATCTGACCTGTAACTTGGCCAGGTGGCATGACCTGATTCTCTTAAAGGACACATATTCTGCTTTTTTTTGAGCTTTTAACAATGTTCATCAAAAACATACCTGAAGTAGCTTTCAGTTGCATTCAGGCTGTTTTGAGGAATGTTCATTAGAAAATCTTCCCCTTTCATACGTCAATTATCCATGAATCCATGAATTTGCTGTTTTAACTCCTTAAATCATCACCAAATTTGTTCTGAGCATTTCTGCTGCTGCTGCTGCTGCTGCTGCTGCTGCTAGCGTAACGCAGTCAGGTGAAACAAATACTATAAATGTGTTGTAATCAATTGTTTATCAGATAGATCAACCTTTTGCATAGTCCACTGGTAGAGACAGCGGTGATACAACGATAGCGAGGTAGATGTGTAAAACTGAGCATAAATTGTGGACCATGTAATGATGTCAAACAGCCTCATAGATCTAGTTGGCCACTTCAGCATTTTCTAACTAACTCCAATGCCCTTTATCTGGATGTGGTGGTAAAAATAAAGCGGCTGTGATTAGGAGTTCAGAGAAGTACCTGTTAATCATGTCCTCTGACCACAGGGCTGCCCAAAGGAAGTCACCCGGACACCACCTCCTGCTCTAATCGACTGCTCATGCACACAGAGAGCAGGCAACGCAAGACCCCCGCACATAACTAGACGCAGGATAGTGGAAGATTACCTGAAAGTAGTATAAGAACTGTTACGGTCAAATCATTGCCCTATTGTCATGTGTATTCTGCAGCATATTTTTTCATGAATCAATACTTGACACAGTAGAGTCTAGCAACTTTTCTTTGTAGGTGGAGATCAGAGATGAATACTATCGTGTCCTTGGGTAAGACATTTCACCTGTCTCGCCTCCAGTGTGTGCGTACATCGGCGTATGAATGTGTGTGAGTTGAATTTAGAAAAGTGCTGGATGACTATTTAACCTTGGATGGTGGGTGCAAAAATATGAATGACGTGATGAAGTTATTTGACTTGAATTATCTCTAATATCACGATGAGCTTGGGTCTTTTTAATTGAAAAGTCTATAGCTAATTCTCTGTTTAAAAGCATTGGGTTTGGAGTTCAGACCTGCTGTTTTAAATGCCAGTGATTAAAAGTCTGTATTGTTTATGTTCAGGGACTTAATATTAAAATCAATTTTATTTTACATTTGCTCATACAAATCTGTAAAGTTAATGACAAAACAGCTTTCCAGGGGTAGACTCCACCACTGGCCTCAGACAACCAGCAATGTCTCGCACACCATTTATACGTAGGTGTTTTTCCCAAGGACACAACGACACTAACTGGTCCGAGCTGGAAGTGAACGGGGAACGCTGAAACCTCCGAGGGAAAGCACAGGGCCATTTTAGAGGAAGGAATCAACTCATCACTGAGCACAGTCATCTAACGTCTCCCAGTGCCTCTTCATACAATTGTTTCACACAATCACTATTCCCCCCGCTGCTGCAGCCAATTGACTGCAGTTGCATTTCCATTTCATTGTCCACCTCATCAAAAGAAACAGTTCTTTTCTCTGGCACAAAAAAGTAGAAAGAACTGATGCTAATTCTTGCCTTCTCTGCATAGGCCCTGAGTCGTGGATGTGTTAATGGCTGACAAAGTGTTCTCATTAGCAGGAAAGGCTACTTGGGTTCGGTCCGTCTAATCAGGCCTAATGCAGCTCGCTTCTTAATGCTCCCAAACTGCCGACCACACACAGCTTGGCCATTTATTATGTAGAGACAGTCTTCTGCATCCACTGAACAGGCGCGGTCTCAGGGGCTTTGTGGGCGCATACATCAAGTACGAGTCCACTCTGTCACTGTCCGGGTCGGCTCTGATCAGCTTGCCTCACGCCTGCTGTCTGTGCATTATTTACTGTTCATTATAAAAGAGGGAAAATGGATTACAGACTAAATAAGTTGACATTTGGTCTTAGTTGTAAACAGATAGGATGACAATGACGGGAGCATGATTAGGAAATGTGAGGTGTGCACTGATTCAACGAGAGTGATACTGTAGAAAAATGTTACAGGATTAGATTGATTTGACTGGAAGTTTAATGCCATTCTGTGGAACATTTTGAGCAAATCAATGAATAAAAAAAGAATAAGTCAACTTAATTTTGCGCCAGTACAGTTATTTTGTAAAAGCACCTCTTAGTGTCAAAATGAGACTGCCGAGTACTTTCAGCATCTAATTATAAAACCTTTTATTGTCTGCAAACCAGGAAGAGCACTGGTAGCATGCTAGTTGTTGTGCTAGCAGCGTTGTGATGGTCAAACTCTGCTCTGGCCAATGAAAGTTGTGAAAAACGTTTATAAACTCATTGCACTGAGTAATTAGGATGCTAAGTCTTGACCATTTCAAACTATTTAGATTGAACCAGTTTTGTTGTTCACATTTTTAAAATCAAGTATAGCACCTTTAAATTTTGATTTATGAATTTATTTTACACTTTAGAACTTGGCAGACAAATGTGTTCATTATAGTGTAATTATTGTGATTGCATTTATTCCACTTTTTAATTGCAGCCAGGCTTAGCTAAGTGAATTCTGTGTGGAGTCCACCAGGCGAGACATTTCCATCAATAACCTAAAAACAAAATATTACCCAAGATTCAAATAATTGAGTTAATTTTTTTTCTTATCTTTATATTTACAGTAGCATTGTTGTGTGACAAGGCCTTCTCAATGCTGTGTACTACAAAACTGTACTTGTAAGTTTTTATTATGTTCTTATTTGTAGGAGAATTGTTAGCATGTTGCCCATTTGTGAGAGAAAAACAAGTCTATCCGTTGTACTCTTGCTCCAACAGCAGCAGACATTTGCCTGGAGCTATAGGATAAGCCTCATCATAATATTTGTCCTTCTCAATCCCCCGTTGGTTTAATAGATAGATCAACTTTTCCCTGCTGATTATGTTGTCAGCAGACAGACTTCACAGTAGTGGTCATTAGGCACAGAATCTCCGAGTGTCTATGGCGCTGGCCCACTGTGTACAGATGTAAAGTGGCAGGCCGCGCTCGGCTGCTGACGCGCCCTGCAGCTTGCACACTTTATTTGCACTGAACACTGGATTTACATACAGCCTCCAATTATGCTCTTATCTTTCTGCTCTGCTGACAGTCTGAAGCAGGACAAAGCCGGGCACATGTTTTCTATCTTAAGTCTGCAGATTAAATAAAGTACTCTGGGTTCTGGAGTGAAAGGCGGCCATGATGTCAATGTCAAAAGTTTGGACCTTGTAACTTTTGGAAATATATGGATTTAAAAAAAAAAAAGATTCCAGAGAGAACATTTGAAAATGCTGTAGAAGCGCACACTGAAATGGCAAACAACGATGGAAAATTGTCGTCTTTAGATAAAAGGCTTTCACTTAATAATTTAAGATTGATCCAAAGTGAGTCATCTATTTAAAATATATACTTTTTCTTTTTGAGTGATCATTTACATTTAGTTTGGATTCATTTAGAAGGGCTTGTGTGGTTCTTGGCAACATGCTGTACGTTGGGAACGCTCCATCTTTATGTTTACAGCTTTACAACTAATTTTAGTGGTTATTTTTATGTCTAAGGCTGCAGAACTGATACTGAATGGGTTTAACATCTCAAGTTAATTGTAGAGACTTGCGTTAACAAACTAAATATCAGTAGTTTTCACTCAGCTATAATTAAATGTGTTGAAGAGCAGTATTTGAAGAGAGAAACATAAGCTATACCTACTATGTTACACCCTTAATGCTGTGTTATTTAAACCTAATATTGTGCCTTGATTATTATGACATGGCTTTGATAGTCATGATGAAATGGCATTTAGAGCCGCAGCTCAGCCTCCACCTGTCTGCCTCTCTGTCTAGTGGTAGCAGCGGAAGCACACTGAATGATTTGTGATAGGATCATCTCCACTGGGACATTTGGCTCTCGATAATCTCTAGATTGTTGAGTGAGAGCATTAGGATGCGTCTGTGCTTCTGCCTGATGACTCACATTTTACCCCAATCATTTTACTGCAGGGGTTATCTTTGAGCTCCACATTTTAGAGTGAGTGGCTCAGAATATTTGATGCGAAATTTAAGGTCTTTTGCACAATCTCCTTATAAACTATAAACGTTGGCTCAAAATTTAAACAGTTAAAGATACGCAGGGCTGTAGTGATTAATTATTCACATGTAACGAGTCAACCATGAGAAAATAATCGTTATTCTATTTTGTTGATTGTAATTGTTACCTGAACTATACAGACTCTAAAACACCAACAAAGACAGTGCATTATTAAATCAAACTGTAAAAAAAAGAACAAGCACGTTATTACTTTCAGCAATAAAAGAAATAAATTTTGTTGTAAATATTCTTTACCTAGAAGCTTTCAGTCACCTTTATTTGGTTAAAAATGGAATGTGCTAAGTTTCAATGTACAATCAAAATAATTGTTTGACTAGTCCACTGGGGTTGCACAATTTGTCGAAATCAAATCAAAATTTTAATTTTAATGAACGCAATTAGCAAATCACAAAGGTTGCAATTTTTGAAGTGCAGTAATTTCCTCCACAAACAACAAAATATCCTGTCTTATTTTGCATAAAAACTGCAAACCTTGAAGTTTAGATTTGTTAAATTATGTTCTGAAATAAGCAACAAAACTGTGTCTAAAGCAACAAAAACACAACAACAACATGAATTGCTCTAAAGTACTAAAATAATCGTAATCCAGAAATGTAACTTTTCTGGAGGGGGTCCGCCACAAGATTTGTCTGTATGTTCGACAGTATTGCATTCATTTAGTCAATGATATGTTCTCAATGACATCTCAACGTACTTTGCAGATGTCTATTTTAAAGTGTTCAGATAAATCATTTCCACATTCATTGCTGTGACTGAGTTTTAAAGGTAAATGTGCTTGAGTTTGTCTGCAGCTGCATCATAAATAATCCCCAAACACGCTGTCAGCCGAGTTATCTGTGATCTGTTTGTGCTGCAAAGTTTTGGTGATAAAAAGAACAACAAATTAAACTCACTTCATGGTGCTTTTGGTGTTTGGAAAAATAAATCTCTCTGATAAGTGACTCTATCTGGATTGATGCGATTTGCATGCTTTGTAAAATGAAAACACAAACTTGTTAAATGCATTTAAGCATAGAGTTAAGATACAGTTTTAAAATGTGTTGTTTTTCTCTCAACAGTCCATCCTTTGATGATGAACTCTCTCCTCGGCCCAAGGGGAAGAAAAAGAAGAGGAAGTCCCAACGCAAGAAGAAGAGGAAGAGGTGTGTTTTCAAATTAAAGTATTTCCTATGCTGTTTCAGTCAGCATTTAAATCATGTATGTTCTTGTTTGGTTTTCCTTTAGGTCTCCTTCTTACAGCCTTTCCCCAGTGAGGAAGAAGAAAAAGAAGAAGAAGAAGAGCTCCAAAAAAAGCAAACGTCACAGGTATGAAAGTATTCTCAATCAACAGGTGTTCTTTTGGGCCAGTATTCTATCAAATCTTAAAGTACACAATTTTTAAAATTATTGGTGGGATAGTATTGGCTGAAATATTTGTCATAGTTTTACACCTGCCAAGTGGAAGTTTGAGAAGATAAATTGGGAGCAAAAAGTCAGATTAAGAGCTGATTCTAATGAATCCCTCTCTCTATGTCATCAATACATGAAAGGTCATCAAAACTGCATGCACAATTTGTGAGCAAGGATCACAATTTTTTGACACATTTAATATTTATTTTACAAAGTAATAGTGCTGTCAAGTATTTTTGTCATTGGATAATAACTTTTGTGTATGTAGATGAGCTTTGGTCCTTGTTTACAATACGGTTGCTAGGTAACAGTTATGGAATTACCTCTCCCCACATCTGCTGCTCATGCTCAACCGTAAAATTTGTATATCATTCATTGACTTCCTGTTCAAAACTGCAGATCTGACAAGCCCCGTCTCTTCAGAATGACATTTCACCAAAACAAGTTGCAGATTTTCATTAACATGTTCGGATTTTAGAAAAGTGGTTGCATGACTTTTTAGAGCCAATGTGTCACTTGGAGTACTCATTTTTCAAGTAATCTCCACTAAGTACGGGGATGTGGGCGGGGATAGGGGTTTGGAGAAAACAAGAATTTTCTGAGCACTCAAGCCTCAGTTTCGGGACAATACAGGGTTACTCAAACATGCAAGAATCTTTATAAATACGACTTTAAGTAAACTAATGATGTTGAAACGAGATGTACTAGGCACTAGATGTGCTTTGGTGCTTTGCAGAGACTTGAACACAAAGTCTGCTCTCTGAGCCTGAAGCCAGTGCAGAGACCTGAGCACAGACTAATGTGATGGTACTTCCTGGTCCTAGTCAGGACCCGAGCAGCAGCGTTCTGGATGAACTGCAGCTGTTTTACAGCTCGTTTGGAGAGGCCACTGAGCAGCCGTTGCAGTAGTCTAACCTACTGGAGACAAATGTATGGATAAGTCTCTCCAAGTCTGGTTTAGATACTATCTATACCTTTGATTTTGGCAATGCTTTTAGATGGTAAAAAGCGGTTGATGTTATTGATTTGATGTGGCTGTCAAAGTTTAAGTCGGATTTCTAACTTTATTTTACAAATTACAAATGGTCAGACCCCTCACCAGAAAACTTACATAGTCCATGTTACATGTTACTGTAGATGTTTTAAAATTCATATTTACTCATTGTTTGGAATGAGCAACCCAATTAAACATTATTTCTCTTAAAAACGCTTCATTGTCCTAATTCAACAATGTAACATAATGGGCTCTGTGCATAGCAGCAGTTGGCTAAGCTAATCGTTTCTCACAGTTAATGCAAATTTTTATTAAAACATAAAATATAAAGAAACTATCGATTAAAATGGTTACTTGTGTCGATATTATGCTTCAAAATTAGCATTAACATTAGCATTGACCCTCAAACACTGCATTTATCATCACAGAAGTGTCACCGAAGTCTTTCACATGTTGTCAGTGACATCCACCTGCAGCTCACTGTTCATTGCCCGATCTTTAAATATTTGTCAGTAGTACACTGAGCTAGCCATTTTTAAAATAATAAATAACCAATTGAAATTCTGTGCACAGAGCCTATAAGGGTGCGTTCACAATTGTCCTGTGTTGGCCTTTGTTTGGGCCCAGTTTGAGTCCTAATGTAGATTTGGTTTGGTCCTGGTCTAGTTCCGATTTCATCCTTGTCTAGTCTTGGTTTTGATCTGAGTTTTGTCCCAATGCTTAAGCTTTTTTGTGACAATATATTTGGCACTTCACTGTCTTTAACAAGTAACTGTACTTGTTGTTACTTTATTACTTCGCCCGTCCTAAATCAGTTTGTGATCTAAACTGGGCTAAACTGAACAATATCACTTCTTATTAAAACATGCATGAGTTATTTTCCGACAGTGAACTAACACAACCTTTCCATTTTTGTCATTCTAGGTATACATCCAAAAAGTCCAAACACAGGTATGTCTATCATCATAATCTCCTTTCACATTTGAATATTATTGTTGCTGCGAAACATTTAAATCCGCTTATGTCTGCGCTGTAGCATTCACACCTGCTGTTTTGGCTAACCCTACATTTGCATCGTCAAAGTCTGCACCTTTTAACAATCTCCTGCAGCAGCTTTGTCGGCCTAATACTCCTCTCTCACGGCTGTCTTCTCTGTGATCCTCTCAGCTCTTCTAGTCTCAAACATAAGAGGAGGAACGAGCAGCGGCACAAGAAAAGGTCAGTGTGTGTGTGTATGTGTGTGAAGGAGTTATATCATTGTATATCAAAGCAGTTCGTGGAGACCTGCCTCACTTTCTGGGTACAAAAATCAGGTCTCCATGACGTAAATTATTAGATTATCATTATTATTATTAGATTAGTTAACTTAAAATGGGTTAGGTTTAGGGTGTAGGTGAAAGAAGACACATGCATTTATCTACTATATAGTTATAATCTATGACAACTGTTGATCATTATTTTAAATTTTGGACATTTTTAACAACAACATTGATCTAAAATGACTAATACTCCTTGAAAACACAGTACATCATTGTAAACATTACCACAAACAAAATATATATGAGACTAAAGACGGGTGCGTAGAGCAACCTGATGAATGAACAGGAGAGAGTCCCACTGCTTAATCCTACGTGTATCATCACTGAGAAAAAAATTGTAGCACAAACAAAGTAAAGAGCAGTGGGCGGGTATCGGGGGTCTGTAAAATGGGGATTTGCAGAGCAATGGTGTCTTTATTGCAGGAGAATTAGGATTACTCAAACATGCATGAATCACTTTAAGTACAATTTCGAGTGGGTAAATAAAAAGGGAAAACAATTATGACATTGTTAAACGCTCTTCAAAGTCGATTTTGCGATTTTTCGATATGTGGTCTTTAAGGTTAGGCAAGTTGTGACTATGGTTAAGTTGAGTCAGTCTCCTGGAAATTAAGTCAGTGTAGTGTCCCCAAAAACGATTAAACCCAACGTGCGTGCCAGTGTGTGTGCGTGGTGCTTGCATCAGAATCATGTCCTCTTTAAATCCTTAACTCTTCCCCTGACCCCTCTGATCCACCATGTCTCATGCGGCAAGTACAGCCTCCCCAGCGCGCATCAACATGGAGCTTTTATGTCTTTTGTGCGGAGAGTAAAAATGGTTTGCAGAGTGAGAGAGAGCGGGTGACTGAGGCTAAGAGAAACCAATTTCATGCTGTGATCTTGCATCATTTCATAATTGGACTTTGGATGAGCGGCGCATTGTTTGTAAGCACGCGGAGCAGCTCTTTTTGCACAAAGCTCAGCCACAGCCTGGCTCTGTACAACTCTGTCCTCCTTTGTTGTCTTTATCACTGTGCTACTTCAGACATAAGATGTACGCTTGTATTTCAAACACGGCTCATATCCTTCAAGCAAGCCATATCATGTAGCAGGAACAATGCAGATATACTTTAGTCATTTACAAAGAGAGGATTGAAAACTGTCAGTACGCAATAGAGAGATTATAGCCTTAGCTTCAGGTCGTCCATGTTATGTGTAATGTTTTACAGAGGGATTTCTGCCAAATAAAACCTAAACTGTGCTCCGCTGGTGGTGCAGTGGTTGTGGGCGTTGCATGTGTGTGGTTGCTAACACCATAGTGTTATGGGTTTGATTCTCGCCCTTGATCATTTGCAGAGTGTCTACACCCCCCTCTCTCTCCAATATGGTAAAAAAGGTATAAACTGTGAAGGAAAATGGTGAAGAGAAGTAGATGAAGAGACTGAGGTGGTTACAGTTCTGCTGCTGGCGTAATGGAGGGGAGACAGACTGTACCTGGAGAGACTGGTTCCCATGCAATCATTTAGAGTTTTAATATAATGTAATAAATTTAACAGAAATAACCGGCTGTGCTCACCTTATACCACAAAGGTTGGTTGTTTTATTAGGGCATAGTGCGAATGTGTCCTTTAGCAAGACATTTCAACCACCCTCCCTGTATGAGAGATTGCTATGTCTGCCCTGAAAAAGGGCATTTTCAGTCAACTAATATACAGTCATAATCATTTCGGAGCATTTTCGGAGCATTTTGAATCAGATTCTGATACAAAGAAAAAAAATAAATAAATAAATACCATTGCCAATTCCTATGAACCAGACACAGTGCCATAGACTTTATTTGTACAGTTTTGTTTGATTTAATTTGTTTGTTTGGATGATGTGGTCAGGCGTCTTTCCAACAAAAACAGTGTGCTATGACTAAAGTGATGTTAAAAACACTTCCACCACATCATTTGAAGGATGAATAATACCATGTAAAGTCCATAAAGTGCTCTACAATAACTGAATTATTATGAACACAGTTTTATGAGCTAATTACCTGTATGTAATCATTAGTGTGCTTGTTACACTGTGACACCCGTGTCTCCAGAGTTCTTTTACTGTTGTGTGCTCTTCAGTTCCCGGAGCCATGGCCGGAGGAGACATCGCTATCGCAGGTCTCCATCAGAGGCATCCTCCTATCAGTCGTCCCCAGAGGACAGGTGAGGACCATGTTGCTCTTCTGTCGCCCCACTGTCGCTCCTTTGCCCCCCACTGTCACTCCTCTGTCCTTCAACTTTTGCTCTTTTGTCCTCCCACTGTCTCTCCTCTGTCCCCCTCTGTCTCTGCTTTGCCCCCCACTTTTCAATCCTCCTGATGTGGCTCCTCTGTCCCCCACTTTCCCCCCACTGTCACTCCACTTTCCCCCCACTGTCGCTACTCTGTCCTCCTTCTGTCGCTCCTCTGTCCCTCCACTTTCCCGCCACTGTCGCTCCTCTGTCCCCCTCTGTCACTCTTCTGTCCTCTCACTTTGTCCATCTTCTGTCACTCCTCTGTCTCCCTCACTCCTCTGTCCCCCACTTTCCCCCCACTGTCGCTTCTCTGTACTCCCACTGTCACTCCACTTTCCCCCCACTGTTGCTCGTCTGTCCTCTTTCTGTCGCTCCTCTGTCCCCCTCTGTCACTCCTCTGTCCTCTCACTTTGTCCATCTTCTGTCCCCCTCATTCCTCTGCCCCCCCACTCCCCCCCACTGTCACTCTTCTGTCCCCCCACTGTTGCTCCTCTGTCCCCCCACTGTCGCTCCTCTGTCCTCCCACTGTCACTCCTCTGTCCCCCCACTGTCGCTCCTCTGTCCTCCCACTGTCACTCCTCTGTCCCCCCACTGTCGCTCCTCTGTCCTCCTTCTGTTGCTCTCCTGTCTCCCTCTGTCACTCCTCTGTCCTCTCACTCTGTCCATCTTCTGTCGCTCCTATGTCCCCCCACTGTGGCTCCTCTGTCTTCCCACTGTCACTCTTCTGTCCCCCCACTGTCGCTCCTCTGTCCCCCCACTGTCGCTCCTCTGTCCTCCTTCTGTTGCTCTCCTGTCTCCCTCTGTCGCTCCTCTGTCCCCCCACTGTCGCTCCTCTGTCCTCCTTCTGTTGCTCTCCTGTCTCCCTCTGTCACTCCTCTGTCCTCTCACTTTGTCCATCTTCTGTCACTCCTCTGTCCCCCCACTGTCGCTCCTCTGTCCCCCCACTGTCACTCCTCTGTCCCCTCACTGTCACTCCTCTGTCCCCCCACTGTCGCTCCTCTGTCCTCCTTCTGTTGCTCTCCTGTCTCCCTCTGTCACTCCTCTGTCCTCTCACTTTGTCCATCTTCTGTCACTCCTCTGTCCCCTCACTGTCACTCCTCTGTCCCCCCACTGTCGCTCCTCTGTCCTCCTTCTGTTGCTCTCCTGTCTCCCTCTGTCACTCCTCTGTCCTCTCACTTTGTCCATCTTCTGTCGCTCCTATGTCCCCCTTCTGCCCCCCTCCACCCCCTCTGTCCCCCCTAAACCTCTTCATCTTATCAGCCTGCTGTGCCGCTGCTCCTGGTCACTCCACACAGATGACTGATAACACAGACTCCCACAGCTCACTCTTATCACCGTCGTACAGGGAACGACTCCAACTCAGATCAATGTGCAATATAAAAATGCCTGAATACTGTGTACTTACCATGGGACATTATCAAGGACGGACAATCTAAATGCCTTAATGACATTCTAAAATTCTCCAGCTCAAAAGTAGAGGATGTTTTATGGCTGTAGTAAATGGCTCTTTGTCTAACTGTTTTGTTGCTGTTTCCTCAGACACCATCTGCAGAAGTCTGTGGTGCAGCAGGTGTTTGGAGATCTGGGCAACACTCAGCTCAAGTGGAGATCACCTCCCCGATCAGAAAGTGCTCCAAAGTACCACTCCATCCTCTCGGCTCATAGCGTAAGTAACCTCTGGATTCTGGTTCTTTATGTTTGTCTGTTACACCTGAATCTTTTAAAAGGGCATGAAGCCACTAAAGCACTGGAGCATGTTTTGTTTTGAGGAAAGTTTACAGTGAAACATTAAAATGTCCATATTTGAAATCAGCGCTATCAATATTAGTTTCAGTATTTATTCATTTCTCGATATTGATTTATCTGACGTTTGTATGATATTGTGTAACTTGTGACTGATGTTGGGATTCAACCGTCATGGTTGGAATTTTGAGTACTGAGGTTGCAAGGATGAATTAAAAACTAAACTAAAACTAAATTATCTGAACATTTAATTGTTTCTAAGTGCATTTCGTTCATTAATAGATCTGCAACTACAGTAGTATTCTTTAGAAGAAAACTTCTGCAGTGACTTTAATTAGGAGTTTCCATGTCCCCAGGACAAAGGAAAGAGGTATTTTATAAAAGGCGCTGTCCCTAAACCCTGTGTCTCATGCTTAGTGAGCCATAAAATGTATGAAGTTTCTCAGCGGCGATCATTAAATTATGCTAATTGTGCAGATGCATGTTTTAATTACACACCACAGGCTTTTAATTCTGATTTAATAAATGAACCCATATATTGGATTATGTCAAGCATTAAGCAGGCGTCACAACTGGCTTCAGAGCTAAAGGCTCGTACCACTGTATTACAGTCATTCACTGTTTAAAACACATAGGCCTCATTTAAAGACTATATGTGGAATATGTCTTATCATTTTATCCCAAAGGTAGATATGAGAGTTAATTTTTGTTTTGATTTGATGTTTTTTTCTTGATGGGAACATAAGTGTTAAAAATAAAGTTAAGGGAGCTACTAAATAAACTCATTTGAAAAGTCATGATATTGTTTTATTGTCTTTCTGTGAGCTGCTATTTATTACAAAAACTTTAGACGTGCAGACACAAGGACAGTGATGATTTACTATCATCACTGAGAGATCACAACTTTATCGACTCTGGCTGTGTTCAACGCCAGTGTTTTTTACTTGACATTTAAAGCAATAAAACTTTCAAAGCAACGATCAAATCCACAGAAACACTGAAGAAAGTAGCAGAAGAAACACCACAACATTTGAACTTTACATTTTAATACAGGGATATTGTTTTCTTTTTTTGTTTTTTCACAACTCTAATGATGCACTTATGTTGCCCGCTCTTCCCTTTTTCTTACACCTTACCTACTTAAGGAGGAAATCTTGATTGGTAAGTGGATGCTGTCCGCAGACTCAGGGCTTTACTGTAGGCCCGGTGCAGGCTGTTTAGCTGCAGGGAGAGTGAGCACAGGCGCCTGTCCTGATCTGAGGCCTTGTAGTTAGACGGACAACTGCAGTCCTTTTCTTTTCACATACAACCCATTCTGTGATGTCCGCTCAGTGTTCTTTAACTGGATCTTTTCTATGGGGCTCTTGTTTCTCTCCTCTCTTAACGTGACTTAGAGCTGGTACATCTCCTCACGCTTTCTTTCTTTCTTCCTTCCTTCCTTCCTATCTATCTATCTTTCTTTCTTTATTAATTTATTTCCTGATAAATAATTATTTTAGTGTAGACTTCCTCTGTTAGTTTTCGGTTATTTCTCTTAATTTAGTTGTGTTAATCTATTTTAAGGGTTATCGCATGCTTCAAATGTGCATGATATTTATCTTTCAAAGTTTTAATCCCGAATAAAAAGGAATCAGAGGTATTATGTGATTTTGTGATTATTGCCAGTGAAAATGAAATCAAAATGAGTTATAGTGACATTTTTGAAACTGCACACCTGACGTTAAGCTTGAACATGTGTGTGCCTATTTGCAGATATTATCTTCAAAAGCTGGGAGTCAAGTCTTGGAGGAAAAACCGTCTGGGTTGATAGAGGAAGCTCCACATGATTACGATTCGGGGAATGACACATCGTCACCGCCATCTTGTAAAACGGCCGTGTCCGAGCGGAAGAGGAGCCACAGTGTGCAGCGGCTGGCCTCTCTGGACAAGCACAAGTTCACCGACAGAGACAACGTCTCAGATTCAGGGAACTCTGTCACCAGCTACGCCTCGCTGTGCAAAACCTACAGAGAAGACAGCCTGTCCACGAGTGTGTTCAGCCCGAGCGGCAAGAGGTACTGCAGTATTTAGGAAAAATGCAAAAATACAATATTTTTGTAACTTAAACTTACACCCCCTGTTTATTAGCTGGGCTTGTAGTTTTGACTTGGATTAATGTATGTTTAAGAACCGGGTTAAATCAGGGTAACTGTGCTGAATTCAAGTCACTTCTGTATCTGTATGAAAATAAGTTGTGAGAGAAAGCTGTTAATCTTCCATTAGCATGCGCTTATGCAAAATTCAAATTTAGTGAACAAGACTCTTGTAAACTCAGCCAAATCTCCTTATGTCTCTTACAACACGGGTGAAATGGATTTTTGTGTTTTGTGTGAAGAGCGCAGATGACCTTGGGCAGTGGGACAGGGGAGGAGGAGTCTGTAAAGTCCTGTTGCTCTCACAGAGGCAGGAGGAGGTCCAGGAAACACAGGAGCAGGACGCCCAGCAGCAGCAGCAGCAGCAGATCCTCTACGAGCTCTAGACACTACTCAAGGAGCATCTCTCTCTCATCATGCAGGTGGGACCACTGGATCGGCACATGAATCAAAGTATCTGAAACCACTGGCTTCAGGCTGTGTGACTCTGCATTTGTTGGGGCTTTTTAACCCTTGTTGAACAAAGGATTCCAAAATGTCTGTTTTTTTTTCTCCTTCTTACATTAGTCCTCATCTAGACAACAACAATTTCATGGTTAGAATATCTGTTTGTTAGATGTTGTGATTTAGATCAAGAGAGCTAAATTTACAAGTCTCAACCAGGGGTCTGCAAACTTTAACAGCAAAGGAGCTGCTTTGGCTTCGCTTTCAACCCAAATTAATGTCAGAAAGAGCCACAACTGTATTTTATCCGCAAAAAGACGAGACAAAAAGGTGAATTTATGTTCATTTCTCAAGAAGGAGGACTACTCTTTGTTGCTAATACTTTGTTACAATTTTTGCTCTGAACCAACCTTTGAATGACTTTAAAATTGTGCTTGTTTTTATTGTTAGGGGGCCTCAGACCCTGAGTTTCTCTTCTCTGTCCCTGTGTCACATGTGCCTTTACTTTGTTGCTTCTGCTCTGTGGACATAGGGTGCACACTCTTTGTCAGGACGTTTGAACGGATGTTTCACTGTTCAATGTATGTTAATAATAATACAAGAAGAGGACCGCTGTGCGCACACAGGATCACCCAAAACACCATTGTTTATGCCAAGCGGCTGCATAATTAAAATACAAACATAATAAATAACACATAATAGAATTGTCCATCTTTTTTTTTCTCAACAAGAGCCACACCAGAGGATTTAAAGGCATTGTGGCATTTGAGCCCCGGGTTCCCGACCCCTGGGCTCGACCTACCCCACCTTGAGCTCACTGATCAAATCCTCATGTTCTATAGTCACACTGTACAATTTAGATGTTTAATTGTAAATCTTTAGCAGTTATAATAACAGATTACTGTTCCTCTTTTCAGCTCATATTCCCGTTCACCAAGCTCCTCCTCTAATCACTGGCGTCGAGGCAGCTCCCGGGGAAGTTCCTGCAGACACAGTGAAGACAGGTGAACACCTCTTCATTTCTCACCTTCCCCTCTCTGGAGTTGCAAATGTTTAACACTGTTTAATGCTTTCCAGATTACGAGATCGAAGGAGAACCTCCAGTTCTAGAGAGTCCAAAGTTGTACATTCACATAAGAAGAGACAGCGGCGCAAGTCCTACTCCCCCATGAAGAAGAGAAGAAGAGACTCGCCAAGTCACCTGGAAGCACGTCGCATTACCAGGTACAAATGTTTCCAATAGCATTTTTTAAATACAGTAGAATATACATTTTACAACTAGAACACGCCACCTACTGTCTTTATTATACTCCCCCTCAGTTCTTCATAACACAGAGTCATTTGCTTTGATTTTTCCAAGCCATGTTTCGCAAATGGCTTTTAGCCCAGGCAAGAGATCCAGCCAAAAGAGGTGCAAACAACAACAAACACAAAGAAAGTGAGTCTAAAGCAGACTGGTATTTGGTTCAGACACATCATGGTAGCTGAATTAATTTGTTTTGAAGGCTATGCACAAAATGGCAGCAGCTGTCTTCAATGAATGTGAGCCCCCTCAACTTGCATGTCTACTGACAACCAGTACTTCTTCTGGCAGCTTTACATCTGACTTGAATATGGTCTTTGATGCCTTAAGTGCATAAAATGTTGGTAACGCTATATTCACCGTAAAATCTATGAGAAAGCTAAAGCAGTTTTGTTTTTTACTGTTGCAGTCATTTTGGGACAGCGGGTAGAACGTTGCTCATCGTAAATAATCGGTAGCTTAGTTATAATGAATGTGTGCCTAGAGATCCTACTGTCATTGGGAAGGACACGTCGCTCACCTTTCCTGCATGAAATTGTTCATGATAATATAGTGAGTTGGTTGATTGTTGTTTGAGAGGCTATTGGCACAGATTATAATAAATGCAACTGAAGAAACAGACAAAGATGACATATAAATAGAGAGATTCATTGTATAGTTTTAAGGAGTTGGGAAAAAGGCTGGTTGTTTTGAATTCCACAATATAGTTTGAGTATCCAAAAGGAGCAGACAGATGACATTATAAAGCCTTTCACATCTGATCCCGTTCTTTCCCTTACAGTGCCAGGAAGCGACCCATCCCTTACTTCAGACGCAGCCCTTCGTCCAGCAGCAGCATGTCGTCCTGGAGCAGCCTGTTCTCGAGGAGTCGCTCCCGCAGCGCCCCCTACAGGTTGAGCCGCAGTCGATCCTACTCCACCTACAGGAGCTACAGCCGCTCCTCCTCCTGGAACTCCATCTTCGGCACGCGCAGTCGGAGCCGAAGCAGTGGACCGATGCACAAATGCCACAGAAGGAAACGGCATTAGGTGTCCTGTGGAACGTTCAAGGACTGAGCCAGGACCAGCGGAGGGCAGCATTGAGCATGTAGGAGCAGCAGCCTGTGGAGTATTCCAACTGGGGCCCGACACGGCTGACATGGAAGTACTCTTGTTCTCCCTGCCCACGGAGAGTGCCACAGAGATGAATGTTTTATGTTATGTTTGCTTTGTTTATCGTCTTGCATCAGCACTCACACCGGCGACTGTTCACTCGCTGCGAAATGACAGCTGGCACAAAGAGCAGATTCTAAATTTACCTGGGGATTTGTAAATTGTGTGCTTCTGTTTTACCTCCAATATGGAAAGTGGAGAATACGTCTTCTTTCCACCAAGGTCATAGTTCAGCAGATTATGGTGAGGTATTATTTGGTGTGACGGACTGGAGGAACAAGCCAAAAGAAGAACACACATTTCCCCTGTATTTTACTGATCCTCTACCCTTAGAAAGAGAACTGCTTTCCGGCAAAAAAAAAAAAGGTTTTGATTGCATTTAAGTGCATTAGACAGGTTAGATTACTTATTTCGCTAAAACACAATTGTACTGCGCTGTACTTGATTTTTAAAAACATGAAAAACAAAACTAGTTCATTTTAAAGTTTCTTCCAGCTGTCCATGTGTATTGCTCACTTACGTAATTTATTCCCAGCATCCTAATAATGAGATGATTTATTAGCTCTTTTCACTGTTCGAGTGAGTTTTGCCGGTAAAGCTAACAAACATTAGCATACTTCCTGTTTTGCGGAGAGTACATTTTCTGGAATTAGATGCAAAGAGGGCACAATTGACTTATTTTCACCCGAATACATGCTTTTACAATGTAGTCTGTCTGTACCGGGGCTAAACTGATTTTACTTTATTAAATGCAAAAAAATCGGTTACAGCCCCTTTAAGATTTTGCTAAAATTATGATGATGACTAAAATGATGACTAAAAGATTATTAGTTTACTTCCTGGTTGGACATTAGCCGCAGATGTGATAATTCAGTTACTGTTACCTAGCAACCATACTGTAAACAAGGGTGAGGACTCTTAAGGTCTAATTTACATGAATAGGACAATGACAACACCTTTATTTTCTTAAATGAATGTTTGAACCAATAGAAAATTGTGTTCCTTGTGCATAAATTGTTGCTGCATTTTGGATTAAATTGTATGTATTGTTGACACCAAGGGATTAATTTATAGAACACCGCAGTATTTCCTATAATTTTCAACTTCTATTTTCAGCTTTTTGTCACAAACGTCCACTTGACTGGTGTAAAAACATTATCCCACCAAACAAAACTTGTCTTATGCACTGTTCTTGTATATAAGGTTGGCAAAAATATGGAATGTGCAATGGAAGTTTGACAAAATGCTGTATGAAACATTATGTTGGCAAAGATTTTTACACATTTATCTCACTTTATTTTCATTTCACAGACCGTGTTCTGCAGGACAAATTGCACCTCTTGATGGGTGCCTTTTAGAAATGGCATCCAGAGAGCAAAAAAAAAAAAAATCTTATCAGAACGAGGCAGGCTTTATTGCTCTGATCTGGCCACTTCACACAGTGCAGAACAAACACGCGCTCCCTCTGAAAAATGAAATGGCGAGGGCAGGCCGACGGCGAGCAGAGCACCTGTCAGCTCAAATGTCAAATTAATTTATCCTCTGATCAAGTGGAGAACTATTGAAATGTCAGCCCGTGTAATACAGCGCTGAACCACTGCAAACATGGCGAGCATGGGGAATTTCTCTCCCCTTCACCATGTCATGAACTGTTTTTCAGAACGGAATCAAGTCACATGTAATGAACTCACGTGTAATCATTAAGGTCCTACAAGTATATTGACAGATAGTAATATCTCCTTTTTTTATCATGCAGGTGACAATAATTAGACCATGAAAGCCTGAAAGGTCGTGATTGAAATTCATGATTGCACAAAATAGACCACGTACATTATTATCCACAAAAGATATCATAATAATCATTGTTGTTTGGAAGAATATTAGATTCAATAATTTTTTTACCTCTACATACAAGCACTCTCACCTCAGCTGGGTACTAGGTTTAATTCCTGGACCTTTCTCTGTGAAGTTTGAATGTTCTACCCATGTCCAGCTTGGTTTCCTTTGGGTGTATTATATTCAAACATATAAACTAATCCTCCAGCGAAGTATTCAAGTCCTGGCCCACTGCTCTCAACAATGGCATTGAGAGAAAGATTTAATAATGAAGGGTTAAATGCAGTAAATGCCATCTTGCCAGGTTTTTAATTGACCATGTCAAAGCAAAGGATACCCAGATTTTATTTTTTTATTTTTTTATTTCACCAGGCAAAACATTAAGAACAAATTATTATTCACAGTGCTGGCCTGGAATGATGATTTTAACTGTAAGATTTTTGTAGTTTAGTAGGAAATTCTCTTATAAACGGCGACATGTTGGTCCTCGTCTTATATCAAAATGCAACACAAATGAAATTATACTTAAACAAAATAACAGAACAAAATGTTGCTGGTAAAATAGAGTATTTATATATATAGTTCTGATTTTTGGCAAATACCACTGAAAATCGTCCTGAAAACTACCACTTACACGTACAAATGCTACACAAGTTTATCTTCTGGGTCTAATTTTGAGCACTCTTTACTTTTTGTTTTAATCATTGCTATAGTTATTATTATTATGTTCTGTTTTCAGTTTTTAAAAACAAAACAGAACTCAAAACACGACACAGAGAGAGCACAAAATAAACAAAGGCAGCAAAAGCTATCCAATTAAATCACGGCTCACATTGTCAAACATAAATGAGCCACTTAGTCAAAAATGTGTCAAACTTGTCAATTTTCAAATTAAGTCCTTCTCAACTGTATTTTACACCTCACAAAAACTTTTGCATTATAGTTGTAGAGCTGACATTGCACCAAACCTGCAGTGTTGTCCTTTTATGTACAAGCCATAACTCTCGAGGCATTTTGCATTGTTGTGCTGCATACATATTTATTGCTTATTTATTATTTATTGGTTTTATACCCTCTCTGTAGTGGTGGTCACTCTTTTCTATGCAACACTGTCAATTATATCTCTCTGTAATTTATTTTTATATGTTGTAAATTTGCCTTGTGTTTCACTTTTATCCACTTGGACATTTTAAAAAGAAGGAACAGCACTTCTTTTTTATTCTCAAGACAGCGTGGACTCTTGGATTGATTGAATTATCTGGGCCTGGCATAATTGTTCTATGCACTTAGAGACTTCACCCACAAAGCAGGAGGTGATATGTTTTGTTGTACTCTTGAAGCGCAAATGCAACGCCAGTGACCTTTCCTCATTCCACAGTAGAACGTTTACATTGTGCAGAAATCTACTTTGGAACATGTACAAAGTGATGTGATGTAAATAAGCATATTGTAGATGGTATGGTTTGATACTTTGTGATTGCTTCGCAGAAACGCTAGCATAAAGTTATGTTCATGATGGAATAAAAAGTGCACAGATCAGATTTGGGCAGAATCAACGTCAGTAGCCCTTTTATGTATACAAACGTCTGTATGAATTTGCTGAAATCAAACAGGAAACTGAGAAAGCGTTCACACTCTTGGTCATAGACATTCATAGACTCTAAATTCTATTCTCTGCCCGTTGCTTCGACTCGATCACTTGGCTAGTCGATGATACCTGGACTCCAAATCGAATGCTCCTTCACAAACAAACAAATGGTGCAGCTGACCCTCATATTTAAGTATTTAAAACTGTTAATTCATGATATGTCTTTCATTTATCTGCTCGCTTCACCAATCACACATAAAAGAGGACATTCAGTGGTCACTAGATTCTTACAAGAAGCACACAAGATCAGAAATCACACTTAAGTCAGTTAGTCTGTAGCTCTGATGACAGTTTTATGTTAATTATTATCTAAAATTAAAAACCCCAAAAGGTTTACACACTCATCAATGACTGTAACGAGGCCTTGAGCTCTTATAAATGTGGTTGAAGGGTTGTACCAGCTGACACGCTCTCGATTATTCATAACTTGACTTGTTGTAGGCTAATGCTAACGGCTATAGGAAAAAAATAAAGGAGATCTGCTCAGGAGTCCTTTAACTCTTAAAAGACTAGCTGAGTGGCTAAGTGATCGATAGCATGTGCACTGAATACTGCGTTTAGGGTTTAGTCCAGGCAAAGTAATAAAATCTCCATGGAGACAGGCAGATGGCGGACCCTCACCAGACAAGTACATACAGCTTTCAACAGACCGTCTTATTTCTTGTTTGCTCTGGATCAATGTAACATCATTAAAAGATATGACAAAGATATTTCTTTTGTATAAACATTTCCTTGTTTACTTCAGAGTAGTTTCTGTACAAACAAATCTTCCCCAACACAGCTTTTGCTTTTACAAAAGTTTTGTATGGATTGGTCACAATGATGCAACAAAGAACACCGCATCCGACTTCGATTTGGAGGCAGACCCAGGACAATTCAAAAGACTTTAAGCAACAACGGCATCAGTCATAGAGAGTAGGAAAAACGTCAGCTATAATTTTGCTTTGGAGTTGTCTCAATATGTGCACTCAAAATAACAAAAAAAGAGAAAAAATAATATTTAAACACGTGTCATCTTTTCTATTGAAATATTTTGTGTTGACCCAAAGCAAATTGTTTAGATTTTACATTGATCTGTTTAGAATATACACTTTCATTTTAAATGGCAAAAGGTGATCAATTTACTTTGAGTCAACATCTCTTTTGTGAGTAGGATCTTAGAAATCTGATATTTGGCACTTTTTAAATCAAGTGAACATGAATCTAATGTGTTATTTTAACCTGTTGGGTCCCTCCGGTCATATCATTGGTTTTTCGTGATAACCAGCTCGTATAGCAATAGCCAACCAGTGTTTGGGGAACAAAACAAAACAAACTCTATTTTCTGTGTCAAGCAGAGCACATTTCTGAAACCGCTGCCGTCTTTGATCCGTGTTGGGCTGATGGTAAACAATGTGTCACCCGGAACTGTCCCCATGAACCCTTCTGTCACTACGTGTTGAGAATAAGCGATATTAAATCATCTTCTATCTTGAACTGCCTTCTGCCGTCTTCTTCTTCTTAAAGTCGATAACATCATGCACCTGGAGTTGTAATATTAGCCGCTAAATGACGTTAAAGAGTTTTCTCCAAGGCGCCATGACCTAAGAGTGAATAAAAAGACATTGAGTCACACATGAAGGAGGGAGCTCAAGCAGCAGACTGACAGGAGCACACAACTTTATTTGGGCAAGAGAAGGCCGGCCCTGCATCAGCTGCCCCATGTACACTCTAAAAACTACACTCATTACACACTTGAGGGGAGCGGCATGAAGAACTGCAGTTTTAATGTCATGTTCAACCGGCGGTGGAAGAAGTACTGCCTTTTAAACTTAAGTAATAAGTGATACATGTGCAAAAAGTACAAGTAAAAGTAGCACATCAAAATCTATTTAAGTATTTATTTGGAAGTACATCTTTAAAAATGTACTTTCAGAGTAAAAAAGTCACAATGTTTCATTTTGAGAGCTTTGAATTTAGTGATTTTGAATAAATAATTGTGCTGATTTTTGGTCAACAAAATTCACATTTTCTTGTGAATTTCATATGATGCTCGACTTGATGTCACCATAAATATGCAAAAACATGAACATAGGCTTTTACTTTTCAGTTCAGTTACCAATGTCATGTACTGTAGTCCACTGCAATTGCTTAAGAAAAGAACTATTTTTATTGTTTAATTTTGTGCTTCGCTACTTTGTTCTGCTGTATTCACACATGTTTTTGCAGAAGTACACTCATCAATTCCCTTGATTACAGCTATATGCTCACTCCTGTTGCATAATGGTGTTCTAATAACAATCTTACAGTGTATTAAAGGCTATTTAGGCCTACTAATTAGTTACTACTGGTTATGGTCCACTTTTTAATCCAATCCAAAAGTAACTGGATCTCTGAAAATACTTTATTCCTGCATTTAGTTTATAAAGTGAATGGTTTAGTGGTCAGAAGTGTAGTTTACAGTGCGTGGGAGGAGTCAGAGGGTCATGGTGTCATTGGTTATGAAGTCAACTCTTTTTGCAGTGCGCCTGTACTCCCCAGATCCCTCCAGCACTTTCCCGACACTGGCCTGTATCGACTCATCGTGTGTGAAACCTGCGCGCTGTATAAACCAGAGCGGAAGCCCAGCTTCACGTCAACCGTGTTGGGATCTGCAGGGGACGACGTGCGTAAAGGTGATGCGCTTCACTTCTCCGAGGACGTACAAGTTTTAAAAGTTCTCCTGCGAGTTGTTTCATTCTTTGTTCCATTTGAAACTTTTGACCCATGGCCGAGGGAGATTACTACACGATGGGGAGCCGTCAGCGCTTTCCCCGGGACCCCTTCAGCGAGTCCCCGTTCAGAGACCAATCCCCGTTCAGGGACCAGTCTCCGTTCAGAGACCAGTCTCTCGCGTCCCGCTTCATGAACGAGGACTTTGGGATGTCTCCGTTCCCCGATGACCTCGCTATGGACTGGCCTGGTTGGGCACGGCCCGGCCGCCTCAGCACGCGAATAGGACCGATGCCTTTTAGCGGCAGTCTGCGCACAGGTTTCCCCGCGCGTACGTCCGCGGGAGGACCCACGCTATACACGAGCAGGTACGGAGAGCCCCCCTCACATAACGCCCCCACCACAACCGACGGAGAGCCGTGGAAGGTGTGCGTAAATGTGCACAGCTTCAAGCCAGAGGAGCTGCTCATCAAAACCAGAGACGGCTTTGTGGAAGTGTCAGGTGAGTGCGTGAGGCCCGCTGTTCAAACGGGGTCAGGGGCCGTTCACATGAATGAACTACCAACATTATGAAGCACCTGTTCGGTCACGGGACCAGCTCACACCAAAGTCAAAATAGAAGAACATTAAAATGATAGGCCTTAAGTCAAGACCAGAGCTGTGATTGACCAATAACCGTCTCTCTTAACAACACTTGGAGGGCAAGATTTCATATTCTGAATGAAAGACCCAAACTAAAATGATGGTCTCAACAACAAATATTTCCACTCTTTCACTGACTTAATTGTATTGAAAGATAAAACAAACTCCAGGGATGACGATTGTAATATAATTTATAGGCAGTGTCAGTATTTTTAGTTTTGTGGGGTGTACAAAAGCTTTCAGGAGATTTTTTGACCACATAAACCAGTGCTAATGAAATGAATGCTCTGCCTGCTGTCTAGCAGCGCAGTCCTGACTGTGTCCACTGGGGCGGCGCTGGTAGATCTGAGCTCTAACACCTGTTATAGATTCCTGGAGACTCACTCCCTCACTTGCTCATGTGCTGCTTTTAGACTGCAGGCCTGTTACAACAGTTCAGTGGAACCTCAAAGAGCGGAGAAGCTTCTGGAAACAGTTGTACACATCCTCCCGCTGCCCCTCGTCGACCAGGGGCTGATTCTTATAGGCCTACATGTGCGTCTGGTGGGACCCATGGATTCCGGGGATACCCATCCTAACGAGAGCCTCAGAGCTCTTTATAGCCACATTGTTGATATGCCAGTTGGGTCATTCCATCAGCTTCACCAGCAGCAGTCAGAGCAGACACTGTTCTAAAAGTGGGTCTGCCCCAGTGGCGTCGCAGGCCTCAGGGCTCACAACAGTCCAAACTACTTTTCTATTGGCCAGCTCAGTTTCTATGTCTATCTAGACTTTGAGTACTTAGATCTGCTGTGTTTGCATTGGCTCCTGTCTAAGGGTTGCCTTATACCATTATTGATGTTAAAGAAAGAATGCTCTGCTTCCTCCAGTGTGGTCTGTTATTGTGTCCTTCGACAAGACACACAACCGAAGTGTCCTCCAGTGTATTTAGCTCCTTTTGGATAGATAGGGTAAATCTTCATATTGTATTGCGATCAACCAGTGCACATAGCAGAAAGCTGACACTAGAGAGAGAAAAGCTGTAAAAAGTTGCATAATCGTCCATAAAATTGCATTAATCTCAATCTTGTCCTTGGGTTTATTACATTAAGTCTCAGGAATCTTGCAAGTATGTCATAAGAAACAGCCACACCTCTGTTATTTCTGAAATATCTGTGGACAAAGTGTAATCAGGGGAAAGTTATCACGATGATGAGACAGTATGACTGTGATCTCACTGTGTCCTGCCTGTAGAGCTCTCAGTGTTGGTGTAGAATTGCACAAGGAGCAGAGGGCTGTGACATTTATCAGCCCCAGAGCAGCTGCAGCAAACAGAGATACAGGGCTGGGCTAACCAAAGCTGTTCCCCAAAGGTTACACCAAGATGTCTGGGTCATTCCTGGAAAAAAACAACATAAAACACATTTAAATGATTTCAGCATTGTGATGAAAACAAGTTACACAACATATGATGAAATGTTTGGCATCACTGCCCTATTTCTCTTGCGTCAGTGGAAAAAGTTTTTTTTATTTTTTTCCATGTATTTGATCTGCCATCTGTGGATGTTGACAGAGAGTTTTGGATACACCTGTTTCCTTCAGACAGGGCCTAATACTCCAAATGACTAACTCTACTGTTGTTGTGGATACACGCAGCTTCATATATGTACATTTAGACATGTTCATCATGACAAAGAAGAGGGTCATGCCATGCTTTGAATGATTTTCATTTGGTAAAAAAATATTTGAGAAAGTTGACAACATTCTTAGTGGTTTGCTTGCATTATGATTAGGAAGGAGACAAAATTCCACACACAGTATTCACCGTACTGTGCACACATGAGGAATATGATGGTGTGAAATGTGTGACAAAAAGAGTTTTGAGAAGCCATAGTTACAAAAAGCACTTCTACAATGACAGCCGAAATTGTGAACTGCATCCCACAGTTTATCTATTTTAAATGTCCAAATCCCATTTTGTCTCGTCGGAACTGTGTCTTGTTTGTCAAATTACCCCCCCCCCCCCCCCCCACTCCCTAATTATGAAATTATGCTGCAGCAAACTAGAAAGTTATTATTATGATCTGATCCTTCAGAATTCTCACAAACTAAAAAAAAACACTGCATGTCTGTGATAAATGAGTATAATAGTTATAACATTGAATATATTTTCACCTATACTAATACAGTATATTATGATTTATTCACTGTGTTTCTTTGCCAACAGGAAAACATGAAGAAAAACAAGAAGAAGGAGGCATAGTGACAAAGAATTTTACAAAGAAAATACAGTAAGTATCCTATCGAGTTTGTTGTCCATTTATAACAGCACATATTCATTTGTATTTATTCCACACCTCTTCTTAGATAGTTTTTTCATTATTATTTCATCTGTAAAGTTTGCCTGCCGTAGCTGATGCTGGTAATATATAATGTATAAGTTTGAGGTTCCAGGCTTTGGGCCCAGTGCACCCTTTAATTCTGCACACTCCACACAGAAGCCTTTTAATTGGCTGATGAATGGTTCAAACAGTTGAGTTAATCACTGGTGCGAAGCTCGAGTCTCCGGCGCGTCACTTCATTTGTGCTGGTTTTCTGTTGCTAATTAGTAAGCTGTTGTGCGAGCTCGACACAGTTCAGATCACAATCCTTTTAATTGGTAAAGATGGTCTGTGCTTCCAATCCAAGCACAACCTGACGCGGATGACAGGCGAGTGTGAGACGGAGGGGGGGGAGAGGGATCATATATAAATAACTGGCCTCAATACACAAATCCTCTGCTACAGGAGAGATAGCGACCACTGTCATTATTCCTTTTTGTCTGAAAGGAAAATATCATTTAAATGAGACTGTCACTGCTGCACAGTCAACAAGCTGTTTATGTTTCTATTTATTTATGACCGCAGCGCGCAGAGTCACTGCCAATAAACCGCAGGGGCCAACGGTGAAACCTGGAGGACATTTCCAGCTCCAACCACTGCAGATGAGGGCTGTATTAGTCGTTCAGTTGAATGGTGTCTTAGTCAACAAATGTCATATTAGGATGATTTGTGAGGACCACAGGAGAAAGGAAAAAGCATGGAATGAGTTAGCTGGAGTTTAATTTGTTTTTTCACTCACAAAGATACTGTTGACTCGTTCCTCTCTTTATACAAAGTAGTTTTGGTGCAATATTCTTTAAGTATCTTTGCCAACGACTTGCCGAACCCCTTTAAAGTCAATTAATCAATGCAGTGGACTTGTCTTTAGTCGACCAAGAGCACAGCCCTACAGCAGACTGTTGTTGTGTCCTTGATCAAGACACTTAACTCACTGTTTGCTTTGATGAATGAAAGCAGTGTGAGAGAGGCAGCCACATCTGTCTGTCCGTCCTGGGGCAGCTGTGTTCAAAGAAGTGCCAAGTGAAGTTTGTTTAAGGAGCATTAAAACAAGCAATAATAATAATAATAACAATAATGTTCACTTTCTAGAATTTGATGCTCCACAAACGTGTCATGTTAATCGTATGGCTTTAAGTCCTTTCTACTGACCACAATCACGCCTTTAGTTATTTAATGGCAACGCTTTGAGAGGCTATCGTGAAAAAATCCTTTCACTTTTGTTTATTTACGCTAACAGGGGAGATGTTGATATTTGCGCTCGTTTTTCTTCGACGTGAGTAGGCCCAGTAATCACAGAAATATGAACCAAAAGCCTATTCAACATCAACAAATCCACAATTACATGGCGAATCCCACCACAGAACTGTCATCCGTCTCCAGCTCAATTTTTAACTTTAGACGTTTTAGATTGTGACGTCACGTGAATGCAACCTATTTTGACTTTTTGGATAAGGTTGGCGGCGTGATTTCAGCTCGCTCAAGGGAAAACTGCCGCTGTGTCCTTGGACAAGACACTTTTTAACTCTACTCGCCCCCAGTGTGTGTACTCTGATGTGTGAACGTGTGAGTGAATGGGTGCGTGGTTCCTTGATGTAAAGTGCTTTCAGTGCCTTGAAGGTGGAAAAGCGCTATATAAATGGGACCGTTTTATTACCACTTATGTTTCAGTCGTAGAATTCTCTTCAAAGTTAACATTTTACACACGTCCAGGAGCATTATTGCATATTTGAGAGAAGACTGCAATTTGAACTAACTGTAATTCAAGAATCACACGAGAACATGTTCGTAGGTTAGCGTACAAAGACTGGGTTTTTTATGTTTCAAACTGCGATTCAAACTGCGATTTCGATTGGGACATATTGTATCTTGCAGCTTCAATTTAGAGCTGAACAATTATGGAAAACTATCAAATTTCAATCGTCTTACAAGAATTGCGATTAGATTTGCGATGTTTTAATCATTGAATTTGAATCTGGAATCTGGAAAACTCGAACTGGAAACTTGAATCTGGAAAGTCTTACATTTAAACCACACATACATACATTTAAATGCATCAAACGTATGTATTTAAATGCATGCATATAATACGGATGCAGATTTTGTTGGTGCAGCACATGATAATGAAGAGACAATCCACCGCCAACACACAGACTCTGGGGGAGATGTTCCGCTTCATGCAAACTTGGGTAATATGTGAATAATTATCTAGGTGTGATGTTGTTGAGCGGTTTTGGGAGCAAAGGTAACTCTCACACCGGAGGTCAACAGCGTGCACCAGAATGCGAGCGCCATCTTAAGTAGAGCACAACGTTTACTTCCTCCAGCGTCCTCTTCACAAATGCTCCGTGCGTTCGAGTGTGTGTCGCGTCCACTCCGTGTCTTGTCTGCTTCTGCTCCGGGGAAAAACATAATGGACAGTTTGTTGGCAGCTGTACAAAATCAATGTGTGAGATAAAATGTGCTGGTGGTAAATAAACTGCGACCCGGACAGATAAGGTGGCTGCCCCGGTCCCACAAAACAGAACAGCTGAGTGACTTTGTCAGAAAGAACAACTCCGCTCCATGCCAATTGGCTCCTTGAACAATGGAGTGGGAAGTTCACTTTGCGGGGAAGCGGAAAGATCGCGAAGTCTTTGGATTTCACTGGCTCTGACTTGAATATTTTAGGTTTGTGGCTGTGTAAGCTGTTGGTGTTGTCAAGATACTAAAATTTCCAACTGAATTTTGATACGAAGTGCAAAGGTTGATACGCAGTACTGCTTTTGTTGTCACAGTGATAATGGAAAACACAATATCTTTAGACACAAGCAGGCTTTGTTATATAGATCAATACCATTCTGAAACTATGTTAGAAATTGTCCTGTTTTTATTTATTTTTTTATTTTTCTCTGTCAAAGGACCTCAACAGTCCCACTTCAGTGTTTGCTGTTGTTTTCAGTCCAACAAACACATGTAAAACGTAAAATTTGGCTTTGGTTTATAAAGTTTCAGAAACATATTTTTATATTAATTATAAGACAGCTCATTACTCACCAGAGAGCTGATTAGCCCCGAGCAAACTTTGAACCATTTATTTATTTCAGAATCCCTAAAGGAAAAATGAATGGAAAATTTACTTTGCATTGCTTTTAGGAACTACAGCTTCTCAAGAGGTGCATGAACTCTTTTTTGTCCAAGCCAAGTCTAAAGTAGTATCTTCTTTTGTTTAGTATTGCTTATTGTTTTTTTTACAATGTACCAAATATCTACAACCTTTTCCTTTCCAGTATAAAATGCTCTACTGGACATAAACAGGAAAAAAATATGTAAAGTGGTTAGTGTAGCATAGTAAACCTGTTGGCAAAATACTAAACGTACAGCTTTTCTTGAAATCAAAATAAAACAGCTGTACATTTATCATGTCGTCTTGTCTCATAGATAGATAAATTTATCTATATATAGACACAGATATGGACATAGATAGTTGCCCAAAATTAACTTGGATAGAATTTGTGTGTGTGTTTTTGTTTTAAACAAGCAGAAATATGTATTTATTTGTCTCTAATAATTCTTCAACATTCAGTGCAGTTTTAGAAAGTTTAAAGGACACATATTCTGCCACGGTGACTTTTTTTGAGCTTTTAACCATGATTTAACAATGTTCTGTCATCAAAAACAAACCTGAAGTTGCATTCAGTTGCATTCACGCTATTTTGAGGAATGTTTATTAGAAACTCCTCGCCCCTCCAATCGTCAAAAACACTTCCTGCTGAACGTCCTGGTTCTGGGAAATATTTTCAGATTTCATATGTCACTTATCCGAGAAACTCACGCTGTTTTGAGCACTTCTGCCGTCTAAACTGCTGCTGCAGACCCACACAGTAATGTTTGTTGTTTTTTTTGTTTTTTTTCTCAAAGCATGAGATGGCAAATTTAAGGTACTCAAGAGCATGTTTAAAGGCTAATAACAATACAAAAAAAGGATCATATTTTTCCTTTCAACCCATTTCTTTTTTTTATATTATACATGTTGTGCATTCTAATGTGTACAATAAATTTTGATAGTTGCTGTAAATCATTATTTTCAAAAAATATAACATTTTTGCCATTTTTACTCAACATTCTGGAGAAAATGCAATTTCCATCACATTAACATTTTGAATCTTCACAGTTAGATGTACATAAAAATATATATATATATATTTTGTATGCTTTTACTTGTGTGATCTATTATTACTTCTCTTAAATATTTACATTCCATGTGTCTTTAGCTTCTTACACATCCACACTGAACTGGACTGTGGGACAAATGGTGTACCAATATAAACCACTCATATCAAACCAAATTTTATGCATAAAAAATAATAATCAACGCATATTTTTGTTTTGAGTTTGTCATGATGGGTGTGGAAAATGCAAAGGAGAACATTTTTTATAGATGAAACATAATGTACCACTTTCCACAGAGCAAGAGTCTGCATTTTCCTTTTACTGTTTATCACGGCCACTCAATCTTTCCCATTATGTTGGTCTTACATCCAGTTCATGCACTTGGCCTCCTCCTCACTCCACTTCCACTACATCCACCTACTCTATCTATCCCAGTGATCACGTGAATATATATTGAGTTTAGTGCAGCGCCTCAGTTTGGTCTGTGTTTCTATTACTACCGCGTCTTCCCATCATTGTTCAGTAACCGTACTCCTAACCTTGGCATTATATTGTATTTGTCTACACACAAATAGACTTGACCTGACCTTGTTCTCATGGGTACAGCGTCCATGTTCTTGCTCAACAGACTCAATAGTGTGTGTGTTCGTGTCTCAGAGGGGCAGAGGGTCTACGGCGCAGGGCTTTCTCTAATTAAACCAGTGTCTGCCTGAAGAAACAAGGCCGGGTCAGACCGATGTTTATATTAACTCACAAAGACACACTCGCACGAAGGCCGCTGCACACCCATATTTGGTCGCGCTGTCGGAGAAGGAAGAGCATATCTCTGCGGTTATGCAGTCTCTTGAAATGTAAGTTAGATTTCATTTGACAGGTAAATTACAGTTTGTTCATGATGTAATCAGGTTGAAACGTAAAGCAACACATCTAGAAATGATCCATGGAAGCCTTTCGTGCTACATTACCTTCCAAAACCCTCTACTATAATCAAGCAGAAGGAAACGCCTACTTAAAATTTCATCTCCCGACAAAAGACATTTTCTTGTTAAATGTCAGCCTTTTATTTAGACTACAGTATTTACACATTCTTACATTTACAAAATCCATTCATTCCGTGTAGGCGTGTGTGCTGTAGACAAAATAAACAAACTTAATGATTGTCATAAAGTTAGGAGTCAGTTAGACTTTGCCTTTCAATCAGTAGTCTTGGATTTGATGTGTGCTGGCAAAAAATAAATTGGAGTGAAGCATTTTTAAATAAGAAAATAATAATGATCAGCCTGTAAACATGATACTGAAAGGATCAGACTGCATCAGATGAAGGTGTATGGACTAAAAACTGCACATAGTGAAATATGTTGAAAAGCTGAACGAATTCAGCTGGAAAAATGTATCTCTATTTTCCAGTACGTTTCAGTAATGTATTCGATAAGTCAGCATCAAGTACAGCTGCAAAATTAATCGAAATAGAATCGAAATTGCAATTTGAATGGACGCAATTAGTGCAATAATTTCCTCCACAAACAACAAAATATCCTGTTTTATTCTGCACAACAACTGCTAACCCTGTAGTTTAGATTTACATCTTATGACTCAAGTAACAAAAATGTGACTATTCATCTAGATGCCACAGTAATGCATCTAAAAGTGACAAAAATCCAACCATAAGTGACTAAAACAATGCTCATTTTTGTCAATTCTTTTTTTTCCATTCATTTTTTCTACCACTTGTTCGCTGGTGACTGGAGCCTACTATTGTCAACATTAACGTGCCACTTTTTTTTTTATACAAATGGGACAAAACACTTCTGCATCAGAAACAATAGATGGACAGGAAAAAAAAGCCATGACAAATAAATGGAATGAATGAACCAACTGTCCAAAAAAACATTCCTCATCGATGATTAACACTTGTTTTGTGTCGTGTTTGTTGTTTCTCAAAAACACATAAATACAAATTTGAAAAGAAAAGGAAACCACTAGATGTTCCAGGACAGATTTAGTCAAAAACAGCTTCAAAATAGATGCTTTAAACGTCTTGTCTATTGAACACGCTGCGGCCATCTTTAAAAATACAAATACCGTTGGCATTCAGCGATAATTAAGCTCCAATCTGCCCCATAATACACGCTCTCATTCCCAACAATGGTGTCTGGTAAAGCGGATCAACGTTTCCCTCTATGCACCGTCATTCTGGCTGCTGTCCATCAAAAAACCCGTAAATCCTGCAAGCCGCCAGTTTGGGAAGCCAATTATCACAAAACGGCTGTGAAAAATAGGACACATTCTGCCCAAAAAAGTGACAGAAAAGAGGAGGGAAATGCCTAATGTCAAATAATCGCTTGTGCGTGTGACTGGTGGCGCGGGCACAGATGGAGGTACAGGTGTGCGATGTGTGAATGGCAGACTGTCTTTAATTGGATGCACAGCCTACACCTGCATGGCGGCTGCGTGCTCCGCTCTTCCTCGGCTTTTTTAAACGACAGCACGATCTCCTGAGTGTGAAAAAGATGCGATAAATGCGGAATAAAGAAGCGAGCGGCATACTTTTTGTAACAGTTAAGATATAACAACTATTCTGACACTTGATTATCTCTCTGCATGGAACGAGTGTCAATAAAAAGCCTGGCATTTAGCAAAGTTTGGTTTTAAGACTTTTGGAGTGTAGCCTGACCCGGGAGTGGAAACGAGCTCCACTGTCTTCAGGCAGTTTGCGCTCTTGCTCCCCTGATTCTTGTTCCTCCCACTTGTGCTTTTAACACGCTCTAAGCACACACAAGTCACCCGCGCACTCTGCCAAGTTAACTTTTGTTTCTCTCTGCATCTTAAATCCTCGTTCAACTTTCTCTGAGGAGCGAGTTCACAAAAGTACATCTGATCTGAGCTGCGCAGTTTCAGAAAATAGAGTTAACGTTTCGAGATGGCACAAGGGCCAAAAACTATTGTAATAATGTATTTTATTGCTGAGGCAGATTAAAATGGTGGTCACAGAAATTAGTAGTTTGCAAAGCTACTGTTTTCACCCATCTTTTTGTTAACACCATTTGCATCTGAATCTTTATCTTTTTATACCTATAATTCTATAAAAACACTGCTTTCTGGTAGATTGCATAATGTTGAATAATATTAGGCTTTTAGTCCTTAAAGTGCATGACATGTTTTGTGATTTTTTTTCATTTTGACTAAATTATAGTTTTACACCAATCAGGTTGCCGTTTGTGGAGAAAAGTTGAAAAATATGTTAAATTAAGTTGCAGGAAGTAAACACATTGGTGACATCACACTAGGAAGCTAAAGATTACGCATAATTTGCACAAAAATTGGTCAAATAAAAAAAATCTGTGACATTAGAAGAGTGTTGGTGCACTGTACAGGATGGTTTCTTCGTAATTTCGTAACAACCAGGAAGTAAAATTAAAAACCTAAAACTGCATTACAGTTAAAAGAATAGTCCGACCTGTCATCGGCTCTTTAAGTTGATTAACTGGTGTTTGTATTTTAGTCCAGTGGTTCCCAAAGTGGAGGTCGGGAAGCATGAACTGGGTGAGATGATTTCAAGATGGAAGTTAAAAATTATGACACTGTATTCAATCTGTCTTTTTGAAAACAACATGTTTTAGTGAACTTGGGTCGGATAACTCAATAAACTACTAAAATGAATAAAATTTTAAATGGTGAGATCTATTTCATTTTGTGGTTGGTTTCGTGGTTATTTTGGAGGTTCCAGCCTGAAAAGTTTGAGTACTCCTTTGTACTAGTCGACTTATTTAGTTTCGATTAGAAAGATTTAAATGTGACAAAAGCAGAAAGGACAAGCCTGGAGTGAGTTGGTTGAAGATTTAGGAGCAACTCTGTCTTTTTACATATAAATATAGTGTTTCCGAGTACTTTTTTTGCATATAAATTGTTGTTTTTGCATGAACTCATGTGCAGTTTTAGTCTTTAGAGTGCACTTTTGGTGAGATACGTGGATATAGGAGCTTTTGCCAGTATTATCAATAGAATTTCTTTAGTCAACAGCAGTTCTAGTTGTAAAGTTAATATTTGATTAGTTCAAAATTCTAAATTCTCATGATGTTTGACTTTTAATAACAACCCTGTGTACATCAAGGTCGATACTGAACGTGCACAATGTATAATACAATAAGAAGCAAAACAATGTTGCTAGGTTTATGGATATTTCTGTCAGTTTCTTGGTAGCTCATGAAAGGCACTGGTACAAAGTATGCCTAATAATGTCAAGATTATAAAGAACTTAAAAGAAAAAAAAAATAAACATGACAATTTTAGAAGCAAAATTAAGGCTTTTAATTCAATCGATGTCACATTTACTGTTTTATTGTCATTCATTGTCTAATACTAATGTGTGAGACAGGAATTCTCAGTCTAATGGTTAATAATCGTAATATTTTTCCTCACAATAATCATATCACACTCAAATTTGACATAGACTCTGCCAACAATATGAATGCAAAAAAAACCTATCATTACTTCAAATTGAAACAAGCGCGTGAGAATGCTTGACGGCAAAGTGACGTTTTTACATCCTTTCCAGAATCCCCCTCGACGTGGACCCGGTGACGGTGTTCGCCTCCCTGTCTCCGGAGGGCGTGCTCATCATCGAGGCACGACAGACTCCTCCCTATCACCTCTTCAGCAACGAGGACCTGCTGCCCGGGGACTCGGAGCACCCCGAGGCCCCGCCGCTTCCGGACGCACCCGTGGTTTAACCGCCAGACACGCCGAAAACAATCTGCAGTGTAGCATTTTCAGACACACGTAAATACTAGAGCTACTGTTTGTGAAGTGCAAGAATACTCAAATGTCTGACAGCACAAGTCTTGTTACAATTTTAGAGGGATGTACTGTGTCAAGGTTAGTTTTCTATCTACAGATATGCAAGTTTTGTCTTATTTGATTGAAATGCCAATGTATTTTTTTCTTCTTTTGTGTATTTGCCTCCATGCATTTAAATAAAACTAGATTTATATTAAGCAGCGCACCAATATACAATGTAATTTCCTTCAATCTAGTGCTGCATTATTTAATTAAACCACTCATTTCATTTGTTTCTTTCGAGTTATTGTTTAGTGTATTTATATCCAACACATTTCTTGAGACTGATGATTGCACAGCAGGAAAAATAAATGACTTTTTCAAATGGAGATATTAGAATAATTAAGATGTCTTTGAACTATTTCCTTCTTAGTGCCTTTATGTCCTCTGTGTCGCTTTTTCAATTCACAATGTTTTAACTTTAATCTAATGAATGAGTCACTGTCGGGCTCCGTTACATGTTTTTCAGTTTCCTGTTTAAAGGTATCATTTTGAAGAGTCAGTTCAAAAGATAGAATATTTGTTTTGTTTTTTAATTGCTGTGGCGCCAGTCCTCATTTTTTTTCACCCATGGATACGTTTATACTGGCTGTGTTGTAAATAGATAGAAATCTATGCAATTCATTAGTGTTGTACAAATAAAGCCTCCTCCCATTAGCGACATTATCAAAGCTGTATCCGCAGTCGACAGGATAGAATTGTAAAAATAAACACAAGAGCAACGTAAAATTATTAAATGAGAAAATAAATTACTTCAAAATTCAAAGTTTTGTTGTGGTGATTGTTTCAAACTGTCTTTGAAGTGATTGGACTTGATGGTTTGGTTCCTGGAGACTTTCTGTGGAATTAATGAGTTTTTGGATCGTTTCTTCTCCGTTGTCCTGTAACAAATTTCCTCCTGAAGACTGTTAACTTTGTGGACGTTACAGAATCAGCAAGGGACAGACTGAAATCTGAAGTGAGGGAAGCAGGGCTGCAGGGTTTTAGTCGATTAAAGTGCGTTTGGCAGGTTTTTACGATCTAATTTTGACTTTATTTGGCAGATTTATGCCATGTTTGCGGAGTTGGAGTTGAAAAATGTGTTTAAAATTACGACAAGTAAAAACAAATGGATGACATCACGCTGGGAGACTCAGGCTTTTTTACCCTTTAAACTTTAATTCAACAAAATAAAGATGTTCACATTCATTTTTATTATCACATTTTTAGAAATCTCTGACATAAGATGAGTTTCGGCTTAGTGTACAGTGTGGTTGCATGGTCATTTCATAGTGTGTTGACATCATTTAGACTACATCCGGGAAGTAAAATGACAAACCTAAAAAGAAACGCTTAACCAGGATAAAAGGTGTAACTTATATAGATTTATTTTACCTGCATTTTAGTTAAATGAGTGGTCCAATTTGCCATAGACACGTTAATCGGCCGTCGGAGTCGAAGCTTACCAAAATGTCGAAAATGTTTTAAAGATTTATATGGATCACAGCAGAAAAGAGGTTTGGATTGAGTTGGTTTGAGATTTGGGATTACACTGTGAGTTTAACCTGCCTTTTTACAGATATTTTGAGTGACCTTCAGATCTGATACATGGTCAGAACACATACTTAATAGTGTATAGTGTACCAAGAATTTCTTTAGTCGACTGCAGCCCCAGAAGGAAGTTGACGCTGTTTCCTACCACAATCACCTGTTGACTTCTTCTATTATACTTAATGACAACAATATCCGCTTTGTATAGGCAATATTGTGAGCTGCCCATCTCCCAGAACCATCAAACACATCATATTTTCACAGGATAAATGGCTCATGTTTTGATCGGTCCTTTATATTTAAACCTACAGGAGACCGCAGCATGACTGAAGGGACAATAGCCTGATTGGCCAAACACATTTTACACCGTGCTCTCTTTCATGTTGACGTCTTTGTCTCGGTCGATGCAGTACAAACATCCACCGGCCTCCCTGTGCGTCTCCGCTTGATTGAGGGCCATGCCACACTTGGGCCCCATGCCAGGTCTGTGGCCGGTCTGTGGTCTTATTGTTGGCTAACAGCAGGGACTGGGCAGCAGATTAGCACAGGGCTTAGCGAGCATGCTGAATGGACCAAACCCATGGAAGCCCGAACTGCCAATATGCTCCAAAAGATTGAAAATAAATGGGTCTCCTTCCGCTGCGCGTTGTGTGGAGCGAAATAATATCATCTTCTCCGGATTGTGAAAGCGGGAGGATGATTTTGAATGTCCAAAATGGATTCACGACAACAAAAACCCTTCATGTTTTTTGGTAGAGCAGCTTCCTTTAATGTTTCACGTAAACAACTGTATTTGTTACTATGGGATGAAGTGCGCGGATGGAGGTTGCCATGGAAACAGTCCTGATGGAGCGACGCCAGACTGTCCTAAGGCAAGTTATATTCATGCAAATGTTACTAATGCAGATAATAAGTTAAGTGTGACCCCTGGACTAAAATAGAGTGATGTTTGTGGCGATAAATCACTGCAAATTCAACAAAATTCGCAATGACTTTTGTTAAATATATGGGCTACTCCATAATGTCCTGCGGCAGTTTCCAATTAGACATTTGCTTAGATGACAATGTTTAATAATGTGCTGTGCAAACTTCCATATTAAAAGTTTTTAATACACTGCCGCCAATAAAGTTTGAGTAACTTGCCTTTAAGGGTGTAATATTATACTACTATACTTATTATGATTTATTAAACAAATCAGTGACCACATTTGACCCCCCCCTCACCCAGCTAAAGCCATTATTTGTGGTATTTTATTGTATTTTTGCAGTTATGTACGAAAAACATTACATTTCAAGTGCATTCAAAATGATCAATACAATTCGAGTTTTGCGAATGCCGTTTATTTCAAGCGTAAAGTACTAAATTGTTTCATGTGCAACTTATTTGTTTTGCTATTGAATTAAGCGAGCTAATGCAGATGATTTTGAGTGTCTTTGTAAGATTTCTTCAGCCCTTGTGTGGGTCCTCTTCAGACTGGGCGATCTCCTCCTCAGTTCTCTTCTCTTGGCTTTCTGAACCCTCCTGGTCTCTGGATACTATCTTTTCTGAATCATCTCTTTTCCCTTCACACGCCTCTCCATTTGCAGAGCTATCCTCGTGAACGTCTGCAGCTTTGAACTCTTTTGGGTAAGCTGAGTTTTCCGCCTCGTGCTCTGGTGACTCCTCTTCCACCTAAAATGAAACATATCAGCGCGTTGAGCCATTATTTCTACAGTAGAAATAAAGGATAATGTTAAAGGTGCACTGTGTCACTTTTTCATGTCATTCTAAGCAAAGTTATAACATTTCTATGGCGGCAAGAAAGTCCACCCTCCACCAGGAAAGTTACACAGAGCACCTTTAAACTCCATACTGTAATTGAAAGTTGTAATGAAACTTTGTACACAACAGGGCCCAGCCAGCTTTGTGTTAGCGTCATTTCTACCTTTATGGGGGTTTTACAGAGTCACACTGAACTGAATAAATACTTAAAGATCAGGCAGTGAACTGTGAGCTGCAGGTGCATGTTGTGTTACAGACTTTACAAATGACTTGACGACACTTCTGCGATGATGAAATGAGGTGTTTAAAGGTCAGTGCTAACCCTAATGCTAGTTTTGAAGCATAATAAATAATAAAACAAAACAAAAAATTTGATGTCATCTATGAATAAACAAGTAGTCTTAACCTTTTAATTTAATAATGGGTTACTTTTAATTAGCATTAGCTGTGAGAAATGGCTATCTAACCAACTGCTGCTGTGCACATTGTCCCACCTGACTTTACGTTAACTTCTCCTGGTTTGATCTTGGTTTAGTTTGGATGCAGACTTGGGTTGGTTATGTTCTAGCCGTAGTATTCTCAGCTCAATTCTGGTTTTGTGTGAATACAATCCTATAATAAACCATCTCACAAAAAAACTGAACAGACCGTTTTACTTAGGACAGAATACGCAGGAGAACACTTAACATCTGTGCATAGCTTTCTGGCTAACTCTAACACGGAAATGATAATTAATGTGCAAATACTATAAAAAAGTATTTATTTGGAGGCGTGTAATGTCTTTTTTTCAATCCTGCGCTCTCGTTAAACTCCTCGTCTAATGAACTACTATAAATCGTTTCATTATTATATTTATTTCACCTTTATTGGTATGATAATGGCGGCAGGAGCAGCGGGTGCCGGCACGGGAGCCTCGACTGTCAGGATCCCATCGACCGAAAGCGATGATGCTATTTTGGTGACATCAATCTCAGCTGGAAGCCTGTGAGTGAACATAGTGTCAACCGAGTCACTAAATATAAAGTGTTACCCGTGCAGATTCAGAACGTGTAACATCTAATTATCCGGCGCAGTGGGCATGCTGTTACAGACAAGAGTTTATTCTTGTTCAAGCAACACATTTTCCCCTTGTGCGGTCATGTTACATTTATTACTTACACTTATTTTGCATTGTTTATGTGTCTGCAAAGAGATGAATACCATGCACTTTTACTCTTAACAATACTTGACTTAAAATGACTTCTTGCTGTGTCTAAATGAAAGCTTTGTTGACAATGAATGTATTTCCTAGACACATTTTATTTTTCATATGTATATAATAGAAACACAAAATTGGATACACATTTGAAAACTTTTTGACAAACATTTTGAAAGTAACCACATTTATTGATATTTTGGACAGTTCCATCACCGGTTTATGGTTGTGTGTTATTCTTACCTGTATTTCCGTGTAAAACATCGGGAAACAAACCCGTGCTCGTCCGGCCTCTCGTCGTGTCTCCCTGGGGACGGATTAGGTTTTATGTAAGAAGCAACAAAACCAAAGCACTCAACACAGTAATTAATTTCTGCCACAGAGCTGTGATTTTTAATTTCCCACAGCGCATTGTTCAAACACTACTGTGGTGGTGGTTACAATAACTTTATTCATTGGTGTTTGAGGGAGTCATTTTGTGAATTGAGAGAAAACTGTTTGGATAATTGTCTCATCAGTAGTGGAGGTGTGCGGATGTGGGAAGAGTTTACATTTGTACAGCGATCACTTTAGAATTCGAGGTACTGGACTTTTCTCATAAGGAAATTTGCTCTTCCTATGACCCATCCTTCAGTGTAGTGCTGTGACTGGAGGCTTAGCATGGAGTTCACCTTAAGATTTTGCGTGTATTTGTGAATAGTTGACAGTAAAACCACAGAGGATGGAAAAAACACCCTCCCTATCTTTCTCTTAGGAACAACATCGTCCAATCTGCACCTAAAGATGTTTTATTATTTCATTTAATCCACTTGCATCCAGGTCCTTTCATGAAAATGCATTTTTCTCCCTCGCCTTTAAAGTAGCACCTACACTCACCAAACTTTCCAATCTTGTACTGCACTGTGTGAAAATATAAACTGAAATAAAGGCATTTCTTTTATTATGGGTGTTTTTAAAGCACCAAAATACCTTGAAAAACATGCTCCTTTGCTTTGAGGGCTTGTCACTTTTCTGGTGGAGGGCCTGACACCTGCTTGTCTCCATGGAGATGTCCAAACAATGACACAAAACGGATCTGTTTCCATGTGGAATGTTTGAAAGTTTGTTTTTAACTTTCTATCTCCATGTTATCGTCCAGGTGGCGTGCCAAGAACAAGATTCTGACAGATCGCACAGAAGAATTTGTTGAAAGCTAATCACAAGTTCTAACTCCAAGAAATGAGGCAAAATTTGAATTTTTACACAACATTTCAGAAAATAAAATCTCACAAAATCCCCCCAGGAAATGTTTTTGTATCTAACATGTCAACAAAATGATGGAAGCAATTAAAACTAACTCCCTAACTAACTTCTCAATATGTGTAAAAATGATGAAACACAATATTTTACATTTATGCAAGTAAGAAGATGTTTCAAATTGATATCTCCATTATTATTACCACATATGGTGATGTCTTTTGCCCAGGGACACAATGCAAAGGTTCAGACTGCTGCTCCCCGGTGGATGGACAAGTGCACATCGATCCACAGAGAAGTAATTACACAAACCTAAAAGCAGCCAGCCTCATCTTAACCACTACCTTCATAAGCAGCACACATACCTCCAACTTGAAGAAACCCGTCTTTAACACTCAGCGATATCTCCGAGGGCAAGAACTGCGACACATCCAGGCAGACCCTCCACGTGTATTGCTCCGGGCCAGCGCTGGGGCCGGGGCGGTACGCGGGCCCGGAGATGTGGGGCACAAACAGGGGCGCGGGACTGTACCCCGGCCAGTAACAGGACCATAGACTTCTCTCCAGCCAGTCCATCCTCCGGGGGCCTCCCAAATCCAGCAGTGGCAGCGGTCCAGCCTCCTGATTGAAACGTCGGCTCGGCTCCCACCATTTCCTCGGAGGATCGGCGGGACCAGCTGTGTCGTGCTCAACAGACAGCGCGCTCTTGACCTGGTTGTTCATGTTGAAACGAAAAGAGGCACTGGATTAAAACTTTGGAGAAATTACAGAGTTTTGATTAAACACCAACGCTAACTTTTGGATCTTTTTGAAATTAGCAATTAAAACGGACTCAATGGGTGAGATAGCGGTGTGTTAATAAGACAGAACACTCTCCAGGGCTCCTTTATATAGAGTTGAGTTCTTTTTAGCACTTATTAAGCACTCATTACGATCCCATGAGATGCAGTGTAGGCACGGGGTGATGGGTGCAGGGCCGTTACCTCTCGCTGCCCTGTAAAGCCAAGGGATGCACTAATTAGAGGTATTTTTAACTCTTCAGACTACAATGGTAAATAGCGAATGTTTGGCTATGGCTGGTTTCTGTTTGAACTGTTGCACTTATCACCAGCAGAGCGCTCTTCACACGTCCAAGTGAAGTCTATTCTCTCTTCAGTGACCGGACGCCTGGCCTCATCATGAGATCAAAACTCTTCCAAGCACGTACTGACACTCATGCTGGGTTGTACACTGCAAAACGCATTATCTACCCGGGTTAACGTGGTTTGTTTGTTTTTATTTAGTTATTTTTGACAGGTTATTTTTTTCAAGAATTACATATCTGTCAGTGGAGTGAGAAATAATCTCTTAAACGGGCCAATTTACTGCATTAATGAAAAACATCTGACTCTATGATTGACTAAAAAAGTAAATGAATGAATTATCTCATCACTGGATGTTAATCAGTTCAACGTGTAGGCATGATTTTTTTTTTTTTTTTTTTTTGCAGTGTGGTTCTAATTTGTGTCCAGAAATGTGAAGGGCACTCTAGTTTCTCCTCTGTGTAACATGTCATGCTGTCTGTATTCTATGTTCAACTGTTGTTCTGGCCAGTGTCTCCAGAACCCCTGGGATGCATGCTTCAGCGAGTGCCATTGTCTCACTCCAGATGGTTGAGAGCATCATGGGAAAGATCTTTCAAATGTTTCGTGGATACTCAAGACACATCTGAACTCATTCTCCCCCAGTCTGCTGCAGACCATATCCACCATCACAGCTGATGAGATCTGTGGGGATCTGTGTTCAAACACCCTGAGAGTCTGCTGCCTCTGCTCTCCTGGAGCAGCTCCCTCAGGACCCAAAGGAGAACGTCTCTGAGGGACCCAGTGCAGACGTTTCTAAACAGAACCTGACTACAGACTTGCCACACACAGGTTACCTCTGAACTCCTGCACCTCCTTCAGGTCCCACACCCTGCAGCTGCAGATGTGAAGAAAGACTGCGAGGGAAACTCCTGATTGTATTTTGTTAATTTGATTTAATTTGGTTTGGCCTGATCAGCTCTGGATGATTAAAACAGATATTTGTAGAGAAATGACGAGTCATTCCTTCTGAGCACTTACTTTTAATAACAACAACAACAACAAAATCCAGTGGAGAGTTGCACATTATGGGAAAGATGTAAAATGTAGTTCTGCAAAGCAGTGTGACCATATACAACTCTCTCTGGGACAGTGGTTCTCAAACTTTTTCAGTCACGACCCCCAAAATATCAATAGTTCACTTTCACGACCCCCAAACACAAAAAATAGGCGACACGCAAAGTGATAAATTAGCCTTATATCTAATGTTTGATTTTATTTAGAGAATATAGACCTAGAAATTATACAAAAGAAAAATGACTTTAATAGGCCGACAAATAGGAATCTACATTCGCCACTGCATTTGAAGGGTGTCAAGCCTGGTCTAAGACTATTGTATACATTTTTCCCCATCATCTGGGAACCCCCAGAAATCATTTTGCGAGCCCCATTGGGGTCCCAACCCCCAGTTTGAGAACCACTGCTCTAGAACACCCAATAAAAGCCATCCTTCAGTTTAATCTAGAGGTTGGAAAAGACCGTCCGGCTGCCCCTGGCTTTATGTCATTCAGAGTGTGCAAGTATTTATTTATTTGTCAAGGGACAAACCAAAATGTGTTCTTTGTCACTTTAGCACTAAAATTCACATGACATTCTGAGGCTAAGTGGAGCATCCAGCAGGTGGAAGACACAAACAGGGTCAGAACTTGTTTTTTTTTTCCCCCACATGACTCTACTGTATTCAAATTCTGCCAAGTTTTACATATTCATGTGTGTGGGAGAGTGAGAGACGGGCAAATTCCTTCAGAAGAGCCTCTCCACCCCCTGTAAACACTTCATTACCAAATCATTTTGATGTGTTGAATTAGGCTTAACTTCAAAGACAGCTGACAGTTTATTTATCTCTTACTAAATACAAATTTAAAGAGCTCAGTCTCATTTTTTGGCAGATTACTGATTTATCCCTCTCCAATTTGGCAGCTGCAGATCAAGTCTTCATAGTTCACGCTGATATTCCTTCTTTGAACTACTAATGGCCATCTGAAGTTTGATTTTGTACGTCTCTTAACAGTCACCTCAGTCGCCCTCTGGTAGTGCCACCCAAAACGAGTCTCTTCATCTACTTTTAATGGACACTATTCCCTCTTTCAGATAGGATGAAAACACTGGAACAAACAGTCGGAGGCATTTGACTTTGAACACACACCACGGCAGGGGAGCATTTCAGAGACAGACCAGAGGAGGACACTGCTGTCGCTTCACTAATCAGCTGTGCCAATGCTATGTGTGATTCAAGGACCACTGGATACTGCTTTATGGGGAACATTTTCTCAAGAAGGCCAGATCTGAGACTGTTGTCAATGAATGCTGAGTCAACCTCCTCTGCACTATGCCTGTGTAGCGGCGCTCGTCTGCTGCTTCCTGTCACCAGCAGCCGGTGGTGTCTATTAAATGCACATTCCCAGCTTCTTGCCCTCTGACCTCATGCACTTCCAGGTCACGCCGAGTGCCGCTACTCTCCTTTCAGTTCATAGAGCTCACACGAAGTTCTTTTCCAAATCTCTGAGCTGTTGTGGAACTCCTGTCGTGCAGCTGTCAGAATATTACTGGCTTACTGTATTATTTGATGACATTGCAGTTTTGTAGTTCTAACTAAACAAAAATAGACTACAATAAAAGGGCACTTGTGTTTTTACTGAACATTTGCATATTGGAGGTTTTAAATAATGAAAATGAAGGTTGGTTTTTCAGTTATTTATCTATTTTCAGGCGGAAATAGATCATTGTACCATTTGAAGGCGCTGTACCCAATTTTTACTGTTTTGATATGTGAAAAATAGAACTAGTTCATGTGCCTAATTTCTTTGCTGTAATAAATCTATTTGTCTATTCTGGTGAAAATGAGACCACAGTGTTCTTTTCTGCAGCTATTTATAGTGTTTCATTCTACGAGAAGCAGGAAGCATGCCATGTTTGTTAGGCCAAACTCGCTCTGGGCTCAGAGACTCGTGAAAAGGGCTTGTCAGGAAATATTTAGGATGCTGGGACTGAATTAGGAAAGTGAGCGATACCTGTGACTGATGTAAAGAGTTTAAAGGGGCTGTACCTAATTGTTTACTGTTTTGAAACATGAAAAGTATAACTAGCTCAGGTACCGGATTTTTTGCATGTAGTAAAGTAATTTCTGGTTTGCCTTAGTACAGATATATTGTAAAACGACAGCGCTTTCTCTGCATCTATGTATTTATTTTCCAAAAACCTGTTAATGCTTCTTAGCTTTACCTGGGACATTCTGGGCTCAGGGACTTGTGAAAAGTGCTTAGAAACTCATCGTGGTGAATATTTCGAACACTGGGACTGAATTAGGAAATTGAGCAATACATGTGACTGCTGTAAAGACTTTAAAATGAACACGGTCTGATTTTTCACGTTTCAAAACAGTAAAAATCAGGTACAGCATCTTTAAACAGTGCCATTTATAACATTTGAGAGTAACGAGCCGAGCAAAGTCACTATAATGTGTGTGCTCATGCAGCCAGGTAAACACACATTAAATTTGAGTGCACTAAAAATGTTGCCCTTTATCCTGACTGGCTCCCGATCCTCATTGTGGCACATCTGCTTTAAAGGCTGTCCTCCGTCTCACGCATTTTGAAAAACAACGCTGTGTGTGTAGAAATGACCAGTGAGCCACCTATGCCCAGGTGTGATGGCAGCAGTGGCCAGTCATTGTTGATCTACTGTCTCAACCATCCACTATGCACCCATATGAGATTAGCGGCTCGTGCATCAGGGGGGAGGGAGTGTCAAATGGCTGGTTTGTTCCTGTGGACACTGCATTCATCATAGTTATTGTGATTCAAGCTGTCACCAGGCGCCTGGCGGACTCCGAGAGAGAGGGGGGCATTTTCGATCAAACCCGACACATCAAAATGAAGTGGTTTGAAAATATACTTTTGGAATAGGCTTTCACAACTTATTTCATCTGTCCTCAGTCTGGAATAGTGCAGTTGCATGCAGAAATTCATCCACTGAACAGGTTTAGCCAAGCCTCTTGCCAATCCATTGTTTGTATGAGTACACTGAACAAGAATAGACTTTTATAGACGGTAAATCACCAAAGGGGGAAACAATTTCATCGGCTGCAGTTTGTTGCATTTACACAGTTTGATTCAAGCCTCTGTGGTGCATTTTCACACAAGAGCTACAACATTTGAAACCATAATTTCCTTTGTATAACTCTACCTGTGACTCACTGCTTTTGAAAGAAATACTCAACATAATAATCCACACATTTTAACGTTATCTTGAAATGTTGAAACAATTGGGTCCAAAGTGTTGAAGTGTTTACAGCAGACAAGAATCGGTTCCTGCCAGACACGTGACCTGTGCGCCCAGCAGCCATCTTGATTCTGGTCATTAATGTAAACAAACTTAAACTCCAAAGAAAATCTGAACATCTCAAATATCAGAACAGTACTAATCGTTACTGTCAGCAGTGGTTCTTACAATTATTGACCATTTACACACGTCATAAAATTCCTCAGCCCTCTTTGCTATGAAGCAGTTTATGCACATTATGGAAACTGTTGAAAATCTGCCCATTAATCTGCTACTTTTATTGATTTAGAGGTTAAATGGTGATCTGTTGTATGGTTGGTTCAGAGTGTAAACTTAACTTTTTATCATTTACCTGTTGATGAAGAAGACAGACGACAGGATAATTAGCGACAATAAATCAAAAGAAGTACTCACGGATTTGCATAGAGCACTTTTTACAAGGCAAGTCAATGATGTTACAAAACGGTCATGATCCTCTGAAATGATTGGTGTTATGTGGCATGGCACGTCTTAAACCATTTACAAAGAGCCAAGTGAATGAAAATGAACTTGTATGAATGCATGTACGATCCAACTTGCAAAGCTAATGCAGTTTACATATGTTCACAAACTACTTGCACAGAACAACTACTTGTGCCAGTAGAGCCAGTTAAAGGTCATGTGACGTTCAAAAGCCCCAATATCTGCACTGACTGCCGTGTCAAGCGTCACTTCAAAATAATTCAATATTCAGTATGACAACTTGTCAATAGTGAAAAGTAATAAAAATTGTGCCTGCTGTGTAGAAACAGAAATCTGACACCCATGAACTGAAAAAATCTTTTGATGTCAAATGAATGCAACACAGAAAAACTGAGAGACCACAATTCAAAACAAAATAATCCATCTTTCAAAAGGTCATGAGTCCTCAAAATGACGTCCATGACCCAAAAAAACATTAAAAGCCTCTGAGTTGTTCTGTTAAAAGGACAAATATTATGCATTATGTATATTGTTATTGGCCTTTACACATGCTCTTGAATCTTTGACATCTCATGTTTTAGAACTAAAAATAACTAAATGAAACTATTTATTTATTTTTACAAAGAACGATATAACTTTAAGATGGCCTTGGAGATGCCAGAGGAACTTAGCTTTGACGCCATCTTCTGGCTGCAGAGACAATAACACAAATGTAAAATTCACATTGCTTCTTATGCTAGCCGTGGTCCTCCTTATTGACACAGATGTAATATTTGTGATTAGACGGCAGAAATGCTCAGAGAAACGTCACACAGGAGAGGATTTTCTAACCAGGATTCACCAACGTAGCGTGAATGAAACTAAATGCAGCTCCAGATATGTTTTTGATGACGGAACACTGTTAGAACATGGTTAAAAGGTCAAATGTTTCATAATGTTTGTCCTTTAACACCTTGATTTTCAACTAGTGTGCCTTGAAAAAATGTCCGATTCACAAATGTGGATGTAATTGACCTTTTTGAAGTGTCCTGAGCAACTTCTGCACCAAAAAATATCGCAAAACCATTACTATCGCCAAATTGAAAAACCCAGACAGTGGCACAAACATTATTTAGCTTATTATATACCATATTCTTTCAAACTAAATGGTCTGATTTGGTCACATTTTAGGTAGTATGTTGCGCTTTTAAACCCTAAAAGTGTGCTGCAACTCAAAAAAAGGTTGAAAAAGACCGCTTTAACATACACACATACCATAAAGCCCTTTGCGGTTCTATGTTGAGATGGATGTGAGCGTGGGCACATACAGTTAAAGGCTGAACTCTCCATTCTCTGTGTCCACTGGAGTAGCAAAGAGGCAACAGCAAAGCGATGCCGTGACTGGAAAGCGATTCGGAGCAAATGAGCCCATCCATCAAAAGCCCGCACAGGGGACTGAGCACACGGGCCACAACGAGGAGCAGACTTAAAGAGAAGCTTCACTCTGAAAAATGACAGCTCTGACACGTCCATGATTATTACTTTAGCACAAAACCCCTTTGTTGATCTACGGTGTTTGTTTCAATGTTTATAGTCCAAGGTCAAATGTGGTCACAGGTGGTTCGGTATCAGCGATGTCCTTGTGTCGAGCCCAGTGGGTGGTGTGTGGTTTCAAGGACTTGCACTTTTTTTTTTTACAAAATAAAAGAAAGACATTATTTTTTATAAATTAGTCAGACGTTTTGTCCAGCTGTAAAATGTAGTTTCTGGACAGTATTATGTTAAACCCAGTGGAAGAAGCACAATCAAACTTTCAAAGATGACCATGTGAGTTGCAAAAAGAGCCAAATCACGCCCTTCAACGAGTCTGAACCAAGACCCAGCCTTCAAATATTGAATTATATATTTCCTCTTGTTTACTGGTCTAATTCTTAGTTAGTACTTACACTTTTTTGGTCCTAGTTTGATTCTGGGTTAGTCCTGGTTAAAATCTGGTTGGTATCTAGTCTCAGTTTGATTTTGGTTTGGTCCTGGATTGGCAATTTTGATTTTGTTGATGTTTGTTTGACATTGTTTTCCCAAAAATAATCGACTATAGCAAGAGTTATTTCAACATTATTGTAACAGATCTAAGTGTTATATTTAGTGTTTATTTTTTTGATTTATATATTAGTCTTGGCACGCCGAGTACCTATTCGGCCCAGGGGTCAGGGCCCTCCCAAAAATCTGGCCCTCGGAAAAATTTGAAAAGTTGAAAAGCCTCGCACTAGAGGCTGTGCAGGTGACACCACAACAATCTGAGAGCTCAAAACACTCAGCTCAAAAAACTTAAATGTTAAAGAGCTGCTACAGTTTGATAAAAATACAAAAGTCCTCTCAATATTTGTACCTGACATCAAGAAGAAGAAAACGAAGCAAACAGTTGTAGAAAACCAGATGAAAGAGAGGAACACTGCACTTACGCTCACATCTATTTGGAATCACACAAAGATGAACTCATTACCTTTCTCTCCTTAAATAAGATGTTTTTGAGTCTGTTTGTTGAGGAGTCAGACATTTCTCTAAAATAATAATAACCCTCCAGGAGTGATGTGTTCAGAATAGCTGCAGCCTTCATCATTTGCAAGCAAGTAATCACTGTCAATATAACTCCAAAGTCTAAACTTGACTTATTACTGTAGGATTTGTGGCTCTTGTTGGAACCAAAACGTACATTTCGTTAACAAATCGTTGCGGCTCGCTATGTTTTTGGTGCAATATTGACAAGAACACCGTTAGCTTTAAGAGAAGTTTATTACGGGTTTGTGTGATTAGTAGTCACAAACAATCTATTCCAAGTACAATTCTCATTTAACATTTTCTACTTTCTTGCAGTTAATTATGAGATTGATTTGTCTGAGTGTGTGTCACTTCCTCAAACATTACCAGCGCGGTGTTTAGCCTTGGCCCGCTGCCCACCTGTGTCTTTGTGGAGGAGGACACAGGAGGGCCGAGCTTTGAGAGGTGTTTAAGCGTCCCCAGTCTGCAAACAAAGCGAGCAAAACAGACAAGATGGGTTAGAATTATTTTTCGCTGCAAAAGACAAATGTTTCCCACAAGAGCCAATAGTGGATTGCGTGTGGATTGTGTGAGTTTAACAGTACCATTTTGTAAACCTGTTTTCACAATCGTACATCACGGCGCACATTTGTTTGTTTGTTGTTTATTTTAGGATTGAATTTATTGTTTGTTTTTTTAAATATATAAATTGCATGCTTTGGTTTCATTGCATGACTCCCACAGTTGTTGTCGTGATGGATCGCACCGTGAACCAAAAGCAGTGGCAGGATGAGTACGCATTTGCAACACATTGAAGGAAATTGAATGTATTTATTTAACAGGACAACGTACAATGACATAACGCCTGTGGCCAAAGATGTTTGCACCAGATAATAGCAATGACAGCTAACTTTCATCTGCAGTCTTTAACAAGGGGAGAGGGGAATGGGACTAAGTGTGTTATTTAGAGCAGTGTTTCCCAACCAGGGGTACGGGGACCCCTAGGGGTACGTGAGGAATTACCACGGGGCACTTGGAATGGTTTCAGGTTTTTAAATGATGATAAAATGTATTTTTATCAGAATAAAAAAGCATCATTAATTGTAAATTTAGCATCTTTTTGGAGTATCTTAGAATATAAATATAAAAAAAACAAAAATACAATTGTAATTTTTGATAATACGTGTCTAATAAACCCATTTTCTTGCCTGAGAGCCAAGTCAAAGGGTACTCTGAGTGTGAAACAAAACTTCAAATTCAAAATATTTACAGTGCAGTTAACCACACTGACACTTGATAGTTTGCACTGATCTGCTTGTAATTATAGGCTTCTTTGTTTTTAGGTGAGACACTGCAGGCAAAACTTTTTTTTTTGGCCTATTTGCTCTCTCAGACACAACAAACTTGTCCAGTCTGCACCTGAAGAGTTTTATTATTTCACTGATTTTCATTTTTATTCCCATAGATTTCTCTGGGACGTTGTGACTTCAAAGGCAGTTTTTTAACGGACATAAAGATCAGCTCTAAAAGTATACCAAACTTTTACAATCCTAGACTAAGATTTTGATGGATTGTGCAGAAGGATTTGTTGAAATCTAACTCTAAGCCTGATTTTTAATAATTATTTCTAACAAAATTAAAGAAATGAATGCATTTGCAGCCAATTTTCAGTCACATCTGAAAAACTAAACAAGATATCCCCCATTTTTTCAGATTTAAATTCGTTTTTATACATAAAATGCCTCACAATATCTTTAAATTTAAGATATTTTCCTATCCACCTTCAGCGTTTCACCTTAAATAATTCTAAAAACAATCGACTTTCCCCGGATTTGCAGCGCCACCTCTGCACCCTGCTCCTTTAGCATTTCCTACCGCGTGTCCGCCGCCCTGACCTCCCCACAGGGCGCAGAGACAACCTCCGCACCCCGAGAACTTCCAACAGCCTGACATTTCTGACTGCGCCTGATAGAGCCACTGCTGAATAATTCATGTCGAGGTGTTGTGGCGAAGGGTGCCATTTTCACTGGAAAAACGCACCCCCAAATGAATTCTTGTTTATTCCTGAGAGTGAATAAAACTGTAATGATTTTTGGCCGCGATGGCTTTTAGGCCAAACGGCAGCCCATTCTCCTTCAGCTCGCATGTTCGGAGCTCGTACTCAGCGGCGGAGCTCTCAGCCTCAGTTTAATCACACTGCCTTCCACGAGTTTGACATGACACTTGTAGAAATCCAACAGGGATATGGTGGAGCAACATTTTGTACCATTTTACATTGTTTTAAAATACGATGTAATTGTGGCTGGACACGCATTTGACTAAAACGTAGTGAACATGATTATGTTTAAGACTGTACTGAACATTTTGCTTATTTGTTCCCAGTTTGCCATTTGGTGTAATATGTATAATGTTACTTCATGACCATAAATATATAATTCCGTAACTGTTACCTTGAAGTCCAGATAAATTACACAGTAGTTATGATTTGACGATAATAATACCTTTATTTTGTTGAATGATGATTTTAAACTGAAGAAAAACGTGTCATTTGTCTGTAAATTGTGTCTGTATTTACAATGGCCTGTCACTTTTTGATGACACAGCACAACTTCCTGTAATTATAACTTTTATTTATAAAAATGTCTTCATAAACTAGCAGAACAGCATAACATTTTGACACATATACTACATCCTAAGTGCTATGTAATCTTTCCATTTTTTCCATCCAGTCCAACTTTATTTATAGAACACTTTAAAAACAAGACAGTCAACCAAAGTGCTGTTTCAAGGCAATTACAAAAAACAAAACAAAAAAAAACCTCCAACTGAGATAAAAGCCACAGAAGTTTGAGCAGAGTTTGAAGAGATTAAAAACAGGAGGTGATTCAGCCGGTCTGTGTAGCCGGCACATTATTTTATTGTTCAGCTCACAGCACTTTCTTTTATTATTATTATTCGTTTGTGGTTACTGTATATAGCAATATACATTTACTATTCATCTGCTAATGTTACATTTTTCACTGTTTTATTGTTCATATCGTTGCTCTGTGAGTCCTGTGTCACGTGACTGACCTAACTCAAAGTGTATATGACATTTCACTAAAACGTACTGAACATTACAATATTTAAGATTTTTAACATTTTGCCTATTTGTACCCAGTTTGAGATTGTTTGTAAAGTTTATAATTGTCTGTTTTCACTTTTTCTCCATGTAGATGGTGAGTACTGCTTGAGTACAGGATTGTTCTGCTCTTCATCTGCTCCACACAGCAGGCACCGTCGCTCTGGGTGCCGTCTGAGCCAAGTGTTATGTTTCACCAGGTCCTTGTTCTTCAACGCACCCTCCTGAAAAACTCAGGGATCAAAATCAAAATTCAGAGGGAACTCATTTCAGAGTTTCGGAGTGGCCACTGAAAATCACTTGGTTTTCTATTAGTTTTTCTTTTAGGGACAACAAAGAGAAACCGATCTGCTAATATCTGAGTTGTCATGAGTTTGTTTTATTTTGTGTTTCATTTATTTTCATTATTCAGACAGAAAGATGCTGTTGTCTTTGAGATGAGGAGGGTCTTTGGTTCTGTCATGAATAGAAGAGTTTCTTTTAATTGTGCTGTATCTGCTGATCTTTTCTCCTTTTTTTTTCTTATTAAAATGACATTCTATAAAAATATTATTATTATTTTAAATAAGATCGTTTATCACCAGCCGGTGAATGTAATGGCAGGTGTTAAATTCTATATGACAGGTTCGACTGCACATTTCACTAAAACATAGTGAACATATTATATTATATTTAAGGCTGATTGTTATTATTTGTCGCCAGCTGTCGGTTTTTCTAATGTTTAAAATTGTACTTCCTGGTTAAACATGGGTAGCAAATATGACATAGATAGAGGTTATTCCACAACGGTTACTTAGCAACCATTTTGAAAACAAGAGCCAAAATCCATATCATTTACACAATAGTTATGATTTGACAAATAATGATACCTGATTGCACCTTTCTTTTAAACTGTCACAAAAATGTGCCAGTTGATCTTTATTTTCAATGGTATGTCACTTTTTGATGACATACCATTCATAAAATAAATCCATTTTAGAACTCAAAATAAAAAAAATAAAAAAATAGAAGAAATTATATTTGAGTTTTTATTTTTAAAAACAGCACAGGTGCCCTCCCGCCAATCTAAGTCAGAAATAGAAAAACACTCCCCGTCATTTAGACTTGTATTATGCAAAATTGCCTTTTTTTAAAATGTATTTATTTTTTAGTTTTTAACTATGTTCTAAAATTGTCCCATCATCAAGACCTGGAGGTGCGTTTAGCTTCATTCACATTAGTTTGATGAATACTGGTTTGAAAATCCTCTCCTCATCTGAAAACCAATCGTACACGGACCGTCCGACCGTCAAAAACACGCTTCCTTTCTGTTTTTCTGATTCATGAATGATCACCAGACCCGCTCTGACCATTTCTGCCGTGTCATCACATCTGCTCACATTACAAAACATTGTGTAGCTACATACAAATTTGTGTATTTGCCTCAGCTAAGTTAATATATATAAAAAGATTTGATTTGTCGTTCTAAAACATGGCATGTCAAAGAAAAGATAGTCAAAGCATGTTTAAAGGACAATAACAATACAAATAGTGCATCATATTTGTCCTTTAACCTTCTAAAACAAAAGAAATATGCAGATAATGTCACGAGATCTAAAATGAGCTTCAGTGAATTGTCGTAATCAAAGACTCCTCACCATTTTCCTTTTGTTGCCTGGCAACAATAGTTGCTCCGCCATGACGTCTTCTCTCACCGGCTGTACATTATTGACGTTGTCGTCATTGTTTGTGGCCTCTATTGTTGTAAGGAATGAGTTTTCAAGTCACTTTTGTTAATAACTCACAGTAAACAAGTTGTTATTGACTTGAAAGATCTAGTCATGAAACAGAAGTGCTGCTCCAACACAAAAGTTATATTGAGTGTTCACATATTGGTGAACATTGTTTCTCTTCAATGGCTTTTATTTTCTTGTCACACCACATTCAGCGTCTGGCATTGATTTGGCAGCTTTCTTCTTGTGTCTGTTTGTCCCCTCCTTTATGTCTGTGCATTATTGTTCAGCTTTCATGCTCAACCGGCGCTTTTGTCACAAATACATGAGCGTGTGACTTCAAACTGGAAAAAAAAGCCCCTGCTCAAAGTTTGATATTAAGAAGCAGAAAAGTGAAAGCTAATATCAAAGTTTATGTTTAGCACAGAAACTTGAGCCAAATGAATCACATTTGAATCGCGGTCACAGACATGTCCCACTCGGCCGCAGCTTCACTTTCACTTTTACAATACACTACACATTTGAAGCAACAGAAGTCATTGATGGATACATGGTCTGAATCAGGGGTGACCAACCTGTAGCTCCACCTTCTTCCAGGCAGCTCCCAGAGAATTCTGGAATTATACATATTCCTGGAATAACTCAACATTAACTCCTCACATGCATATATTAGTGTAAATACTAATGTTGTCATCAAACTAAATAATTAAACTTTGACACTAAGGAATAAGCCCACAAACTGACATTGATATGGATACCACAGTGATAATAAAATAAGTTTGTGTTTTACAAGTACAATATTGTGTAATTTCTAACTCAAAATAATACAGTTTTATAAGTACCTATAAGTACCTCATTTTTTTAAAATTTTGATTCTTTTGACAACCCTCAAATGCATTAAAATAAACTTAAGATCCCTGACTTTGTGCCCTGATAAATGGATAATGGTTCATGTTTTATAGACATCTAATGCACCCCTAAGGCTTGTCGTTGCTGTCAACTAAACTATCAGCTACATTTCTTGCAATTGTTGAAACAAGAAGCTCTCTGCCATTTTTGTTTTATAAAAGTAGCTCTCTGGAGGAAAAAGGTTGGAGACCCCTCTAAATGGTAAATGGTATTTTTCTGATTCTTGATATAATGACGCCAAATGGGGGCCAAGATCTTTACAGAGTTTCATTATATTGTTAAAGTGGTGTTTTTGTTTTTTTTCCCGAGGAATATCCAAGCTGTAAAGTCACAAATGCTCTAAAAAACCGATCATGCATTTTCTGGACAACTGAAATTGCAATACAAATCTGCATATTAAGAACAGAAATTTGACCCTCCATCTCATCTTATCTGAGTGTTTAGTGTTGTGATATCATCTGAAACCCATTAAGACGGTTCTAGAGCTGTTAGTTTAAAGGTCTTGCCTATTTTATGAGAAATCAACACAATTCTCTTCATGTTTTAATGTTTAATTCTCAAAAATGTACTTTGTATTTTATTTAATACTGGAATGTTTAATCCAGGCAGTTACTTTACTGACACATTCTCATCATTTCAGAAGAATTCATTTCATTAAGATAACGCTCAACATCCAAGGTTGCCTTGCAGCCTCATTTACACTTTTTATTCTTAATTGTGACAGTTAAAGCAATTTAAATATTCAGAAATCATTGCTGAATTACTTTTTCAAATACATCACTTAAGAATTTAAAAAGTCAAATATGAATGCCCAGGTGTCCTAAAGTTTATCTGGTAGTGCATTTACCTTCAGTCAACACTTTGTGACTCATCAGGTGACAATTATCCATTCAAATCCATCACTCTTACTTAAATGAATGGTCACTATGGCACTCTTGATTGCAGACTCGCTGTTTGCTGGTGGTGTATTTAAGGTTTCCACGTCAGTGTGGTTTACATCACTGCTTAACGTACCCTTCTCGTTGGCATCAGGAGTCCTGGGTCAATGTAACTAAAAATGAAATACACTCAGAACCGCCTAACTTAACTGAAACTACAATATTTTAATCTATAAATGTAATCATGGACCCTTGCCTTCTGTTATCAGTGAATTAACTTGTTTGACCTTATAGCCAGGGCAGAGTCCATTATTGAGTTCTCTAGAGCTCAATAAACCAGGGGGGTGTTGTTCAACAATTTGGTGACTATTGTGGGTCAGTTGGTTAATTTGTGCCCGTTTAAGGCCTACACAGCACAACTCGTCCTGCCATGTGCAGATACAGAGGCACACATACATGCCTCCAAGCCAATGGTGCACTCCATGTTTGAGTGAACTGAGCCAAATTAGAATGCGGGAACACAAGTGCTAGCTCCCCCTCCTTCGCTGCAGCTCAAGTGTTTGGCTGCACTTGTGAGCGAAATATTAGGCGCCAGCTGCTCACTAGATAACAAACAGGAAGAGGAACATATGCAGGTGTTTGAGCCTTTTCGCGACTTTCATTAATGCTAGTAATGACAAGTGTGTGGAGGAGAGACCAGGGGGAGGCATGTCGCTGGAGCGCTGACCTGAACGCTGCCCCCTCTCAGAGCGCACATGTCTAATCAGAGCACTACATCCACTCCTCTAAGACCAATCTAATGAATGCATTGAGAAGATCTCATTATGGAACCCGACCTCCGTCTGAAGGAAAATAAAGTGACAAATCATGTTTCAAAGTGCAAAAATGAACCAGGGAGTTGGAAATGCTGCAGAGAATTCTAGATCGTTGTATGTTTATGTGCTTATGTGTTGATTAAAAAAGTTTAAAAAAAAAATAATAATAATAAAACAATAATAACAATAATAATAATGATGATTTACCAGTCAATCTGTTCCTCCCCTCACCTCTGTTCACAAGCTTTGGGTAATAAAAGGATGAGATCCGGACAAGCGGTCGAAATGGATCAGTCACACGGGAGGAGCTCGGAGTAGAGCCGCTGCTCTTCCACTTGGAGAGGGCATCTGTTCAGGGTACCTCCTTCTGGGCATGTTCCACCGGGAGGCAACCCCGGGTTTCTTGGCTGGCCTGGACACGCTTTAGGATCTCCCGGGAGGATCTGTAGGAAGTGCCTGGGGTGTGGGAAGTCTGGGTTTCTCTGCATAGACTGCTGCCCCTGCGACCCGGCCCCAGATGGAACGTCATATAAAAAAACTATTTAGATGACCAAAAAAATAAAAGTGAATAATTGATAAATGAATTATAATATACGTTATTATAAAATACGTTTATATTGCACTTTTTACAACACTCAAAGAAACTTCACCAGAGAAAATTAAAACACATAATAAATACAATTTTAAAGCAGTAAAAAAAAAAAAAAGAAAAAAAAATGTATGAAACTTTTTTACTGCATATGTGTTGTAATTGTTGTTTTTCTTCTGAAGACAACCTCACAAGCCATGCACTTCTCCACAAACTCACAGAACTATAGATACATATTTTATAGAATGGTTAGTCGATATGAAAACACAAAAAACAGTAGTTATCCAGTAGGATTTTGAAATGTAATTATGAGAAACTGTCTAGACAAGAATCTCAAACATAACTGCATTAGGTTAACAAAATGAGCTTGCATTTTCTATATAAGTTGCGCAGGCATTGTTACCTGATGGCAGACTTGAGCACAGGCTGATGGTTTTATTCTAAAGATGAAAAAGACAAGGCAGACCGTGACCTGCTGAAGTGGCTGCTGCTTCCTGAGCCCTGACACACTCCTTCTCAATGCATCCATTTTCATCGATTCAAGTTATTACCTCATATATTTTAATCTCTGAGGATTCCAGTCATTTTTGAAGAGAATCTGTTTTTTCCTTGTTGAACTGTAGACCTGTGCTCTTCTGATTTCTACAGCGCTCATCTTCACTTCATTTACATATAAATAAAACAAGAGTGCTGGGTAACTGTCGACCCTGTGTACATGTTCTACTTCATTTCATAGAAATGCTCGCTGCAGTCGTGGTGAAAAGCTTACAGCCTCCAGACGAGATAAAACCTTTTTCTCATTCGGCCTAAAGGCCTATGCACACGCTGCTGACTTTTATGACAAGCCAAATAACAAATGGATCACAGAGGCGTTACCTTGACTCTCACAGACCCCTCCAGGAGTCACGTAATTAAAAGAGCTGCACCCAGTCAAATTAAGGCATGATAAAAACATGAACTTTGTATGGCATGCACACACACAAATAGATGGCAATTAGGCCTATATCTGTTACAATTTTACAAAGTCCTTTTTTGCAGGTCTCAAGTCTTTGGCGTCAAGTCCGGGTCAAGTCCGAAGTCAAAGACGGGCAAGATTATGTCAATTCCATGTCCTCTACTTTGAATACTTCCTCTCAAGTCCTTGTACCAAATTACAAAAATTGTCTGATATTTTTTGTAATTTATATGTGTGAATAATTCTTCTCTTTAAAAAGTCCCGGTCACTTAAAAGTATCGTCTCTGAAGAGAAAATATGTTTAAAAAGACAATTGTTTTTTTGAGTTGAAGCATCAAGTTGCCTCAAGTCGGAAAGCTCCAAGTCTGCATCAAGCCCCGAGTCACTGGCCTTCGAGTCCAAGTCGAGTCCCAGCGCATGATGCATCTTATAAGTCAACTCTCAAGTCTTCCACCTAATGACCCAAGTCTGACTGGACCTGACCAATTCACACATCTATTTACGGCATGTATTAATACCTGACTACCAGATTTGTTATATATTATTTAGTTAACAAGTGAATGTATGTTTTGTGCTTATTGGTGAAAAAAAAAGTATCACCATCACTAATCACTCACTCACACTGCACAGACAATGGATGAAGTGACTATTTCCACTAAAACCACTGCCGGTCACCTGACATTCACAGTATCCAACTATCCAGGCCCTCCCTTGCTTATCTTCCAAGATCTGATGGGATATGTATGCTTCCACCAGTGCACAGTGCATCTAAAATGGACCATGAACCTTGAACCGGGCTGCACAACCCATGCATGCCTCGATATCGCACTCTCCATGCCATTCCCATCCTAGGTTAATTTTCACTGCCACATAAAACCCCACTCTACTACACAACATGAATCTGACCTTCTATGCGTTAAGCTTTCTTCACAACACACCAAGCAAGTCGCACAATCTTACCGAAGATCCAATGTCACCTCGGCAGTGTCTTCTTTTAATTTTCCTCACAGGATTAATGCAAAGGTAATTAGGCGTGCTTTATGATGAAAAACAAGCAAACAGTATGTGCGGAAAGGTTACGCTTGATAGCTAAACTGCCATAATTAAGCCATTAATCTGCCGCGATGCAACACGCTTCACCTACAGTGCTCTGGTGAGGAGTCGTTTGGTGCAGTGGAGCGCCCTGATTTGGATGATTTACAGTGCGGATGTGTGCGCTCAGTGTTGGGAGGGATTATCGTAATGACGGAACACCACTTTTGACCCACGCTCGTAAGCTTTGATGGTATTTTTATGTTTCGACAAAAAAGAGATTGATGTGCCGGGCGTGCCATTTAAAGCCTTATCCACTTTCAAGCTTTCTTCATCTGTCACTGGGTGATTGGAGGAGGAGAATGTATCATTATTAGCTCACTCAGTTGGAGCCCAGTGTTTATGTATGTATTTGTGGATTTCAGGCGTTTGAAAACTGCAGTCAAGCTAAAGCAGAAGAAATGTCAAGAGTTCTCTGATTCTGAAAAGAGTGAGGTGTTCCAACCTGTGACAGCACCGACGATGAGGTCAAATGGTAAGATGTCTACAATACAAGTGTTTATGAACTGCTTCGATGTAATTTGTGTGTTTAAGTCCGTGAATTATTCTTCACTCTTTGTTAGTGGTTAAATTACGGGCCATTTAAACCAATCATTTTACTCTAATGTCACACTTATGTTGTACTTTTGTCTTATACCTGGATGTTAGCTCCAAACTCTACCCATACTGTAGTTGTGTTCTTGAGCAAGACACTTCAACCCCATGAGTGAGTTAGCCATAGGGTTACTCTTTTAAAAGTAGCTTAAAACCATATCAACCCAGAAGATGGGTCCCCAGGATGGTTCAAATGCAGAGGACAAATTTCCCTGGGACAACAAAAGTATATCTTTTGTAAAAGCTTCAGTAACAGTTAGAGGTAGTTTGTTCCATAAAGTCGCAGCTCTGAACATGAACGACGAGCCTGAACGACGAGCCTGGTCAAACATTTGTGCTGATCTCTCACATAATGCAAAAGGCCATGCAGGTTTTTTACTTTTACAGATATTTAAAAAAAAAAAAAGTCTGTCTGACTCTGACCCACAAAAGACGGTAGTCTCCGAACTGATACAGTGCTAGCCTGGTAGCCCTGCTCTGCGCTGTCCTCAGTTCTCTGCCCTGCTCTGCACCAGTCCACACCACAGAGCAGCAGTCCAGGTCGGACAACACCAATGACTGGACCACCAGGACTCTGGACGATGCAGTTTTGACAATGTACAGTCTGTTCATGTATTCTTGGTGAATATATTGATAAGTGATCTTAGCTAATCTTAATCTCTTATGAGCTTTTATATCTGGATGCCGCTATTGAGAATCAAGAATGCAATTTGCGTGGGTATTTAAGTTTGTATTTGTGAGCATGCCCACAGTCAGCCACCAATTCCCGACACAAAAAGGGATACAAAAAAGACATCAAAAAGGTACGATTTTGACTCACTATTTTTGTTTGGTAGACGCCAGGTGTATCAAAAACAGCATGGGATCAAAGTTTTGATTGTAAAGAATAGCAGCTCCTCTCTTTTGAACCATCACGGATTGGCCTCGTTCATGTCAAATATGTGTTACAACAACCAAACACCTGAGCAGACATCAGACAAAGGCAAACAAACATGGCTGAATATTTAATGTAGGGTATCTGACAGTGAAAGATATTGCTCATGCTTTCATTTGCCGTTTTCTTTCATATTGAACGCTGCTTGCTTTGATGCCGACTGAACCCAAGATAACCTTTTGGAGAAATATGTCGGGAAAAGTTTTCTCTGACAAATGCGCCTTGTTAAAACTCAGGTGTCGGCGGACATTAGGCACACAACACCTTGACAACAGCGCTTAAAGCTCTCGTGTTCACTTTGATCTGCTGTAAAGGACCTGAAGCCTTTATTATAAATGCTGACTTAAGAACAAGATGCAACACAGCTCCTTGAATCTACACCATCAAGACAAAGGGGTTTAAAATGTTCTTTGATGAAGCTGGCAGTCCTGTGGTAGAAAACCTGATGCTTCTTTACTTGTGTTCGTAATATGAGCAGCTTTCAGATTACAGGTTTTTCAGGTTTTTGTAGATTTTAGCCACTCGGGACAGTAAATAGAGCCAAGCACACACTAAGTGAAAGAGTGGTGTATTGTCCCTTGAAAAAGAGACTGTTAATCTCTTGTTTTTTTTTGTTTTGTTTTGCCAGTTGTAATTGTGACCAGTTTTGAACCAACCAAGACGTAGGACGTTACATGCATGTTTTTTTGTAACCCTTGTAACATACTGATTGGACTTCTTTAAAATCCTTTCCAATAGCACTGCCTTGTTGCACTGAAGAAGCTTTATGACAGATGGAAAATAAAATATGTCAGCGAGTATTCCACAGGGGCACATACAGTTCGTCTCTCCCTCGCCTCTCGATCATGCATCACCTTCAACTCACCTGCATTTCTCCTGTATTAGCTGTTGTCTTCCTTCACAAAATAACATGGCCATGTGAAGGCTGCCGGCTGACATGTGACGGATCCTAATCTCTGTGTCTATCTGTGGCTGACGAATGGCCTGGGAGATAATGAAAAGAGACGAGGCGAGGCAGGCCAGGAGCGGACATTCGTGTGCAGACGGAGGAGCTCGTATTGTTTTTGATGTGTAACAGAGATCATTGCTACGGATGTGGTCCTGAAGGCCACGGGCGTCTAAGTGTACGATATCGCCTGAATTTTGAAACACTTAGCGGCTCTGTGGTGGCCCAGTGGGTAGCACATTTGCCAGGCTCCTTGCAGCGTTGTGACTTTGATCGCTCTGACAATTGGCTGAATGTCCTTCCCTCTCTCATCCCCATTTCACGCTATACTGTTCTGTGCAATGAAGTCTACAGCCTGTACAAAAATAATGCACAATCTTTGAAACTCATATACAGTGTGCCCATTGCGGCTGACACCATTAGTTTCACTGCACGTTTCCTGCCATTGATGAGTTTGTGGTGGAAATGACAACAGCTAAGGTAGTCCTCCTGATTCTTCTGCCATCAGTGTTTCCAAACTCAACTTAGACAGTGAACTAAACATTTTCAATGGCTCCAGAAATTATGTGCTGCTTGTCTGAAGACGATTTACTTTCAAAATGTGTAAAACTATAACAAGTACAAGAAATACATCAGTATTTGTATGAATGTAAAGGGCATTAGTTTGCAAGCAAGTAAAGGTATACCACAACATAATACATGGACCGTGCAATGCAGCAATGCAGCATTGCACGGTCAAATTAACTTCCTCTGAACGTTTTGTTCATAAACATAATTTTACAGCAGTTAATGAAGGAAGAACAACACATTTTGGGCTCTTGCATTTGCCAAGGGTTACAAGAGAGTGTACCATGGATCTATAGAAATAACTGGAGGATATCACTAGCTTAAACCAAGCCCTGGGGCAGCAAGCTGACGTCCCATGCAAGTCAAATGCCGATCACACACTAATTATAATCTTAATTAAACACCAAACCGTTTATTCACTCAACAATGATTATTAATGAGGCTTTGACTTCGTTAATGTGATCAATGAGTTGGTGCCAGCTGACACTCTTTGGATTTTTCATGTATGTGTTTTGCGGGCTAATGCTAACAATACACCAGACTGTCACCGGAGTTCCTCAAATCATACTGGACTAGCCGAGTAGCAAAGTGATCGATAACATGAGCATGGAACTTTGTGTGTGCTTATTTCTGTCTATGAGCGGTGCCACCACTGCCAGGGTCAAACAAAAGACAGGGGCAGAAAAAGAAGGCGTGGGTTACGTCACAATGACCCAAAGCTCTTATTAGATTGCATTGCAAAGCCGGAACCTTGAAAAAACAGAAACCTACATACATAAACCTACATAAACATTCAAAACAAGAATGACTTGATTCTATTGATCGTACTGTGTTTAGTAATGGGCATAACTCAATCATGAAAATGTATATGACTAAATATACAGCGTAAATATTACACTGTGATTTCCTGTTGTAGCTCACATGTCTATATACAGTAATTAAAGCAATGGAAACATTAATATTGTGGTAGAGCAGGGTAGAGAGGTATACTCACTATAAATTACTGGCATTAGCTTTTTGAGGCGGCAGTGACTCAATGGAGTAATGTTTCCCCACACCACAATGGTTACTTTGATCCCAGCTCTGTTGCTGTCCTGGGGCAAGATGCTTCTCCAGCATTGCCTCTATTACAGTTAAAGTTGTTTACATGTATTAGTTTTGTCCCACGTATTTTCATTAACATCCACTGTCTTGTGTAAAAAATGCATTGAGTTTGCGATATGAGTGACAGATCCCTCTTCTGACCAGTGCGAGGCCGTCCTCCTGCAGAGCTGTGCTGTGTTCAAGTGCACAGAGTGTAGCAGTTATGGGTGGAGGTGATCAGCAGCTCAGGGCTCCTGCTGACACCACTAGATGAAATATAAAATGGTGAGACCCAGAGGGGTCCAGGCTTAGCGCAGATATTGCATTCTTCCATCTCTGCCCCCTCAGGTCTGCGCTCCTGTGATATAAACTCACCAGAGGGAGGTGAGGTGCTGCACACTGAGAGGAAATGCACAAGCAGCAGCTGTGGTGCTTAAACTCACTGTTAACCCCCGGGCCTCTGCAACACTTCATCTACAGCCAGGCTTAATTCTCCTGTAGCAGCCTCCTTATGGCTTGTGAAAGTGAGCCATGATAATCCTGCAGTCAGTGTGCATCACGTGTTGTCTTTGATTAATGGGAGGGTTAATTGGTCTATGTTGTTGTGTGTTGAGTGGACCTGCAGATACAAATTTCAAATAATTTATAAAACCTAACATGCACTGGGTCACCATTAAAATGGAGTGCAGATATATTTATATTTCAAATAAATAAAGTATTAAAATAAAAAGACACAGGGGGGAGTGAACAAAGTGAAAGCCTTTTTATGTTTTGTGTCATTACCACATTGTAGCCTTGGGCCTGCAGCTTCAAATCCCATTTCTAAGGAAGTCCTGAGTTTTATAGGCCGAATGGTTGAGCTGAGGCATCACTGTATGTGAAGACACAGAGAGGATAAAATGAAACATTATCACAAGGTTACGACACTGGTGGGCCCTTTACCAGGCGGGCTGCGCTGATGTTAGGCATCAATCTAAAACACTGCACACTTTTAGCAGAAGATGAATTATGTCTGTGATAATGGTCGGAGTGACTGCGGAGCTGTCTGTGCCTCGAAGGCCGAGCGACTCGCGGTGAGGCGCAGAAGGTCAGGCCCCTGATGAATGTGATGGAGAACTGCGCTTGTTATTTTCCACTGGCAGAGATCCTGGCAGTGGCAGCACCACAATATAGACACTAAAAAATAAGACACATCAAGAACAAATGGGACTCATTCATTTCAGCCAAGGTACCCTTCGCTCTCACTTACTCTCACTACAAACGTATCACTGTGGAGTTTAAAACATGATATCAGAGGTAGACAGTCTGGATGTCCATTTGGTCTGTAGTTTTAATGTATAATTACAATGACTAAGTTTTCCTGGCAATATCAAACTCTTTTTTTAATTTTTTGTTAAATGATATGTGTGATATGTGATATTTTTGTTATCGGGAACAGGGTGGTTCAGGAGGCTTGGTGTCATTTTAACACCTCCCTGAAGTCATGCAGCATCTGGACTCCCTAGGAACATGCCAGGATCCTGTTTGTGGACAGCTCTACACCAGTCTACACCATCCTCCCTGCTTTGCTCCAGGACAAGCTCTCTCAGCTCATCCTGCCTGACTCCATCTGCAGGTGGATCACTGACTAACAGTACAGGATTTCCACAGGGCTCTGTGCTTTCTCCCCTGCTCTTCTCCCTGTAAAATAACTGCTGCACCTTCAGCCACCTCATAAAACAGTCAACTTCATAAAACTTCCCAAGTTTGCAGACAAAATTAACCTCTTCAGGCTCATCTGGGACAGTCTGGTGAGTCTACTACAGGATGGAGCTGGATCATCTGGTGTCCTGGTGCAGTGGCAACAACCCAGAGCTCAATGCACAGAAGACAGTGGAGATGATGATGGACTGAAAAGATCACAGCCCCCCTAACAGACACTCTCATTACCACCGCCACTTCCTCGACACCATCATTACTCAGGACCTCAAGATAAGCTCCCACTGTTCTCACCACAAGAAATGTTTCTTCCCCTCTGATGCTGAATTCATGAACACTTCAAAACATGTGTAACTTTAAACTATTCTTGACACTTCACAGCTAGTTTTTCTTCTATCCACTCCATACTGTATGGTTTGTATTTATATTTCTACCTTATTTTATGCAGAAGTTTGATCTTACTTCATAGTTGTATATTTATAGTTTTTCACTATTAGTACCCATTGTTTTATGTTATGCTGTATTGCCAAAGCATGTTCCAAGTTTGTTAAATGTTCACTCACATTGACGAATAAAGCATTTTTAGATTCAGAGTCTTTTTTAGGCAAACTCTTCCCTGGGGAAAAAAAATTGAAATTGTAAATTGGCAGAAGGCAAATTGATTATCTGGAGCGCTCTTGATTCATTATCAATCTGGGGTTTCTCTCAATCAAAAATTTTTAAAAGCCAGGAATTGTATATGAAGGAGCTGCTGGCATGAAGAGCTTTTATAGTGGATAGACATGGATCTCTGCTGCCCACAAGAGGTGAACAAGTGGTACTGTGAACATTACAAATGTATCCTCTTCACCTTTTTAACGTGGTTTGTTTCTGCTAACAAGCATTTAATATGGGTCTCAGTGTTGCCATTTGCTTGTCCCCAATGCAGGAGGTATTGCTTTCCCTGGAATGTTACACAAAGGTATCAATCTATCTCCTTAGAGACAAGAAGGTGTCGCTGCCAGGCAGGTGACACTATCTCCGTACTGCATAATTTATGTATATTGCATTTCCAGGAAAATACAAACATACACAGAATTTAAAGCTTGTATTGTACTACTCTCTATGGGTGGATCTATTTTGTGCAACAAAGCAATTCCTACTAGACACACTCTTTCTCTCTATATATTACTGACCTATAATTTATATTTATAACTGATGTTCTACCTGTTGTCTTTTGAAGCTGTTCTCTGCACATCTTGCACTTTCACCTTCAGAACTGATTTTAGCTGTTCCGCGTCTGAAGACCAATGCATCCAACAGGACCCTCCTGCTACAGCTGTGACGTTTTAATGCTAATAAATGAGGGCTGAATTACTCTTTACTTGTAGTTATATACGTTAGATAGATAAGTTATATAGGCTACTGTAAAGAAGCTGTAAAATGTGAAATTACAACACTATAATATCCAAAATATTGTTGAAAATGCCTGAATAATGCATAACATTTTAAATCCATCTGGTACAAGAAGGAGAGTTTCGACTAATAAAGCTCAAAAATGAGAATATGAGCATGTAGACCACTGCCACAGTTGTCATAGAAACCTCTCATAGACCCCATAATTATAAAAGTCAGTTTATTGTCACTTTTAGAAACTACTCAGTGCTCCCACATCCCCCACTGAGAGTGAAATAAAGGCTATGCTTTGCAGGGATCCTGAATAAAACTGTAGGTGATGCAGCTGAGAACTTCTCTCACCTGGAGCAGCTACCCACAATGCACTGCCCTCATTTTAACACAGATAATAAAGTAAGATCATTTTCATTTTAAATACCCAATATTACATTTCTATTATACTGGCTCTCTTTCTCCATCTCCCCATTCATTCTAATCTTAAAAGAAGTCCAAAAAAGTCTAAAGAAAATCAAAGGATTAATTCAACCTCATCGGTCTAAGGCAATTAACTGCGGTTCCGGCTAATCCCTGAGTTGAAATCAGAAAATGGTCACAGGAGATATGCTACTGAATAGTGAGCTTTTTGAAAAATCTTTTGTTCTGCAAAATGTCTGACAGTAGGAAAGTATATAGGAAAGGAAAGTATATATATATATATATATAAATAACCTATATATGTAAAAAAAAAAAAAAAACACAAAAAAAACCCACCTATATATACATTGTTTTGTTTATTTTTTATTTTTATTTTTTTTTAGTTAAAGGACGCTGCAGTTACACTTGTGAACGTTATTTGTTGCCACCTGGATAAGGCAAAGACTTTTATTTGTCAGTTTTACTTTTGCTTTTAACACCATCCTCTCTGATACTTGAGAGATTTCTGATTTGGATCTGCCTCCTGCACATTCTTTACACAGACCAGTGTCGCAGCTTGCACCAGCACAGACACATTGATGATACTTGTGTCTGGGGACGAGCAGGATCTTGGGTGGGTCCTCAGTGACTTTGTGGAGGGCAGGGCACCACCCCAGTCATCAAGGGTACGATCACTGAGCTGGTGAAGCTGAACAAATACCTTGGAGTCAAGTTGTGTTTCAAACCATGGACTGAATGTGTCTCTTTGTCCATGGAGAATGTATTTCCTCACACTTAAAAACTCATCTGAAATGATCTCATGACCTTATGAACTACCATGCTTTTATTGATAAGATTTGAACATTTTGTACAGCAGTATGGTTCAATAGCCTCTGCTTTACAAACAAAACAGAGGCAGTTTGAACTCTTGTCCTCGGGGCGGCGCTATAGAGCTTCTGGGAGGAGAACAAGAGGTTGGTAACTACATTTATTCAACAGCTGTGACTTTGAACATTTACACTTGTATGGATTTTGCAATTGGATCTGATTGTTGAATTGCACTTTGGGGTTATTGTGACATCCCCCTTTATCTCTTTTTTTCCTTTTATGTTCTGTATGTCATGTTGTTTAATATCTAATGGGCTATTTTTTTGTGTTGAGAGGTGCTTTGTGACAATTAAGAGAACTTGAACTAGAACAGAACAATATAAGACTCACAATAATTACTCACACAGGTATGAATCAATCAAAATATGTCTCCTTAATATGACTGACACTTGTTTTGTATTAACAGCCCCTGACCACTAGGAGGAGCTGTCAAACCGTAAACAACACAGGGATGGCGTAAGATTTACTGGCAGTGACCTCACGGATTTTTTTTCTTTTTTCTTTTTTTTTTTTTTTTTTGTGACCCACTTCTTTTGGCATCTGGATTATGTAACACTTACCTCAAATTCGCCACATCCCGTGAGTGAAATTCTTCTCAAACGTATAGGAGATAAGAATATAGTAAAACCTGTAAAACTAGTTGTCAATCTTCTTCGAACCCTTTGAAGCAATTTTTGGCTCTCTCGAAAATAAACGTGACTGTTTTTGTTAACAATTTGAAAAGTATGTAACCTGTCAGTTTCAAAGATTCAAAAAGGGCTTAAAGTCAAAATGATGACAAGCTTTGATCTTTGGAGACTATATATTGACAGATATATACACCTTCACGTTTAGCAGGTTTAAGGAAGTATAAATATTAAGATAAATAGTTCTCAAATTATAGTTTGATGTTGATTTATGGGTTCAATGTTGTCACAAATAAATACAGATATATAGAGATTTTTATCTAGAAGAACAACCCTTTCATTATGATTTATAGACTGTTACAATATCTTAAAGATGAATGACCATACCTGCACGTTTATACATTCCCTGTATTTAGCCTCACTTTTGAGATATGACAGTGACAAATGACAGGAATTCTCTTCATATTCTCATGGCCGTTTTCATGAGCAAGACAAAGCGGCACACCTCAAGGTTATTTTTACCATCTTGTTGGCGCTTTCTAGTCTCATACCTGATATTTACCTCCCGCACAGAGCGTGTAATCATGAAGAACACAGACGTCCGTGATTACAGGCTTTCTGTGGCCCACTGCTCTCAGTAATCACATGTTTGCATCACGACTTTCTGCTCCACTCTATCAGACACAATACAACATTTTACAAATCAGGTCATTGTGTAAAATGCATTATCTGCCACACATTTTAACTCACTATGGATAATAAGCTGAAACATTGATAAGAAACATTTGTAAAGGGGTTAATAAGATAAATTAAACAAACAAACTGACAAACTTATCTCTTAAAACTAACTGTCACACTGAACTTTATTATGGAATTAGAATATCTGTCAGTAATCATTTCATGTTCTGCTTTATTCTCACAGCTGACTGTTATCCGCTTGTCATTCTAGGGCAACTCGATGACCCAACTTGGCGCCAGGATGTTACCACACCTAATAAACGCTTGTGTAGGTGTTGTGTTTAATAAGCTTTGATTGCATGTAAAATAAGCTTTGCAAAATAACTGGGCAAGGCAGTTTCCCAATTGAATTCCTTAAGTTAAGCTGTGATTAATTCTGTTCAAAACGAGCAAAACTGAGGATTGTCACTCCAAATATTCTTTCCACGTCTTAATGAACATTTGGAACTCAACTTGTTCAATAAATGTATTCTATTCATACATTTTTAGTAGATTTTCTCAGGCTTAAATGCTTTCTGCAACAGGACAGTTATCGCATGAAAGGGGGAGAGACATTCGGCAAATTGCCGATGTAGAGAATCGAATCCACAACGACGTACGCCCTTAACCACTGCACCACGTAACAGTTTGCTCAATTTCCGTACATTATCAATCGGTCTATCAACGTTTATTCATAGAGCGCCTTCCGACAGCCTAAAAGGGGCTTCACAAATTGCAAATAAAAAGAGACAGATTATGTGTAAAAGTAATAATAATAATAAAAAAAGGCTCACGTGTGAATCTCTAACTAAGAAGTCGATGATACGTTGTTGTCATTATTCTGGTCTTTGGTAGTGTCTATAAAGCACTGCATATTCACAGAATACGTCCATAATGTTCAATAACATCCCTTTGATAGTAAAACAGTAAAAAGAGTATCAAGGGGGATGAATGGGTAAACAGTCATACAAAATGCAACATCAACAAAATTAAAAGTACTTGTATAAATACTTCCAAATATTTACTAGACACACTAGAGACACCATTGTTTTCCACTTTTTGTTTTTGGGTTTTTTGCTCTCTCAACATATCGGCTTTGATGGAAACAACACATTTGTCTAATCTGCTCCTAAAGATATTGTATCATTTCATTTAATCCACTTTATCCATTGATTTCTCTGGGACATTGTAACCTCAAAAAATGCATTTTTCTCCCACAGAGATATCACCCCCATGTTATCTTCGGATCATTTTGACCCGGTCTAGACTTTTATTTATTTTTTATTTCATCACTGTGAAACTTTCATGGATGGTCCCAAATATCACATACAATTTATGCAAAATGTTAATGTAAAAGTGTATTGCTCAATGACCAGTGGTGTGAGCTCAAACAAAGAGAGCACAAGATCACCACTTAGAGTAACTGCACACACACCAAACTTCAGATGTGCAGAAGGATTTGTTCATATCTAATTCTAAGGCTCAATAATTCAAGTTTAAAAAATGAGGCAAAGTTTTAAGTTTTATACCAATTTTCAATCAAATCTCTATTACGTAAAACTGAATAAGAAATAAAAAATTCCCTGTGTATTTTTTTTTTTTTTTTATTAATATGTGTACAAAATGAACCAAGAAATTTAAACCTGATCTGGATCAAGATTGAAATGTCCCAAACATGTGCTCTTTGGCTGTTATTACACATAAAATGCCTTATGTACATGAAAACATTACACAATAAAAAAGACTTGCAATACCATTTTCTTACATTTATGTGAGTAAACTACAGGAGAAGTTCCAAATGTTTATCTTTATAGGATCTTTACTATCCCCGTGCAGTGTCTCACCTTATTATACCCGTTTGTGTGTGGTCCCTAAACCAAAGTATTACTGGTGACATTAAGACTGAAGCGCTCGGAGACTTTAACCCTGGAGCCAGACTTGTGTTTGCTGTTCAGTGGATCATCAGGACTTTCCACATGCTGTTACATAATTACATTTGCTTGAAGTGAACATTTTAATAGCATGTGTACTTTTAGATCTGACCTTGAATACTTAAGCAGGGCGGGCATTTCCATTAAGATCTTAAGATACCAACAATCCATTAAGTTGTGTTAGGTCAGGAACATTGTTAATCAGATAATAAAGAGTGACATTTATAGAACCTTCACTCACCAACCCAGAAGTCTGCTATTCAATCCCAGCTCCGAAATGTACTTTTCACAGCTTGTGAAAGTGGTGAGTGATCGGTGCTGGTCGTGGTCGAAGGGGTTGATGGCACAGACTGGCAGCCTCGCTTCCATCAGGCTTTCCCCATCTCTTCCATCAGACCAAGAAATGGGGTGAAGGACTGTGCCTGAGATGGTGGAAATGGAGTGGAGTCAAGTTAAGTGTGGAGTGTTGGAAAAGGCCTTTAAATGTGTCCCAAAAATAAAACTAACTACTGTCACTTTAACTATTCATTTAGTTCTACAGGAGGAGCTGGAGAACATTATAGAGGAAAAGGAAACCATCACCGAGTCTGGAAAAGAACTCTTAGTGTTCATCAGAGAGAGGGTTAATGCATATGTGGGAAACCTGCACCAGGAAAATGAAAACCTCAAGATGTTTTCTAGTAAACAGCAGGTCTTTGCCCTCCAAAAACAGGCCAAGGTGGAGGAAATGGAGAAATCCATTCAGACTCTCCAACAGCAAGTACACTTAGAGCAGACCACACTAATATTTGCAAAGACCTCAAGACTGCCAAAGAAACTGTAGAAAAACAGCAGGTTGCCCTGATCAAAATGACAAAGTGAATAGAGACATGCCCTCCGCTCTCAGCACACCACCATCTCCATCTGACCCTGAGTCTGTGCATCTGGACTCATGTCCACTGCAGGCTTCTGACAGTGGAGAACAGATGAGTCGAGGTGCTCTACTGAGTGGTCTCAGTTGCATGACAAATAAACCTGCAAAAAAAACCAACAACCAACAACTCAGTGGAGACTTGTTATTAATAAACCTATGCCCCATCAGTGGCACAGGGAAATTGTAGGTCGTGTTGTTCAACAAACTGTGATACAGTAGATTTTCCACTATTGTATTGTACATATTATGTAGCATTTGACAAATGGGGTTTTGGTAGGAGTTTTAGAAAGTTAGGGGATTTTTAACCATAACCATAAATAACCATAAATTTCCAGACAGACAGACAGAGACAGACAGAGAGAAAGACAGAGACAGAGAGAGACGAAGAGACAGACAGAGACAGACAGACAGAGACAGACAGACAGAGACGAAGAGACAGACAGACAGACAGATAGACCGACAAAGAGACAGACAGACAAAGAGACAGACAGACAGACAGACAGAGAGAGACAAACAGACAGAGAGAAAGACAGAGACAGAGAGAGACGTAGAGACAGACAGACAGACATACAGACAGACAGAGACAGATAGACAGAGACAGACAGACAGAGACAGAGAGAGACGAAGAGACAGACAGACAGACAGAGACAGAGAGAGACGAAGAGACAGACAGATAGACAGACAGAGACAGAGAGAGACAAAGAGACAGACAGAGACAGAGAGAGACGAAGAGACAAACAGACAGACAGACAGACAAAGAGACAGACAGACAGACAGACAGAGAGAGACGAAGAGACAGACAGACAGACAGACAGACAGACAGACAGACAGAGACAGAGAGAGACAAAGAGACAGACAGAGACAGAGAGAGACGAAGAGACAGACAGACAGACAGACAGAGACAGAGAGAGACAAAGAGACAGACAGACAGACAGACAGAGACAGAGAGAGACGAAGAGACAAACAGACAGACAGACAGACAAAGAGACAGACAGACAGACAGAGAGACAGAGACAGAGAGAGACGAAGAGACAAACAGACAGACAGACAGACAAAGAGACAGACAGACAGACAGACAGAGAGAGACGAAGAGACAGACAGACAGACAGACAGACAAAGAGACAGACAGACAGACAGACAGACAGACAGAGAGAGACGAAGAGACAAACAGACAGACAGACAGACAGACAGACAGACAGACAGAGAGAGACGAAGAGACAGACAGACAGACAAAGAGACAGACAGACAGACAAAGAGACAGACAGACAGACAGACAGAGAGAGACGAACAGACAGACAGACAGACAGATACATAAAGTAAGTTCCATACATATGTAAAAAGACAATTTACATTACAGTAATAAACTGTAATACAGTAACAAACACACAATCAAACAACAAGGACTTATTCAATTCAATTTATATATTCCAAGAAACTCATATATGGTATTCATAGTATTATATTCTTGACCAATTTGACAATTGAACAGATTATTGTGCATGTGAGGACTTATACAATGAAAAATCATGCTAACATGTTTTGGAGAGAATGATCATTAGACTGAGAATCAACTAATCAGTTTTGATCTACAAGATCTATTCATTTAGAAATGTAGGCTAACCGTGTTAACTGTGGGCTACTTGTACTTAATCATCTGCAAAGATGCACTGAGACAATTGAGACATGCACTAAGGCATTTGCCATTTGATCAAATGAATGAGAAATTCCATTCTGTTGACAAGAGGTGTGAAGAAGGACATTGAAGGATGTTATTTTGAAAATGTAATTTCAGTTTCAAGAAGTGAGCCAAACCAATAGAGAAAAACTGTAATATATAGATACATTTAAACACAGAAAACACACAACACACAACACTACAACAAACATGTTACACACCATATCCATTTAAATAAAATGATGTCACATTTTATCCAGCGTGACAGCCCAATTTGGTCCAAAGTCTATAAAAAGATAAATTCCCTAATCAAGTCTTTTTGTTATGGCCTTCTTCCCTATCACTAAAGCAGGCTCCAAAGGTATACATTAATTGTGTCAATGACAGAAGTTTTGAGGCTGAGATACATAGTTCTGATGTCTCTCTTTTCATTAATAACAGCAGATGATCAAAGTCCACTGCAGGCATCACATGAGCAGCGTCTCGTCAGCCAACGTCCAGTCACAAGACGCTATCCATGAGTTGTAGTAAAAACAAGAGTGACACCGTTATGTGGCACGCAGCCTGTTAAATGCATTATCTGCGATGGAATGTGGAGGGCTGCTGGGGGCAGGATGTTGAAAAGAGGTCACAATCATGTTTGTACACTAATGTGGGTCGGTGTGTGGTGTTCTTACGCACTATAGTCGCTTTAACAAATCAAATGTTAATCAGAGACAATGAACATAATAAAAGATGAGAGTTTGTATAAGAATCTCCTTTTCATAATCTCTAATTTGACTCATTTTAACCTTTTCAGTAAAATGTATGTATTATTTTCCTATTTGAGGAGGTGTGAAGGGAGGTAGTGGAGAGCTGGGTAATTGAGAAGTGATTTTGCAGACAAAGCTTTTATGATTTGGAGGAATTCTTGGTCCTTAAGGGCATGCATCACGTACGTCAATAAATTACCACATAAACAGAATTCCTTATGGTGTTAGCAGCAGGATATACCACCAGGCCAAGTTACATGTCAGATCTGCGAAGAGGTGACCCTGCTCTCAGTAAGAATGCAAGATTTTTGAGGAATAAAAGCCACCCTGGACCTTGTTTCGACCAACTTGCATCAGCGTTTTTTCCTTTAACATCTGGTCAGCAGCTGGAGGTCCTCTCCGGCGCCTCTGATCCTCCCCCCTCACTGGCTCAAACTACTGGTTATGTGTGCCAAAGGGTTAATTAAGGACACAGCCTGTGGACACACCCTGATTGGTCAGTGTGAGGAGCTGTTCCCAGGCTCTGGAGCAGGAAGCAGACGCGCACTTACAGGAAGTTAGCTGATAAATGGGCTAAGACTATAGACCAGACCTGGACACGTTCAAATCCGCCGCCCCACACGTTTTTGATAGTAATTATTATAGAGTACAATTTATCTTTTTTGAATGTCGTGGAAAAACCTGCCCACCATTCACTCAACCGACCCTTCCAGGAGTGACATGTTTAAAATATCTGCGTACGCAGCCTGGTAATGATATTAACGTTGAGACCCAGTGAGGCACCAAAATAAAAACAGTGCAGACAAATGTTGTTCTTCATTTGGTATTTGTATTAACAGTCCATATCTAACTTCCAGCTCCGTTTTAAAGTTATTATAAGTAGGATCTGTGGTGCTTGATGAAGAGAGACAGAAGACTCAGGGCTGTCTGAGGCGGGAGAAGTTTAATTACCATCAGTACGGGACCCTAATAATGTCTATTCAAGAGGTTTAAAAGAGCAATGCATAACGCTTCAGTGAGACGAGTTGACCAAGGAGACTGATAAAGTTAAAGGACAAATTCTGCAAGTTAGATGACGCCATATAAATATAAACAACAATAGAACTGGAGGTGTTCTGGAAAATTCTACAACATTGGATCAGTGATGTTATTACTTGCAAAGGTAATTTACTCTAGTGGGACAGTAAATAGATTTTTTTAAATGACTACCGGTAATTACTCTTGAATGATCTTATAAACAACATTCTGATCTTCTCACAATAGATTTCTATAATGAGATAACTTTTTCAGAATGAATGCATGTAGCTTATCTCTTTTTTTGATGCCTGTTCAAGTCTACTATGAGGCACAATATTAATCAGAAACAACACTGAACCAAAAACATCGCCCTAGTGCTTATTTTACAAGCAAAATTTGTACAAAGTTCAAGACACCCACTCCAGATTTACAACCTCACACTCTCCTGTGGAAAACAAATGCCATTCTTTTGAGCAATTGTAAATCATGATGCAAAACTTTCTGACTACAATGAGTGTGCATTAAAGGAATGTGAACAGAATTATAGAAGGCAAAAGTGTTGACAATTCATGTAGTAGAGATCTGTAGGAGTCATGTTTTCTGCGTTCTTTATCATGATTTCTGATAAGATATTCCCTGTGGTGTTTGAGCGTGGGGCTAAAGGGTAAAGTAGAAGGTCCTGCCTGGAAGTTCAGAGGTGCATTATGGGAGGTGGGGGAAGCAGTAGTGGGCTGGCAGCAGCGGGTTCACACATATTTCAGGAATGCGTCTTCGTCTGGGATGAGTCCCTGCCCCCACCATAACCATCCACAGGGGAACACAGGCACCAGTGCACCCCAGGGAGACGTTTGAACGTATCCTCTGTTTGTCAACTCTGTTTATGTCAACAACGTGACAACACCAGAGGCTCGGGCTTTTCACTTGTGAATTCAAAGACAACAGTGAAGAAATGCACAAGAAATGCAGCTTAAAAAAAGATACATGGGCTTTTGGAACAACACCACAACAATGAACAATTAAAAGTCTTCATAACGATGCACACAATACCTCACATTTGAGCACAGAGGAGGAAACATTCACATTTTAGAGCACACAAAGAAAGGCAATTATTTAGACGCAGCTTTAAATACTTTCATTTTTTTACAAAACATGTCAATTGCATCTCATTAATTTTTTCAGATAACTCTATAGACAACTATTGTAGAATTATTTTCCATTGTGGACTTGTGGTCTAATAATGGACGAACCATTTATATATCAAGTTTAAGTCAGTGTTCAACTCTGGCATTGCCTGAGCCAATAAAAAAAAGTGACATTTCAAACAATATCTCATAGTCTTCTTTCCAAATATCCGTTTGCAAGTAAACACTTTCCAACACGACACCTGATGCTAAGAGCACAAGCAGAGATGTTCTTACAGGAAAACTCAATATTTACTCTGCACTCCAGTCCGAGCAGAGCCGCTGTGCAGTGATCAAACTGAGTGAACCCTGGACGGAACATGCAGCTGTTCACTTTGAGATGGAGCAAACGTCTCCAAAGATGTTTACAAGGACTTCCTACAAACCTTTCAGAAACTATGAGCCAAAGGAATGTAAATGTGTCAAATCTTCCAAACATGGGCATGCTATATATTTCCACATGTGGTCAATTAAATACTCCACTGGGTGAAACTTTAATCTCATTTACAGGCACGTTTTAGCACATTCATTTTTGTCAATATTGTCCAGCTTTGAGGTCCAAATAAGTTCTAGAATGTGATACATCTTAATAATGATTTCTGTTCTGAGAGTGAAACATTGTAGATGCAAAAGCAGAATGAAATACACTTCAAATAACATTCTTGACCTTTGACATTTTATTCAAAGTCTAAAAGTTTCTCCTGAAGTCACAAATCGTTCGTACTCCATGAAATTGTCCTTCATAATAGGAGGATAAAACAGTGTTATCAGTCCCGTCCTGCCGCACACTGGGGACGACCTTTGTCTCTCCGATAAACAAATGACAGCAGCTGGCTCTTTTTCACAAGCACAACCGACCGGCTTATCTGACTGCGGCGCTCACACTCGCTCCACACTTTTCTATCCAAATATTTTGCCGTGACCTTCGCCGGCAGAGATAAAATGAAGTATTTGGTGTCAATGTGACAAATATTGTTTAGGCTCAGTCCGCACTGACATTGACACAGACAGAAATAACAATGTCTCTTTCCCTTTAAGTCCATGTTTACAGCTGAGGCCACCGAGGGAAAGCACCGGCTGGGGTTACTAAATGTGCTGGAGGACTTCAAAAGGCTTTGGGACTTGGGACAGTGTCAGTTTGAAAGCTAATAATTTTAGTTTTTTTGTTTTTTTTTTATATAAACTATTATTGTTTGCGTTCTTTTAATGCCAAATATTGCATTTCAAATAACTTAGATTAAGTTGAAGGAGACTGTGATGTAGGTTGAGCCGTGAGCGGGTTGGAGCGCAGTTGAAGGTTTAAAAACTCAAACAAGGCAGCAAAACGGTGGTCCACAATTTTTTACTTTTTTTTCCAATAACAAAAAGTGCAAAAGTGCATAGTGCAAAGACAAAACGCAGGAGACAGTTTCTCCTCCAGCAGCAGAGACAGTAGTGGTGTTTTCCAGGCGCCTTTTATACTCCTCCACTAACTGGGTAAAACTAGTTGTAACGAGCAGGGATGCTTAAAATACCAGCTTTCAAACACCCCTCTAAAATCCCCTGAAATCATAATAAACCATAAACCATAACTACTATACATATATATATATATACACACACACTAACCCCACCAAACACCACGACCTATAATTAAAACCCTTAACACCTTAAAAACCCTGTCATGCCTCCCCTACACTTCCTCTGCCTTGGTCTGGCCCGGAACCTTCTTAAGGGGACTCGTTCCTGGGGGGAGCCCTTTGGCACCTGGACACAAGTAGACATGATAAAACCATTCACTACAAACACAGAAAATTACACTAACACACAAACACTTAAACACTGTTAATGCATTACTATTGCACATATCCCAATATAATTAGCTGTCTCCTTTCTCCTCCAGGACCAGCAGCTTCAATTAAAGTGCCACTGTGCTCCGGATCTAAAATTGGACTAAAAAGGACAGACATTCATTCAATAAATAAATTTAAGATTGTTTTGTGCAATAGTCTTTTTTTTAAAGTGCAATTTGGTTAAAGTGATGTGTGCTATTAAAATATCAAATGCAATTTAAAGTGCTTATAGTGAAGTGAAGGTGCTATGGGTAACAAACCGCTGCTTTGTTACAGAGACATATTATGCTTTTTTGTAGTAGTTAGTATTAAACTACAACTTAAGTACATCATCATTTCACTTTTTGCTGAGTCTAAATCGCATTATAGATCTAAAATGGCTTAGTAATAGAAACAGTCCATTCCTTACTTCCTGTTCAAAACTGAGAACTGATAAGCCCCGCCTCTTCGTGGAAACATTTCATCATAAAAAGCAACGGATTGTCTTTTTTTTTTTTAAGCATTCATGTGACATTTTAGAACGTTACATCTTAGTTTTTTAAATAATCACAGCTAATACAGAGATGTGGGCAGAGATAGGAGGTATGTGAAAACAGGAATTTTCTGAGCACTCTGGCCTCAGGTGCAGGACAATACAGGATTACTCAAACCTGCAGGAATCAATCAAAATACAACTTTGACTAAACTAATGATAAGGAAACACTGCTGTAACAAGGTGATTGAGCTTATATGTCCCCTTTAATACCACACGGCAATAACATGGACAACACTGACCACAAATGGAGAAAATGACATCTGACTTCGCAGGACTGCATGTTTGGGACTATGTAAACATGTTTGTATCCTTTCTCTCTGTGTCTTGTTTCTTTGCTGCTGTTCAAAAACGTTATAAAGTAAACATTTAAGTGGAGAAACCTTTTCCTGACAAGTAACCTCATGTATTGCGGTCATTACAGCACTCACACATCGGCACACGCTCAGACATTACAGGTGTTTGTTGCCTCTGCTCGGAAATCCATGGATGATGAAATTCCATGGAGGAATGACCAAATATAGCCTGTGTGCATTTGCTCCTGCCTTTTTGCTCTGATCATTGGCAAACCAAAAGTCATGGCAGGTTGACACAAGAAGCCGAATTATTAGATTGCTCAATGGATTTCAACAGAGGGGACTTTTAATATCAAATGATTGTGTTGCGAAAGACATCACAATTTTATTCCCAATTCCCAATTATTCCCGATTGTTACCATGACCAAATGACAGTGAAATCCTTAATTCATATTTATTCACACTGTCTAATTGATCACCATTTCTTTAGTAAGTCTATGTGGCTTTCTGAAATATTTCTATTAATCTGACTGTCAGATTCATATTTAGGTTTACTTTTTTGAAGCATAATTGAAATTAGTTATTTTGTCTTCCAAAATTCTCATAAAAAAAAAAATTAATAAATTTTTTTTGTTATTACTGTTTTGCCCTGTAAATCACAATGGGCTGAGTGCAGAGCAACAGTTGGAAAGTTAACGGTTTCTAACAGCTAATCATACTTTAGCCTATGAAAACGTGTAACAGAAAGAAACAACAAGTAAAGACAACCTGATTGTTCTTATTTATATATTACTTATTAAATTAGTTTGTTATAGATATTTTAATTTGTTTTATTTTTCCTACTAGGCCTCAGAATTAGCATTAGCATTAGCATTGACCCACAATTATCAACACAGAAGTGTCGCTGGGGAAATGTTCATGTTATCTGTAAAGTCTTTAACATGTTGTCTGTGACGTCCATCTGCAGCTCACTGTTCACTGACTGGTCTTTTAGGATTTATTCATTTTAGTGACTCTGAAAATCCCCCATAAAGATAGAAGTGGACAGGAAGCAGTGACACTAACACTGAGCTAGCACACTGCTGTGCACAGAGCACATTATCAAATAACCAAATAATCCGGACATCCCTGTTAGTCCATTTAACATGGGCTGTATACAAGTTGTTGTTTTTTTCATATGTTTTATGTGTTTTAAGTGACTGTATAAGGTCTAGTAAATCCATTTGATCTGGTTTAAATCTCGCCACAAATACTTTTCATATTAAAGCCTGTCTCTGGCTGGAGGTTGTGTTTCTTCCAACAGAAACACTGCCACATGTACAGGAAGTGAAACCATGGCGATGGAGCTCTGTGTAATCTGTGACGCTGGTGCTGCCTCAGCTTGTGTCTATAAACACCCTTCCAGGACATTAGGCTGACCTTCCATGGCAAAGAGGCCACATTTGCTTGCGGCGGTGTTGAAGCAATCGATGTGCTTAGCCACCTGCTTTCAAAATATTATAAGTTAATTAGTTCCAAATCAGGAGTGTTGTTGTTTTTAACTTACCCCAGGAGTTTGTCTGATGCTTCTCATGCTCTTATTGTCCAAAACATCAAAAAGCAACAACATCCTCACTTTACCAACGGTCTTTTATCCATGTACCCCAACTATTCAAATGATTAGTCACATTTTAAACTTCCCATAAACCTTTATTTATCTCTGCTCTACTAGTTTTGGCCCTTTTCTAAATGACATTCTCACAAAACAAGAAGTATTACCTCTCTTTTGGTCTTTTGGAAAGCCATGGCTTGAATGCTGCAGGGATAATAAAGATGAAAATAAAGATCTTTGATTCATGTTCAAGTCTGGATTTACTCTCTGATTCCACATTTTGATTACTCCAGAAGTGGGTAGTACTCAGTCACATTTACGCAAGAGTATTTATTGGTTTTCTGACATCACCCTCGTAATTCTTAAGTCATTTGACAGTCAAAAACCTTTGGTATACTCTTCCAATAATGAGTGACAAAAGCTTTTGGTTTAATGTTTGTGTTCCTTGCACCACTCCAGCACCCATTGTTGTGGTCTGTGTTTTGAAAATACCAGATTTGTGGTTTCAAACAACAAGTTGATGTTTTAAACGGTTCAATTAATTTGGTTTTGTATAAAAGACTGATCTAAAATGCTGCTAAAACTGCTTAAAGGTAACTGGTACTATGAGTAGTATTTTTCTTGCATGCTTTTTACCTTTAATTTGATACAATCTCTGCAGCAGTACTTTTAATTTGGTATTTAGTCATCCATGTAACTGTACTTTTATTATATTTTGACTCTTCCTTCCACCACTGCTCTTACTTTTTCTACTCCAGTCATTCCTTGAACCACTACTTAGTACATGAGTAATATTTTTGGCTGCTCTACCTCAGGCCTTTATCGTCTACGCTTGTCTAACTGGATGTTTGGTTTGACTGTTGAGCTCAGTGACTTTGACGTGGGCACTGACCGAGCTGCTGCCTGTGTTGCCGTGGTTACAGAGGACAGGGATGCCTCATGACTGAACAAAACGTGGATCTGATACGAACGATACGGGCCTGCCGTGCGTCACAAACTCACTCCCTCGCCCTTGTTTTCCCTCTGTGCATATTTCCCGTCTCTGTGATGCAATCGGCCCATGACTCCAAACTGCTCCAACAGGTAAAGGACGGTTAACCGCTCAAGCTCTTTTCTTTTTTAATCTTTTACCACTTTGCACAAATAGACTATCTGGATGAACTAGTTTGACTTACCTCCACCACTGATGACAAGCCTTTTTGAAACGGATCCTCTCTGAATGTCTCTACATACCTTGCAAAATGTTTTTATTTCTACGATGTTTTTACTTTTCAATATGTAGCGTTGATTTTGAGTCACGTTTTAATATTCTTTGCATTGTTTTCATCATTTATTTGGACAAAATCATTTATTATTATATCACAGATGACATTTTTTCAAACTTCTAAAATCCTCTTCCTAAAATCCTAAAATTAGGCTTGATACAGTGAAAAAATGACAACACACCTCACAGCAATAGGGTCCCAGCCAGGACTTCCTTGAAAATGAGACTCCAATTCTAGATAAATAAAGAAAGAAATAAAAATGCATATGACGTGTTGATCAGGGACACGACAGTTTGTGCTCTGGAGATATCTGACCCATCAACCACGCCTTGGACCACTGCCTCTCACATCCCGATGACATTATTGTACTTTAGCTTTAGCGTATGTTAGCGTCCCTTGTGTTAAATCATTCACGGAGACACCTCTAAACGGCGTTCGCTGTAATTCTCTGTGATCAGCCTCCTATTGCCTTTTGAAATGTGGGTAAACTCTGACACATTTGGTCTTGATTGTGCTGGACTTGTTGTGGTGAGGTGCTGTGCTTTGAAGCCCATGCACCCCTCTGACCCCTGCATTACCAGCAGCATCACATGACACGATGTAATCACAGGGATTAAAGGCTTTTGGAACTTGTGGAATCTGATGCCACTTACATATCTTGCTCAGTTTTTAACAAATGAGTTGAAAGCTTTAGGGGTTTTTTGTAACATGGAATATAAAAACGCCTCATCAATTAAATAAAGTTTGAAAAGTGATTATTATTGTGAAGTAATTATTGACACATTTAGAGTATGAAGACAACCAATTTACTTAATGCACTATTTTGTTAAGTGATTTAAACTTACTTAACAAAAATACAGTACCCATAACATGCTTGAAAAACTATTTGTAAAGTCTAGATGACAGGTTCTCATTATATTCAAATTATGGCTTAGTTTGGTGGGAGCGCACCTGGGGAAAATATTTAGCATAGTTTTATGTTTTTGAAGTTGCAGTTCCAGAAGAAATTTTGATAAATATAAGTTTAAAATTACAGTAAGCAGTGCTGAGTTCTAAAATGAAATCCCTCTATGTCATCAAAATTAATTTAACAGTTAACACTCAACAAACACATTTTTCATTCAACAAAATAAAGTTTTTACAAGGTTTTATTATTTGTCAGATCATAACTATTGTGTAATTAACATGGATTTTGCCCCTTGTTTTCAAAATGGTTGCTAGGTAACAGTTGCGGAATTACCTCCACCATTGTCATATTTGCTGCCCATGTCCAACCAATTATAAAAATGATGGAAATTGTTAAACTGGCAAAATAGGCAAAATGTTTAGTAAAATCATATCATATTCATCATGTTTTAGTCAGACATGTAGTCTAACCTCTAGATTTTCAACCAGTGTGCCGGGGAACACTAGTGTGCCTTGAAGTTTTGCCAGGTGTGCCTTGCAAAAATGTCCAATTGAGTTAACAGATTGACAAATGTGGATGTAATTTACTTTTTTGGAGTGTCCTGAGCTACTTCTGCACCAAAAAATAACACAAAACCATCACTATTGCCAAATTTAAAGAACCAGACAGTGGCACAAACATTAGTTGGCTTGTTATATACCATATTTTTTTAACCAAATGGTCTGTTTTAGAAATGTTTTTGTAGAAGTTGGTGTGCCGTGGTAGCTTTTAAACCCAAAACGTGTGCTACAACCCAAAAAAGGTTGAAAAACACTGTCATAACCTGTCATAAAGACTTTATAAATTACTCTGCCACTGTCAAATAAGAGAAAAAAAGAAATTATCATTTTGGAGGTCTGTCTTCTATCAACACTAAATTGGATCTCTAAAAATATAATTGAAATCAAATGTATACATAAACATACACAATATCTGAGGTCTTCTCCAGACTGACCATGATGGCATGCAGTAAGTGAGTGTGTAGGATTAGAAATCCTCTTTATAATGTTGCTGAGTGTGGAAACCCGAGGCCGGCACACTGTATCCATGTATAGATAACCAGGGTCATCTCCACACTGTCAATCTGCCTCTAATTTAAGAATGGACCGACATGTGGGCTTCACACTGAGTCACACTGACTGACCAACAGCAGGGGAGGTGTCAATGGAATATTTTGATCAATTGGTTTTCTGTTAAAACAATGTGTCATTGATTCCATTGTCAACAGAACATAAATAACTATTTAAGTCTCTTTTTGTTGTTCATTAAAAAACAATACTTTCAAACATTTGAACTGCAAAGATCAAGTATCATTCAAATAATGTAATTTTCTAAATATACTTAACGTGTAGAAAGTGAAACTGCTGTGCTCTGGTGGACTGCTCTCAGTTTCAAGCAGCTGTAGTAGTGCTTTTGCTGTGGTAAGGCCCGTGTGGCAGGATATGGCGTGTTTCTCACCACAGTGTTTCGGGGCAGCTGATGCAAGCCTGCGTCAAGGCCTCTGTGGTTTTCACCCTCCTACTACAAGTGGACAAAATGGAGGTCAGGTTACTGAGAGTCGAGTGGGTGATTTCTAGAGTTCCCTTTAAATCCAGACTGGCTAATTTTCAGTTATTCACAACTGTAAAAGCTTCCGTGTTCAAATGAACTGGTTTGTATTTAGTTGCAGGGAGTGAGGAGACAGACAACTAAAGCCTGCTGGGTCTGAAGATCTATTACATGAGAAAACCGCATTTATAAAAAAAACAGGGCCACAGCGCTTTGTTTAAAGGGAGGGTCAAACTGATCACCGCCCCGGGACTTTAAAGAGGTCCTTCTAATCAAAATCAAGGCCTCGGGGGAGAGGAGTGTGCCCCCCCAATGGACAATTGTCTCCATTCCAGGTCAAAACAATTACAATACAAAGTTTGCACTGACCTACATGTGTGGGGAGGCTGAGATAAGAAACTCTCTCTCCCAGGAAACTTTAGAACTGTTATGTAAGATGTTCTTAGAGAAGCAGGGTTACTGACACCACTGAAATTACACGTGTGATTACAAAAAAAACCTTGGATATTTGAGTTTCCTTTGTAATGTTACATGTAATACTGCAAGTAGCTTTGATCCAACTCTTGTACTACTAAGGTTCAGATCTTAATCAATTCTGGAAGTAAATTTTGACTTTATTTCTAAGTAGTGCCTCTCATAGCTAATACTAGCTGATTCTCCAGGTCTCTCAAAAGTAAACTCCATGATGTAATACGTTGTGGCGCAATCGAATGAAAGGTCATGACAACCAACAAGATGAAATGCAAAAGCAGTTTTTAATGCAAGAATTAGACTACAAGGAGAGCGACTGACAATTAGAAGAAAAGCCTTTTTACATGCATACATACAGAGACTCTGAATTCGTTTACACAAATAAATAATGATATATTTAAAGTATATTCCCCAGTTCCCCTTTCATTTACAATACTGTACTCTACCCACTGCTCCTTTCAGCAGTGAGTGAATGGTGTCTGAGCATTGTTCAACCCTGTCGCAGTTACAAAATACCAAAAGAAATGGTACTCCATCTCCTACAAGCCAATAGTACAGACCTGCTGTAGTAAAGGAGATTATGTACTTAAGGTTAGTCTTTATGTGAGCAGATTGTGTGGCTGTTATAAGTTACTATAAGCTTAATTGTAGCCATTGAACACCGCAACAGCTCTTAAAATATAGAGATGTATTTACAGTTGGATTTGTAGTTTGATTTAGACACTAATTAGCTGGGGGAAGAGTTCGTTTGCAAACATGTCATCCCAGGTGCTCTCGCCCAGGGTGGAGGACATGTCGCTGAAAGGGGACGGGGAGCCTTCGTATCCAGAGTCGCTGTAGGTGTCTGCCAGGGAGGCTTCTTTGTCCGGGTGACTGAGGGCAGGGGAGGACTCGGTGGAGAGGAAATCATCCGCCCGACTGTGAGAGGAGGGAATGACCACCTCCTCCGGCTCATCTTTGATACACACCTCCTCCTCCAGCCCCACCTCAGTCACAGGGAAGATCTTCTCCTCCTCCTCCTCCTCCTCGCCGTCGCTCTCCTCAGAGTCATCGCACTGCTCGTCACTCAGCTCATCCACGGGCTTGGTGTAAATGTGGTCAAAGTGAATCAGTTCATTAAGGGCCTCCAGCTTAACTGATGGGGCCCCCACAGCTGCAGGTGTGGCGGAAGGTACTGCGTCGCTCCCTCCGCCCAGCAGCACCGGCGGCTCCTCGCACTCCTGCTCACAAGACTTGAGGAACAGCTCTGGGTCAAGGATGTCCAGAATGCCCAGGAGCAGATCAGACTGAGGAGAGAAGGAGACCAGGATTAGCCCACTGACCCATGACCCAACGGGACAGAACAGTGGACTTCTCAGAATCAGCAGGGGCTTACCTCAGTGTCTGTAGTGTCAGAACCATCTGTATCCATTGAGAGGTCTTCAGATTTAGAAACTGCTGGGCCTGCACCTGCTGCGGAGGCACACGTAGCCTGAGTGCTGCGGACTCAGAAGACCCGGTTCCCAAATCTGTTTCGCTCACATTGGACATCAGCATCTGCACCTGCAGTACACAGAAAATACATTCAGGAGGATACAGGAGTATGCGTGTACACGAGCTTGTAACACATATGACAGAATAAGATTTTGCATGAAGAGAAAAACATGCTTACATTTTGTTTTGTGTCAAGGGTATCCAACCCAAGTCTCTGTCTCAGTTCCTCGTTTTCTGTCATTAGGCCAGTTGTTTTCTCACGAAGCAGTCTGTTTTCAATGTGAAGTTTCTGGTTCTGTGAAATGACAAAACACTTTATGCAACTTTGTATTTTACTTTTATTACCGTGCAATTCCATTATATTATAGTGTACTATTACATTATTATGTGGTGTTTGTTCTTGAAACCAAGATGATGGCCAGATAAGATTTACCAAGGACAAACCATCAATACAATCAATTACCTCCAGCTCCAACTCCAGAACTTGCTGTTCAAGCTCCCCCATCTTGGCCTTTTTTCTGTCTCTGGCTGTCTGGGCTGCGACTCTGTTCTTTAGTTTCCTGAAAACAGATAAGGAAAATCCGGACTTTAACACATTCTTTCCATGATGCTGACAAGGCCCTGACAGGACCAGACTCATGATACTGCGTAATCACGGCCATGTTCCTGCCACGCAGGCAGAACAGGATATCAATGTCCTTCTCTGTAACAGCAGGGCCTGGGACCCGGACTCTCAGATCACTCAAGAGAAAGGACTTTGACGGGTTTAAAGTCCAACTACGTGCACTTTAATCACTTTATCTGTGCGTCATTTTGCTTTAACGCAAAAGGCACACCGGGTATTTAACTATTGGGTTAAACCGAAGTTTTCCTCGAGTGTCTTTTATGGGCTGTTCTATTGTCAGCTATCTGATCGATATCACTGGGCGTGTCACTGGTCCAGGAACAATAGACATTTACAATTCAGCACAGGAACTACATCCTCATGTCCGTAACCAAAGATTAGATGATGAAACCAACCTGCGAAGGGCCTTTTCCTCTGGGCTTAGGTGTGTGAGCCTCTGCCTCTTCCGTACGGGCGGCCCCACGGACGTGTTGGAGTCTGAATCTGACGACGCCTGGCTGGCCGCGGACGGGAGGACCACGGAGATAGGCCGACTGAAGCCGTGCGCACTGGCGGAGGAGGCATTGTGTTTGCCGGAGATGAGCAGCACCTTGTGCGCTCCCCCGGTGCCAGCTGCGACCACGACCATGTTGAAATATCCCTTTGGCGTGGCACAAAATGAAAATGGGGTATCCTTGTTATCAGTAGAAACCACACGGTTTCTCTGCTCCCTAATCCCGGTTACACTGAAGTGACGGGCGAGAGGGCAGTGCCTCGTCTATTTTACTGTCGTGGTGACTTCTGATTGGCTCTTTCGGTCTATGACGCAGTAAAAACCAGAGCAGTGATTGGCCATGACGCTGATGAAATTTACATTGAAAGTTTCACTTGTAGATGATTATTCTATGGAGCCTCGCTACATGCACGTGAATGGGTCTCTTAATGCCACATGTGAAAAGTCAGTTGTTATTGTTTTCTGTAGTTCCTGGCCTGTGTTTGTGCAAGAGAGAAACATAAAATGATTCAAACATGACTTTTTCTACTTTCTTTCTGTCTTGTTTTTTTTTTTTTTTTTCTTTTTAGTAATTCTTATGTCTGCCACTTGTTTTCTCCAAATTGCCACAAGTTGCATCACATTGGACTTGAATGACTTCTTTCCACAACTGGGCTACATTACGCCATGCAACAATGTGTTTAACTTTGACCTTTTGTTGCCCTTTTAAACAACATGCGTCTCCACAGTTTTCTCATCATTTCCTCATACTTTTTGTTGCGGGTCTCCCAACAATCGTTGAACAAGTTAAACCAGTGGCTTCCCTGAAAAGCCTCACTTCATTCTTCCTCGAGGCAACACGGCTGCTACTCTGTAGTGATGGATTGACGCAGGTATTTTTCTTAAATTACTATTCAAAGGCTGCTATTAAGCCTTTGTTTGCGCATACTTTAATTTATTTTGCACAGCTTTGTGGGCCCATTGTCTTTCTTGAACAGGACAGATAAGTAATTGGGGAAGAAGGACTGCAGTTACACACTGGCCCAGAGCTCAGTCTGGACCACATGCAGCATATTTCAACATTGTCATATCATATTTTAATCTCTACAAAACAACTTTTAATATGGTCTATTGAGGAAAAAATAACTTGGATATGTATTTGTGTCCTGACAGTTGTAACCCAAGTTCACACTCAGGCTCTCTTCCTGAAGCGTATTTGTCTGCAAACAAGCTTTAACATTTGTACAGTATCCAGCACAGTTAACTGGTAACAGCCCACAGCCCATCACCTTGTCTGTCACCTCAGGAGGAACCAGTGCATCAGCCAAAGCAAACAGAGTCTGTTTGCACATCTTTACTGGAACTACAATAAAATCAACATCCGAGAACACTCACATTACACCAGGCTGTGGGAAGCTCCAGGATGTGAAAAGAAACAATAAGACGACATTTTTGAAAATATGTGCACACGATAGCTTGCAATTGAATAACAGAAAACATTTAAATAATACAATTACCTTCTACTCATGTCAGTGACTCATCGGCCAACGTCGCACTTGCAGAAAGGTTATTTTAAGCATCAGCGTTTTAAAAAAAGAAAATCTATGGTATTTACGCAATGGGACATATTTGTGACTTAAACATTCTTTGCGTTTTGTGTGGCTCAGCGGTAGTATGCAAATGATCTGTTCTCACTGCATGCCACAAACTTAACTCTGGCAGTTAACAGGCAAATCATGCATCTGATCATTAGAACCGTCAAATTATAGGACCAAACATGCCACTCAGTAAAATGTACTCACTGTAGTGGCAAAAATGTATATCAATAAATTACACAGTGCAGTTACAATAGATCTTTTACTATCACATTACTGTATTTTATCAGTTTTGGACAAAGTTGAGATATACAGACTTATTTTTCATACTTTGAATGAGGTTATAAAGGTACTAAACTAATGTAAAATTTTGGATGTACTTGATTTGGTTCTGTTCTAATCCAGGTTTAGTAGGTCTATCACAATAACTTTTGGAGTGCAATATACATAGCTACAGAAAAATATCATGATAAACAATAATACTGACACAAGATTAGGGCTGAAAAAGTTAATTGATTAATCGCAAAATCAATTATAGAAATACTTGTCATTTAATTAAGTAATTGAGTAATTGCTAACTTGTCTTGAGCAGAGAGAAGTGGTTTTGTAATTCTATGACACAGCAGACTAATCGCTCATCTAAATACTCTTCGTTAGGACGTCCTCAAACGGTTTCGGTTCATCTTTATCGGGGTAAAATTTCGTGAAAATCTCATATTCATAGGCCTTTCGCGCGCTTAATAATTAATCAATTAATCAAAAGAATAATTGCTAGACAAATCCATTAGCAAAATAATTGTTTGTTACAGCTCTACACTAGATAATCCAAGTATACTTTTTCTAAATATTTATATTAATTTAAAACACAGCTGTGATGAATAAATATCATGAAGTCCCAATTTATTATTTATACTTATTTGACTCTCTCTACAGCTCAAATGTTTAGTCTCAACTTAGTCCTAGTTTGACCCGGTGTACGTGAAAATGCTTTGCCAATTTAGCCAAGAAATATATTTGATGTTTTTTCTTCTGTTTGATCCAAGTCAAGTTGCTGATACAGAAAAAAAACAGTTTCAGCTCAGTGTGTTCTTGACAAATGGCTGCACAGATAAGTATTTTTGCTGGTGTCTACTTGAGTCTAGCGTTGCAAAGTGTTCCTGGAGGACTGGTTAGTTTCCTTGGTTAATCTGCCCTCAGCACACATACTCACATTTCAGCCTCCAGCCTTTAAAAAGCAACAGAAAAGCAAGTATTGGGGTCTAACTCCTCCCGAAAGCAGGACCTGGGCTTGTCAGGTTTGCTCAGACACTAAGACAATCACTTAAGCAATGGGGCATTTACATTAGTCATCATTTTTGTAAAGAGGGAACGATATTGGGGATTTCATGACATTATCATTTTACAAAGGTTTCAATTTCATGGTAAACATTTACTAAGAATACCTTGCCTGGCGGGTCAAGTTCCTCCCATTCAAAATTCATTTCAATCCATTTGTTTCGAATTGTTCATTGTGGTACCAACCTTTTTTAGAAAGAAGTCTGGTCATGTGGCCTTAAAATGTCTGTTAACATTGATGTAAACCAGTCAGTTTAGTGATGAATGTATCACTAGTTTTCTTACTGTTAAATAATTTTGAGTTATTTGAGTTTCCTTCCAAACTTTGTAGCTGATTTTACCAGATGAGCCTGTGACTGAATCTGATGCAGAATTAAATAACCGCAAGGAAATGTGGCTGTGGTTCACTGCTAACGCTGCAACATTGTGCACAAGTTCAGTTGAACCTGCTCACTCTAATCCTAAACATTGAACACTTTCAGCACTGAACTTCAGAGAATTGTGATATTTGATTTGGTCGACAGGTAATGTGCATTTGGAATCTGCACTTTTAATAGTAGACTGTGTATTTTCATATAAAGGCCGTGAGTGCATGTGGCCCAAAGGGGTGAGGTCAAAGGTTGCATGATGATAAAATAAAACTTAATGTTTTCTCTGAGTCTTTGAAATTATTCATGCACTTGTAATGAACAAGCATGGCCCATTTTAGCTTAAAACCTCTGATAAATAGGCTGAGGTCTAAATAGATTTTTGGATAAAATGTTTACTTCATGTCAAATACTGTAAAAACAAAAACAAAAAAATTGCTTTATGCAGTGCTTAAATCACCACCAAAAATGATATGGACCTTGTTTTGGTGAAGTGACAGCAAACATTTGACCTCTCATCACTGTCTAAACAAGTGATTGTCCTGCAAAATGCACCATCAGCAGCAGACCTACAGCTGGAACAGGTCATGTGATGTTGTGGCAACACTTTTAATTGACCCTTCATATAAACGCTTGTAGAGCTAACAGAATTGTCATGCATTGTGTCTGTCTTGCACATGATTAGGTGAGTTTGTTGTCAAGCATTTTGTTGTAAGAAGCTGACTTGTCTTGTGGGTGATTTGCATATGAGTGATGTGGGCCAACAGTAACAGATCCTTCTGGTGACAGTCTAGCTGATGGCCTGATACACACCCCATTAGAGTCCTTTGCATTGATATAAAGCATGGGCCAATCACAATGAGAAACACTCCGCCTACTTCAAATTCTTTGGCTAGACCTTTTTTTTTTTTTACTTCAATATTGTATTTCTGAATGTAAAAATGTACATGAACATATTTGGGTATGTAATGGAAAGTTAAATTCTTTTTTCTTACAGATACAGTTACTTTTAAATGTAACCCCTCACATAACTCCTGTCTATACTTGTCAATCTGCTCAGAAGGAGATAACTGGATGTGCTGAGGCAAATAGGCTGGTGCAGAGGCTTGATGTGAGCGAAGAGGCTGAGCAGGCACTGGCCCAGAGCTGAAGCTTGTGCAGGTGAGGAAAGACGTCCTCATGTCTGAACTTTCACTACTTTTTACATTTACTAAATAGTATAGACAGCTACTAAAATTATTGCTCAAATTCCCCCGTAAATGGTATAATATTCATAGTATAATGGTATTTGGCAAAAATGTCAAAAGGTCAATAGTTTAGTTTTTCCATTCAAACCTGTCTTATCGTACAACGGTTTACAACATCCCCCTCCATGTGTTCTCTTTATGTCATTGTAGGTGACCAACTTCTCCATTCATTAAAAAAAACACAAAGAAAAGTTTTCACTGGTCATGTGTTGAGTGAGGTTAGTAAGCCTGTGGCATGCTGGGTAAACAGAACCGCCCTTGTGTCTGTATGCTTTTTGGGGCGGGGTGCATGTTTAGGGCCTCTGTGGGGGTGAGGGGGGCACACCCTGGGACCACAGGCAGCTGTGGGGGGCCTGTCATGTGTATTTGACCATCTCCTCCCACTGCATGTCCTGTTTGTACCCACAATGCACTGGGCTGTTTGCTCGGCCTGCAGCCTTCCCACACTGGGCCCTCTATATCTCTGTTCCTTTTTAAACGTAGGAGGTTCTAGCTATTTCTGCTTTTGGTGAAATTGTGTAAGTGTGATTGAGAGAAGTAAACTCAGAATGATGTAAGAATGAGTAGAAAGTGGTTCACACTTTGGTTG